>JASVER010000172.1:482393-547862 GCA_030449065.1 Oceanodroma leucorhoa
CCTCGCTGTCGTTTTGGGCGTCTTGTGGTTTCAGCCTTCCCCACCCCAGCGGGGCTAAACTCGCCTGCAGCGGCAGAAGACAAAGAGGTGGCTGCAAAGGCGCTGAACGGCTGCCAAAGCCGCCGGGCTGATCCCAGGCACACCCTACAGAAAGTCCCGGGACTGGGTTCTTTGCCCTTGCGCAGTTCTTTACCCCCAGCACCCAGCCATTCTGGTTCAGGAGCTCCTGACAGCCGCTGGTTACGACAGCCGCCTCCGCAGCTAACGCCAAGAGCTCCAACTGCAGCCCACCCCGGGTCTCGAAGCTGCGAACGGTCGGGTTTGACTTAAATCGGGCTGCAGAGCAGGGCACGGGAAAGGGCACGCAACCCTGGCCAGCGGGAAGCTCCGCACAACCTCACCGGCCTGAAAATCAAGACAATTCCCACCCGATTAATAGGTTAGCCCTGGAAAGAACAAGYGGCAACAGCCCAGGTTTGGAGTTTGCTCAGGGCATCTGCACCCTCCAGCCATCCAGGCGAGGATAACCCCTGCAGTATCTCTAGCAAACATCCCAGCCACAGACACCGAAGGCGCCCRAGTGGGAACGCTTCTCTGCCTGTGGTCATCTGCAAGAGAAAAATAAATACAGAAAGCTGAAATTCAGCTCTCCCCCCCCTCCGCCCTGAGTCGTAGCAGCACAGGGCTCAATTAAAACCTATTTTAGGGATGTTGGCTGTACCCAGACTGGCTGGTGGACCACACGGCCGACGATTTCCATGCAGGGAGAGGAGCCTACTTGTCACGCACAGGCATCTTCTGGCCTACACCTACTAATTAGGAGAGGGAGTTCCCAACACGCCTATTCTGGGTTCTTCCAGACAAGCAGCTTTTTACATTTTTGCAAACTTTTCTCTGAGCAAATGCCAAAATGAGTTACGCAGGAAACCAGCAAGTCCTTAAAGTCTTCGTGGAGGTTTGACAGGTCGCAGATGAAACAACCCCTTCGCTTGGGCAAGTGCGCCGTAACCATCGCCTCGGGCCGGTTTGAACCCCACCAGCCCAAATCTGATGTGCCTACGAGCAGGCTGGTTTGCATTCTTCCCCAACTTTTGGGGGCCTGACGCTCATCTTCATTAAGCCCCTATTACAACATCACCCGGAGCTCTCACGACCCTGGAGATGGGTGTAGCTGTAATTAGCATCCACTTAAAAGCACCTTCATGTTGCCAGCACAGTGCAACGGGCTATAGCRTGACAGAATCAGGCCCTCACAGACCTTCTGGATCTGACAGTGAGTTCTCATTATTTATATGAGTTTCCCCTTGATTTTAATCCTACGGAACTCTTGGACTCGACCACGTCTTGCGGCAGCGAGTTGCACGCGTGATGATGCAGCTGCTCGGGGAGAGCCAGGCACGTGCTTGCAGCAGCAGAATTCCCTCTCGTATTAAATTATCCACCGGGAAGCTCTTACCTGTGTTGTACGCTGTGGGCATGGCAGAGAACGGCAGCCCCTGCGTCAGCAAACTCGGAGTAGCCACAGAAACAACCGGTGTGGTTAAAGAGTGAGTTGCTTGGGAGACACCTAACCGCTGCGTGTTCTGCTGGGGAAGCAAACGGAGAGGGAGTTACGACCCAAATGCATTTTACTCTGTCATCCTGGTGGGTTGTGCCCCCCCCCCGCCCCCAAAACCAGGGTCTGCAGCTGCCCCCCTGGGCATGCACCAGCCTTTGAAGCGGCCAAGGCTGATCACAGAGACCGTGGGACTAAGCAGGATTGATCCTCCGGCCATTCCTCATTGCAGCAAAGCCAAGTGCAAACCACACCAGTCACAGACATTTAGGACCCTTGTGACATTCATTTGCAGGTCACTTGGCGTTGGCCTTGGGTCACCTTTCTGCCCAGGGCTGGCCTTCACCCGCAAGGACCAGCAATGTCCCTGCGTGCACGGAGGGGGAATAACAGTGGGATGCCTCAGGCTGTATTCCTTCTGATGTTAAAAAGAAGAGTCACTATTTTCCAGAGGGTGCGTGTGGGGTTTGCTGCGCTACTCAAGGAGTGAAAAAGGTACCAAACAAAACCAGGACCGGCTAATGCAGCCCAGAGCTGACACATCCTCCTCCCTGCAGCACCGATGTCCAAGAACGAGCCCCCTGCCTCTAAGGCAAGCCGAAGATGCTGAGCATCGGTCTCAGGATTTTAAAGGCGCCCGGGCACCCTTAAACTCCGAGTCCAGTGCTCAGCAACCTGCCGGCTCGGTGCCCTCATGAGGTTCGGGTGACTCAGGCATTAGCAGATCCACTGTGGAAAAATTCTGCCCTTGGACCGATGCACGCCAGCCTCCCCCCGTGGTTTTCCAGGCAGTTATGTGGGCGGATCTACGGGTCAGATTCAGCCCTGTTTACAAGGCAGATAATCTGGGCTGTCTCTGTTGATCTGATTTAAATCAGACTCAAGAGGCTTGACTCTAATCTGAAGCACCCCGGCACACGTCACCCTGTGAAGACTGGGGCAGTGCCCAGCTTAAATCACGCCTGGCACAAGGCTGGCTGCGTCCCCGGGGACACGGCGGGGAGCCTTCCTCCCGGCGGGGAGCCTTCCTCCCACCTCGCTGCGAGGCGCTGAGGGCTCCCAGGGCCTTTTAGGGCCGGGCATGGGACCCTGCAATGGTTCACGGCCATGCAGGACTCTCCTGGGATAAGGTCGGAGGCTGAAACCCTCGCCCTTGCCCCCTCCGGAAGGTGACAGCACCCCTGCGCGCTGGATTTGCAGCACCCTGCGCCCACACGCTGCCCGGCCCGCAGGTCCCTCCCCACCACCCGGGGAAGGCGATTACCAGGGTTCTAATTGCTAAAGTCCTGGGGCTGTAGGAGCAGGTTTTCCTGGCACGCATCCTGCTGGCAACCACCCTCGGCCGTGCCCACTGCCCGCCGGTTAAGGACGCTGCAGAGAAATGCCTCCATGGTGGGCAGGATTCAGCCCCCGYCCCCCTCCTGCCTGCACCGGACCCCGAGCCAGCCCAGCAGGATGCAACCCGCAGCCCCATCCCCTCCGGCCCCCGGTAGCCTCGCACCGGGGCTCTGCGGCTTTCCCGGGAGAGCACCGGCACGGGGATGAGTCCGGCCGCGACGGAGGGCTGGGGCGGTGGGACACCGGCTGAGCAGGGGCGTACCGGCCCCGGGAAGGGGGCAGCAGCCCCCCCCCGTTACACCACGAGGGGAGGGCGGGGATGTCAGACCCGGCTACGCTGTAGGAAGCACCCAAATTTTCATCCCGATTCATGCAGGTAAGGAGGTGCTGAGGTGCGCAAGCTGCCCCCCCCCTCCGCCCCGTGCCACTCACACCGCCGTGCGCCTTGCAAAATGCTGCCGGTTGCAAAACTGCCATTCAGGCTCGTTACAAAAACCATGCAGGCATGCTCCCAGGTGAGATCGCTTGTCGCCGTAGGCTTGGTGAACGGATCCTGCTCTACCCTTCGGGAGCGTGTAGAGAAATGGGGGGGGGACGCCTCTCTGAACCCACTAAAAGAGCAGATCGAGCTCGGGAGCCTAAAGCTGCCAGGAGCAAACCCCCGAGGTTGGCCGGGGCTGAGCCCGCGGGCAAAGGGTTAAGGGCAGCCGGGGCAGGTCTCAGCGGAGGGGCAGCTGACTCATCCTGCTGCCTGTGCCTGTGTAAAGAGGTGGGAGTTGCCATTTAGAGAGAAGATCTGGTGTGTAGGTTGAGCAATATGGAGGGAGCAAATCTGGGGAGAAGGTTAGCAGAACCGGGGGGGGGGGGGGGGCATCTGCAGCAGGCGGGATGAAGCCGCAGAGCAGCCGGAGACAATGCTCTGCTTTCCCCTTCCCGATCCAGCTGTGCTGAGGTCCCTGTCCCCCCCCCCGCCTCCTTCCCGGATTTCGTCACCCTCCACCTCCCCGCTGCCAGCTCTGCGTTTGGGCAAGGATTGTACTTCAGGCAAAAAATCAGCCGGGTTAGCTCAGACTAACAATTAAAAGTGTTAATGCCAACCCGGCTGATTTTTGCCTGAAGCAAGCTGCTCCTCCAGCTCGGAGACAGGCAATGCCCTCTGGCAGCGGGAACGGTGAGGAGCAGATGGGGAAGCGGGTGGTGGCTTTTTTCACTCTGCGGATGGGGAAACTGAGGCACGGAGCTGCTGGGAGGGGGCCGTTAAGCAAGAAGGGTTTTGGGGCACGGAGAGCGGCAGAATTTAAGTCTGCCAAAGCCCTGGCCAATCCTTCTCCTGGCCAAGAGTGTCTCCTTGCAGGCTGCGAGAGGTATTGGCTTACTCCTATGTTTTTGGAGAGCTTTTCCCTGGCTGCGTTAGCTGCATCCTACAGCGGCTCTCGCCCTTTCCTCGCTGCGCTGACCTGTCGCCCATCTGCCCTGCACCAGAATAGCAACAGAACAGGGTGAATCATTGCCACAAACAAGGTGGTGTTCACTTTGCTGGCAGGGGGGGGAAAAAAAAAAAAAAAAAAAAAAGCCATAAAAATAACACGGAAAACTGCCCCTGTGCACAAAGAAGGTTTAGGGAGCGCACTAGCCAGCCAGTGGATTTACACAGGCTTTAAATAATATCCTTAATATGGGAAGAGCCTGATTTACTCCCTATCTCTCATGCGGTGGCAGTGGGCCAGGTCTTCCCGTGCTGTAAAGTGCGGCGGCTCCAGCGAAGCCCCCGGGGCAGGTCCCCGGGCGGTGGCGGTGCCCAGGCTGGCTCYGTGCAGCACCGGCTCCAACAGGGACCCGGGCTGACCTCCCCCGGGGAAACCAGCGCAGCTTTTTTGGCCTTGGTGGAGAAACAGGCACTTTACAGCTCGTGTCAACTCCTCCTTTTCCACGGGGAACCTGATTTTCCTAAAAGCGCGTTTTTCTCGGGATTGATTTTCTGTGCCAGGACTGGATGCGACATTTGCGCTGGCACCCGCGTCCCGCCGCGTTCCCAACGGAGGGCAAAGGGGCCGGAGCCCACCCCCACGCCTTCGCCGAGCCAGGGCAGGGCGCGGGGACCAACGGGACAAGCGGCCCACGTCCCACCCCGCCGCCATGCGCGCTCAGCAGGGAACTCACCAGAGCCAAGTGGTCCTCCGTCTGCCCGCGGGAAAACAGGGAGAAAACCGAGAGGCACCGTTAACTCGGACAGCCCCGCCAACCGCCGCGCCGCCACGCTCGCCGGCACCGCGCCCTCGCCTACCGCGGGGCACGTACGGCGCGGGTGGGTTACACTTGTGCCCGGCGTAGGGCTTTGCGCCGTGCCGTTTGCATCCAGCACGGTGCAAACGGGAATCCGAGCTTTCCTCCTTGGGTCTCCCTGCCGGCACGGCACCGGCCGGCTCCCACCGCTACGGCGTGGAATAGGTGCCCGCACCGCATCTGCTCCAGCGCAATGTCGACCCTGCAACCAGTCTGCTGGCAGGGGACACGCTCCCACCCCGGTCTCCTCGCCCAGTTCTGCCGGGCACTCACCAAATGGTGCATTAACCCCTTCCCGCTCTGCGAGGTGATCACRCGTAAATCCGGCTTGCGGCTGTTGGTGGCGAGCTGGGTGCTGTGGGAGGGCGGTGGCGGGGACTTGGCCGGGATGATCTTGCCCAAGCTGCTGCCGTTGGACACGGGAAGGAGACCCGGAGAGGCTCTGGCGCTCACGTAGCCGTTCCCTGCAGGAAAATGGGTGACAGAGAGGCAAGAGGTGAATGCACAGAAAGGCAAGAGGTGAATGCACAGTGATGGTGAATGCACGGCGGTGGTGAATGCACGGCGGCGGTGAATGCACGGCGACGGTGAATGCACCCACGGCGAGCGGTGCCGCAGCAGGGCTCCATGGGTGCTCCTCCCCGGGAGAGCAGCACCGCATCCCCCCAGGCTCCCCAAAACCCTCCTGCACACCAGGCAGGCTGATCCGCAGCCCCCGGGGGGGGTAACCTACCCGCCCGCCGGCAGCGCGGCGCAGCCCCGAGCCAGCTCAGACGCCTGCGGCGGGTGCATCCTCCCCCCCAAGACCAGGGAAACCTGCCCCGGGGCCGGCGGGGGCAGGGGCAGGGCAGGCAGCCGGCCCCCAGCTCCCAGCGCCCGGGGCAGCTCCTCAACCTGCAGGAACCCACGATCGTTACTGCAATAACAACCAGTAAATATTACAGGTCTGATTTGCAGCAAGGCCTCTTTATGCTGCTCCGGCAGGGTACTGGGGCCCGAGCAAGGGGGGATAATTACTGTTATGTTCACTTTTAAGGTCTCTTTATGGTACCGGAGCAGCGAAAAGGGTCCRTGGCAGAGCGAGGACTCAGTTCACTGATGCCACTGGCCCTTTGAAGATCTGAGGTTCCCCCCTCCTCCTCCTCCTGCTGCCCCACTTAAGGATTTTATGTGCAAAGGAGGAGGGGGRGGGGGTGGGGGGAGAAGAAAGAAAAGGAAGAAAAAAATTTTAAAAGGAAAAGATTTGATGAACATCAGGAAAGGAATAAATTGGATCAGATTACTGTTCTGATGAGGGTTTTTTTTTTTTTATGAATAGGCCCCAAAGATAGAAAGGCGTTTAGCAATCACCAGGATTCAGCCCTCATATTCACTGCACGTTAGACCGGGAAAAATAGGTCGCTGATTGCATTATTAATCACATCTACCATTGCGCTACATCTGCATTTCAGCAAGCGGCTGGTGGCAGTGACGCCGCAGCCGTGGCGCGTGCTCATCGGGGGCCGAGYGCCAGCCGCTGCCTCTCCCAGAGCTGTCCCAGGGCCGGACACATCGGAGATGGGGTAAACTGGGCGCGGGGGACGGCCACGCACCCTGGGAGCCGCGGGTCTGATCCCACCGATGCCGCCGGGGATGAGGGATGCTGYCCCAGCGGGTGCCGGGAGCTGCCCGTCAGGGATGCCGGCGGTGGCCGGGCTGCTGCAGGCTGGCAGCTCCGTCTTGCAACTCCTGTACCCGTGTCCCTGCCCGAGGGAGGGGACCGGCTTTCCTGTCCCCAGCGAGGTGTCCTCCCAGTCCCGAATCACCGTGAACAGCCGTGCATAAGGCACGTGCCTGGTGCATCAGGTCCCGGGTACCTCCACGCACCGTGAGCTACTTTTGCAAGGCCACTGGCTTTTATATTTATTAACAACAGAGGTGCCTAAAATTCCCCGTGTGACCTTCGCTACCCACAGTGCCGGTGGCCACGCGAAAGCCAACAGTGGCAAAGTCAAAAGAAATGTTAAATTTCTTGATATTCTCTTTCCCGAGGTGGCACTGACATGGATGCCACCGACACGTGGCTCTCATGGTAACTGCCACTTTGAGGTACGGCACGTTATTGTGTTGGGGTGTGGATCGGGGTGGCCCCGGTGCTGGAGGGGAGGGGGTTCGGGTCCCAGCGCCGCCACTCCCCCCCGAAGGGGCTTCCTGGGCAGGGGGCCTTAGGCGCTGCCATCGGACGAGTCCCCCCAGCCTGGATCCGGCCACCCCCAYGAGCTGGAGAGAAAAGGGCTGCGCTCCCGCTAGGATTTCGGGATAACCCTGACCTCAAAAAAGGCGTCCAAAAGCGGAGCGCTCCGGCCTGCCTCTGCACCCCCTTGATGTGAATTTGAGCCTGGCAGCATCCCTGTGCCCTCACAAAGCCGGGGACCCCCCCCCCCGATGGGGCAGGCACCCTGCCCACCCTCCCGAGGCACCGAGGACGGTGCACGCCGCGGGGCGCAGGCGGGATGCGGGGACGCAGCCCGGATCGCCGCAGGATCCGGCCAGCGGCACCCGGCGCCTGATGACTCAGAGGCAGCAGGTGATCGCTCGGTGCTGCAGAGATTGCAAGGGAGGAGGAGGAGGAGGAGGAGGAAGAGATGTCCCAGGTACCCAAAAAGCGTTAAGCACGGTGCCAGAGCCACGCTCCCCTCCTGCAGCCGGCGCGGGGAGCCCCGGGGATGGCAGGGGGTCTGGGGACGGCGGGGGGTGCGGGGCTGGCCACGGCCGGGCTGTCCCTGCTCCTCGCGCCCGTTTCCTGGAGSGGCGGCAGGAACGCGGGGAATGCTCCGGTGACGTCAATGCTGACATTCACGGGCCCTGCCAAGCTCCGCGCCGCCGCGGCTGCTCCCAGCAGCTGACGTGGGGGCGGCCTCGGGGGGGAAAAGGGGCTGCGAAGGTGGCTGGGGGCCGCGGCACGACAGCCCCTTCCCTCTGCCTTCAAAGGAGCAGTGGAGCTCCGCGCCGGGCTCCGGGGAGACGCCGGCCCTGGCAGGGTTTGCTCTGGAGGCACAGCCGGGGAGAAATTCCCCTGGCGCTGGCATGGCACAGGGAAAAGGTTATTCCCGGGAGCGGCCGTGGTGCAGGGGACGGGGACGGGCGGCCACGGTGCTGCAGAACCGCATCTGCACCAGCCCTGTCCRTGCAACCGGTGGGACCCGGGCTCCAATTTGGTTTTAACTGGGGCAACGCCGAATTCCACACTCCTCCTCCGTGCTGTCGGCTGGAGCCCCACCGCAAAAAGCCCCCGAGGGRGTGACGAGCCAGGCTCCTGGTGCAAGGCTGCCTTCCCCGCTCCACCTCGCCGGACGACATCCACCCCGCTAAGCCCTGGACCGCAGCCTGCTCTGTCCCAACCYGCAGCAGCCGTGCCGGTAGCGGCAGCTGCTTCCCAGCGGGACCCGGGGGCCGTCGCCGGCTTTTGGGTTGTACCTACGCAAGCGCCGGCTCCAAAGACCTCACCCTGCAGACAGCGGAGGCAGACCGCGGGGAAGGAGGTATTATTAGCGCATTTTATAGCCGGGGAGCTAAGCCACAAGGTCTGAGCCTCGTTAGCGCTGAGGCTCTCGCAGTGGAAAGGGACCTTAATGAGCTTTTTTTCCTCGCAGTAAAGTTCCTTTATAGGGCCCAAGCGCAACGAGGTGTTAAGTGACTCACCCGAGGTCAGGGGAGGAACGGGTTGCGGCGTGGGGACCTAAACCCCAAATCATCTCAGTCGGCCCCTTGATTTGCAGCTCTCCCCAAGACCCGGGGGGAGATGCTGGTCCCCAGGACACGCACCCCCCTCCTGCCTCGCTCTCTGGGGTCTCCACTAAAACCAGCAGCCCCCAGCAAAGGCGCCGGCCTGGAGCTCCACGTGCCAAACATTCCCGCTGCCAACAGCAGCAAAATCTTCCCTAGAGCTTTTCCATCGACCGACGGCGCTGAACGGCAAAGCAAAATCCTACGTTACGCGCGGGGAAACGGAGGCAAGGAGTGGGAAACAGAGCCAAGGGCGCAGGTCCCGGCACCCGCACCACTTGCCGAAAGGCAACGGCTCCTCACTTACCCACGGGGCTCGGGCAGGCTCCGTTCGTGTTGTTCAGGTCTCCCCCGAGCATCGCCCCTGCAAAGCAATTGGGAAACACAGGGTCACCATCCGCTCGGGTGAGCATCCCTCCTTTTTTGGGGGGGGGGGAGGAAGAGGGGGAGCACAAGGGAGGAAGGCAGAGGCAAATGAGAGGTGTTGCCTTCCCGGAGAGAAAGTCCCGGGCAAAATGAGCAGCATTCCTGGTGATCAGGTTGGGAAACATTATCCAGGCAGATCCGTTTCCTTTGGGCAGGAGCCAGGCAGCACAGGAGCCCGCTCCAAAGGAGGCGGCTTGGAAAACACTGCGGCTATTTTATTCCAAGCCCCGCTTTGGGGGACACGGGGCCGGTGCTGCCGGGGAAGAGAGCCCCAGCAGCAAGACGTGAAACACTATCTCCCCTGTAATGTTTGCACCAAATGGAAACCATCCCCGCGCGCTGCCAGGACGCTGCTACAATTCGGCCTCCCATGGTCCCAACGCTTGGAAAGCGCTGCCGCTCCCCGCCGTGCCGGGAAAAACCGTCCCAGAGGCCTTTTTATCCCCAATAAACYGAACGTTTTGCCTCGCCTGCAAAAAGATTTGATTTTTTTTTTTCTGCCTTGTTATTGAGTTATTTCTGAAAGGCACCTATTCACAGCCCCGGGCTGCCTGGCCACGCCGCGGGCGGCGATTTCGGCCAACAGCCGGCACGGAGGCTCCGGAGCTGCAACCGCAGTCATCCCGGAGCCCTGGGCAGGGGAAYGAGGAGCCTCCGATCCCAAACCCCACCTCTAACCACCGCCCAACCCTTCTCACCCCAGATGGGGAAACCTGAGACAGAAACCTTTTTTCCAGCCCCCGGCTCTTGGGTYTGGGCTTGCAGCGAGCCCCTGAAAGCAGGAGGAGTGCTGGAGGGCTGAGCCGGTGCCGCGCAGGGGGAAGCACGTTTCCTCCCCATGTGGGAGCACCATCGGGGATGGCTGTGGTCCCAAAAATATTTTACAGCTTGAAAAAGGGCAAGGTGACCCCCAAACCGTGGCAGCCACRGCACCGCAGCATCCTCCCTTCAAGGGATGGGGATGCAAAGTCCCAGAGGAGGGACCCTGCCAGGATTTGGGGGTTGTGCCCTGCTGCCAGACCCCGCTTGCAGCCCAGATCCCGGCGCCCACGCTGCCAAAGCGGCCCTTGSGTGAGCGATTCCAACCCTGTTCCCAATCCCGTAAACCCCCTTGGCYGCCCTTCTCCCGTGCCGTCCCCAAGCAGATGAGGCATCGGCCAGCGCCGAGACACCGACCCAACGCTCTGCTGCGCGTTTGCTTTGGAAACCACGCCGCAGCGCTCTGCTCTCAGCTCGAGTGCATTGCTAAAAAAAAAAAAAATCTAAGGAAAAAAAAAGTTCCTCTAACATGCAAAGGCCTGGCTGCTATAAACAGGATTTCTTCCGTGTCCCAGGCAGCGAGTGAATGAGACGCAGATGGCCGGACTTGGAACACCTCTGCGCTCGCAACCGCGAAATTATCCCCCTTCAAACGAACGGCGAGCGAGCGAGATGGAAGCGGCGAGCCTCCAGCGGATTCTGCATTACAACGAAGCCTCTTTTTTTTCGGCAGAGGGGCCTGCGAGAGGGCAGGGGAGATCCCTGCAGCCGGAGCTACGGCTGTCCGTGCCCGAGGAGGGCTCTGCCACCCACCCTGGAGTGAGATGTTGCTCTTTGGGATCAGTCCTAGAGCAGAAAGACCCCTCTCCCTCAGGTCTGGGGGCCTCGTCCTGGTACCTGAGCGCTTCGAACCATCCCCGAGACCATGCGGAGAGAGCAAAAAGCAAATAAGGCGGCTTTGAGCCACGGCTCCTGTTGCATCCCAGCCCAGGCACCTTTTTCTGCTCACTCTGACCCAGCCACCCAACCTGCTTCTGGAGGCACCTCCCAGCTCTTCTCCCACCCCTCCAGCCCCTTTGCAAAGTCCCCCCTGAGCTCTCACAGCCCCGGGGGCTGCAGCCGAGTGCCCACCGCCCAGATGTCCGGGCAGTCACAGTCACCGACTCTGCCATTTGCGGCCCCTGCGATTTTTACAGACCATCTGTGATAACCGAAATAGCAGGCAGGAGCTTTCCGCACGCTATTATTATTTATGATCGCACGGCGGGAGAGCCGGGCTGCGGTCACACGTCGTCCCCCCCCTGCCACCACCACCGCAGGGGACATGGGTGACGAGCTCCTCTCCCCCAACCTGACTCCGCCACCCATCGCCAGTCCCCACTGGAAACGACTGCTCCCTCCGATCTGTCAGCAGATCCGCATGAGTAATCGCTCGGCGACCAACTGCAACCAGCACAGCCCGACTCAGAAAAGCCCTTTTTAGGCAGCAGGCCCGTGTCACCGGAGTGCCACCGGCGAGCGGGATGCCGGCAGCCACCCCCAAGCCTGGGAACGGCGCCGGGTGACTCATCTCCTTGCGCTGCCCAACCTCGAAACAGATCCCGGCAGGGATCCGGCTCTCGAAAAGACCTCGCTAAGGCGGGGGGGGTCACCCCCAGTTTGAGGCCAAGGCACAAACTGGGAACTTCAACCACTGGCAGGAGGGCAGGAACAAGCACCCATGGGCAACAACCCTTCCACCCACGGATGCAGGGACGCATCCTGCCCCCGGGCAGGGGATGGAGGCAGCAGGGGTGTCCCCTGCCCCCCGGGGTGCCCCGTGCTCGGTGCTGCACACCCAGCCAGGCTCTGGCGGGGAGGATGAGGAGTAGGAGGTGCGAAGGGTTCACGGCCTCGCTCACCTGCGCTGGCCGGTCTCTGCGGCAGCCCCGGGGACACGGTGTTTCTCTGCAGCGCCGGCTGCTGCGGCGAGAGGAGCCGGGGGTCCGTCAGCGAGGAGGTCACCAGGGACTGGGTCACCAGCGAGCTGCCCGGGTTGCTGAACTGCAGCGTGTTTTGGTTAGTCACCGGCACCGTCACGGGCATGGCGAAGTTCGGAGCGGGCACTGCGGACTGAACAGAGAGCGGGGGGGTAAAGGGGAGCAGGCGAGGAGCGGGGGTGAAGCCCCTCGCTTCGCAGGCTCTGAGCAAGAGCGGGTCTGATCCTGCATCGCAGCAGCAGCAGCACCCCACTGCTGAAAAAAGGGGGGACAGTCCAGGGTCCCCCATACCCCTATTTCACTGCTGACCTGCGCTGCTGTGCTTGCCCCCTGCCCATGCTGGCATCTCGAAGGGATGAACCAGAGCCCGGACCCCACCAGGGAAGACCTGGCCGCCCACTCGGACACATCAAAGCTTGGCAACCAGTTGCTTTGGTCTCGTTTTCAGGCCGTATTTATTTACCCCAGTGTTTTCAGAGCAGCCCGCAGAGAGGTGGCTGGAAACACCCCAAAGCATCAAGGCGGGCAGCAGCATGGTGGTCTGCCCCCGCCGGCACCGACAGCGGCCGAGCTCGGCACTGCCCTTCATCCCACCGCAGAGGCCAAGCAGCCCGCAGGGATTTTACGAGGCTGTTCCTCATCCGGTGGGATGGGAAGAGCCCTCCCAAAGAGCCGGCGGCGGATCACCGGTTCGGGCTGGCAGTGCTGCCGGTGGCCGAGCGTCTGGGAAAGGCTCATTTTGCTCCGCACAGCCCCGGGGTGACACTGGGATCCATCCTGGCACCTCCGGGAGCTGCTGGGAAGGAGGGAGGAGCTGTCCCCAGGGAAGCAAGAGCATTGCTAAAGCCCTATCCTTGGCCGCAGGTCGAGGACCAGCTTCACCTACCAGCGTCCCCGCTGGAGCCAGACTCGCCGTGATTATCCTATAGCCGTCTGTCTTATGTCACTGATTTGCTCTTCGTTAACAGGAGCAGGCACCTGCTTAGAGGCTTTAGCAGGGGCTTTGCTAAAGTCCCACTTTAATTTGTTCACTGCCGGATGGGACCGTCGCCGGGCCGGAGCTGGGACCCCGCAAGGCTGCACCGGCCAGGGCAGAGGGAGCCRAGCGTCCCCCCCATTGCAGCTGGGTGGGGGCTGCTGCCCTGCGGCCCCCTCTCCTCCAGAAACCTGCTCCTAGATGGGTGATTTTCTTCTGGGGTAGAGGGGAGGATGGGAGGAAGGAGCGGGATGGTGCTTACCCACGCCTCGCTGCTGGAAACCCTCCCCACCAGCCTCTCAAGGGCATCCCGTCCTTCAGAGAGATCCCGCGGCCGCAGCCAAGCTCAGAGGACGGCGGCTCTGAGCCTGCGCTGCGGCACCGCTCCGAGGGCTGCCGGCCCGCCGTTCAAAGGGACCGGGCTCGGCATTTCCCAGCCCTTTCCACACTGCCGGGGAGAGCTGGTAACGCGGAGCCCTCCCTCTGCTCGTCCCCGGGAGCTTATTCTGCGCGGCTGCAAAACGCGGGAGGGGGAAGGTTTCTTGGGCGCTGCGTGAACAGCGAAGCAGCGTTGTGTAATAAATCACTGCAAACGCGTCTGCGTGCGTGCACGTTCCCGGGAAAGGAAAGGGAAAGCCAACCCCCGCGCATCACATCTGAAGCGACTCCGTGATAAAGCCGGGAGGTTGATACGCCAACCGGAGAGCAGAGTTTTGCTTTTAATCCGTATCTATCCCGTTGCACCTTCAAACAAGCATCAGGCTGACGCTGCCCCGGCGTGCAGCGAGATGCACACCCAGGCCACGGGCTGAGTGGTCCCAGGTGCCCCCCAGGTCCCCCCGCCCCGGCCCCAGGGAGGACCCAACTAGGGAAGGCGGCTCGCACACCAGTCCAAAATCTGGGGGAGAAGATGCACACATCAGCCAAACCTCAAGGATTTCTGTTTTCATTAAAAGCAATTACAAACACCAAATGCAGAAGCCACGCCGAGGCCTCTCTGCAGCGAACAAGGCTGTTGTTAAGCACCCCCGGCCGCCGAGTCTGGTTAGTTCTCGTCACACACAAAACCAACCCAGCTGGTTAAAAAGGAAAAGCATCTTCTTCAACCGCACACGCTCCACCTGCATCACTCAGGCCCCTGCTGCACAGGGAGGTTTAGTGGGGGAGCCAGATGCTACGCCCTGACTACGAAGCACCCAGCACCTGAATGCCACCAGCCGAAATGATTTTAGGGCAGGGACTGCTCCTTTACGGCACGTCTGGATGCTGCCTCCGGCGACGGGAGCCTGCTTGGAGCCCYCCCTTCGCAGCAGAAAAACACGGATGCTAAGCAATCCCTGCTTTCCGAGGTTGTTTTGCACCAAGGATAAAGCTCGGCTGCCTTTTTGACCTATTTTGGTGGCAGGGCTTGTGCCAGGCGCCTGGGGGGGTGCGTGTCCAGCCGGGGCTGTACCCCAACCCCACGCGAGCCCTGGCAGGGTGGAAACCTGTCCCCCGCTAGTGAAAASAGGGAGCAACCCCCAGAGCCAAGCCTTGCAAGAGCTAATCCTGCCCTAAACCCACCCCGGAGGGCTGGGCTTGCTGTCACAGCAGAGCTGCGAGCAGCCATCACCACCTGCACCCCATTTTGCTTCACCCCCCCAGCTCTCGCAGGGCTCGGGGCAGCCACCCYCCCGAGATGCAGGAGGTGGAGATGCAGATTTTGGGGTCCTCRGGAGGCTCCCGGAGCGACGCAGCGCTCACCTGCTGAGTCAGCTAAATAAAGAGCCGCGGATTTCACAAGACTCAATTCTCAAGAAAAGCCAGAATTTTAACTTGTAGGGGCTTGCAAAGCACAGAAGGGCAGATTATTTTTTTGGGGGGCAGGGGGGGGGAATGTAATTTTTGCATCCAGCCCTTGAAAACGAGCCTCCTTTCTGCTCCTGGCAGCATTAATTATGGCTGCAGCGACTCAGGGCTAATCCCTCCGAAGAAGCCCTGCCTGCATCAGTCGTCTCTGCTCCCTCGAACTAACAACTAATTTGAAACGTGTCCCCCTCCTCCTCCCGTCTCCTGACACAAATCCCTTTCAGCGCTGTCCTGATGCCACCCCGGTGACGGCTCCGGGATCACAGGCTAAAACCTCCCTGGATTTCTGCCACGGCCACCAGCTGCCCCCAGGGCTCGGTGGATTTGGGGGGAATTAATGYGGAATAGCCCAAACCGGGCTGAGTCTTGCAGGGATGTGAAGGGCCGGCAGCTGCCGCCACCTCGCATGAACGCTGGGGTCTTAGCCCAGGCAAAAAGCTCTTTTTGGGGAGAAAAGGGGCAAAAAAGGAGGCCCCAATCCAGTATTTGCAGCAAAGGAAGGGAGAACAGCAATATCCTCCCGCMTTGCCCGGCCGGAGGCTCAGGAATGCCGGAGCTAATGGGAACGGTTTTCCCAAGGGTTGTTCCTGTTTCTCCGGGTGGGAAACGAGGGACCCTCAAGGCCCCTCACGAGTCTCACCCATCAGACCCGGGGTGCATTCGGGGCTGCGGGGGGGGGCTGCGCGCATCGGCTCCCAAGGCACAGCACGGCTCCGAAGCAAAGCCATGCAAAGTCGTCCCCCCCCCCGCCGCCGTCACCTGGAGGGGACGGGCAAGGGGGGGGGGGCTGCAGACCACCAGCTACTCACTGCGAGCCGGTAACTCTGCATCATTTTATCAAACTCCTCATCAATCTTTTTATATTTTTCTTCCGTCTGCGGGGTCAATGCAAACACTTCATCCCCTTCCGGGCTCTCGCATTCCCTGTGCTTCTTGTTCAGCGCCTGTTACGTTTTGGGGGGGGGGAGACGGGACACGGGAGGGGGTGTCGGGGAGGGATCAGGGGACGAGGTTGGAGGGAAATCGAACAGAAGAAAAACAAAACAAAAAAGAACATATAATGAAGGTTTTCCGGCCAAGGGGCAGGTACTTACACCGTATCGCTTGAACAGGATATCCAGATCCTCGCTGCCTTTACGGTATTTATCCTCCATCAAGGGGCTCTGGTCTATCGAGTCATCGCCGTCGGGCTCCGGGCTGTCACAGCCGTTAAAACCTTTCTTTCTTAACGTCTGAAAACACAATCGGGACAGTTTGAGATCTAGGAGTGGGGATGGGGAACACAGGTCCCCCCCCAAAACATCCCCCGGACCATAAAGACARGGACTCGCCCTGGCCCAAATTAACACGTTCGCCCCAAGATGTCATTGACCTCAATGGGGTTCAAGASTCAGGATCCGGCCCTCGGGTTTTGACGCCGGGATGTCTCTAATTAAGGAATTACACCGTGGGGATGGATGGAGAGAAACTTCTTTGCTTTCAAAGGATCTGTTTACGCCGGAGCTGAATTTGGCCCCGCACCAGCTCAGACGCATTCGTCACCTACAATTACTACAACGACAAGGAGGGGAAATAAACCTTAATGATATCTGCTCTCCTGCTAAAAATAGGGAAAACCTTCCTGCAAATAGGAAAAGAAAACCCAAAATAATAAGCAAAAAGCGGCTTGCCCCTGGCAAAAAAACGGGTGGGTGGCATTTACCAAATGGCACGGCGATAGCCCGCGGGTGCCGGAGATGGTGAGCCCTGTTGGGGGTGACACGGGGGCGGGGGGGTGACGGTGACAACACCCGGGCAGCAAACCCTGCACCAAGACCAGCAGCAAAGGTCCCGGGCGCTGCTGCAGAGAGTTAACGATGCGACATCTCCTCCTTCGTTAACAGGAGCCCGGTAATCACAGGTTCGGGCTATGCGCAGGGTATAGTGAAAACCCCAAAAGTTCCTCTTTCATGCTCAGTAGCCGATTTGCAGATTGCGGTACACACGCACATCTAATCATTCTATTTTCAAAATACCAAAAGCAATTAGGCATTATTATGGAACCATCACCTGCCAATTTTTTTTTTTTTTTTTTTTCTAAGTCAAAGCTACAGAATTTCCTGGAAGTCTTTATCTCTTTTCATGCCAAATTCAGCAGGGGGGGGAAAAAAAACCAAACCCAGAGCGCCTTGACAATTCTCCTTTGTCTTCCTAAACAGCAATAAACATCTCTGCTTCGAGGCCAAAACGTATCCTGGAGTGGCTCTTCATCTACCTGCGAACTCCAGGAAATGGGGAACTTCTAGGGGAATTTTTGCTGGAGCGGATAAAAACCGGCGACGTCTCCAGAAGGGCTGGAAACGCCGCGGGCGGGTTTTGCTGGGCATCGGTTCAGCACCCCGCGCTCTGCCTCTTCCCGCAGGTCTTGCTCGGCGGATGCTCGCACCGGGTGGCAACAGCCAAGCAACAGGCACCAAACCCATCCCCCGGGCTGTCTTCCATCCAGCTGAAGCTTTTCACAATATTTTCAATCAAAATTACTCCCTCACGGTTGTAATTTTAACACTCGTGACTTAGATTTAATCTGCAGAGGGGAAAAGTCCTCATCCACATCCAGCTCCACCAGCGAAGGATCTTGGCTCGCTCTGGACCACGGTGGCATCTGAAGCCCTGTTTGGTGTTACCAATAATTCCTGCTACCTAATAATTATTACCTAATTACATAATAATAATTCCTGATGCCCCTAATCCGTGTTATTTAYTGTCTCTTTATAGAGAAGGGTAGTGGGAATCCGAGTCATTGGCATGAACGGGAGGTTCCCAGGGCTTATTCGGCAGGTTCCCGAGGATTTTTCCCTATTATTTTTCTATTTTTGTACGTGTCCTTGTTTGTTTTTAGAATGGGCCAAAAAAAGGAACGGGTGCTGCCGGTGGGGAAGGAACGGCTTTGTGGGTTTTTTTTTTCCCCCGAAACCTTTTGTTTCGCCGATGCAGCCGAAAGATGGAAAGTTGAGCCTTCCTTTAAAAAAAAAAAGGTTTTTTTCCTCCTTCTCTTTCTCTTTCAGAGACAGAATGGAAAAAGTTGTTCCATGAGCAGTGGAAGGGATGAAGCCGGGTTTCCTTCGAGCGCGTGCAAAGGGTGCCGGCTGGGGAGACTCTCCGGTGTCTAATACGGGGGCTGTGCCCACCTCACAGCGGTTCTCTTCGCAGGGGCAGTACCTGGATCTCTCGCCTCTGCTCTCCCATCCCTGGTTGGGAAAAGTGAAGGTAATCCCTGGAAGCTCTTCTCCTCTGCCAAAGGCTGCCAGCGGGTTCAGGAGTCGGGGGGTCGGACGAGCGACCTCCATCCCCCGGGAGCCTCCAGGAAGGGAAYGTCGCAATTGAATTTTCAAGAGGTTCCAGCCGAGCAACGACATCCTTCTCCTTTCTAAAATCTGCAGCGATGAAGCGGCCCAGGAGGTTTTAAGCAGCTTCCAGCTCCCCCGGCTCTGCCCCGTATTTACCACCCGGACAAAGCGCAGGGAAGAGCAAYGGGCAGACGCCGCCGGCCGCGGCATTTTGCCGTTTCTAAGTCCGCATGAAAACATCCCGGGGGGGTTGTTCCCAAGACGACTCTATCGAGGGAAGCGGAGCAACGGGGTGAACGCAGCTCTGTTCACCCAGACCCAGAACCCCCCCCAAGCAGCTCAGAGCATCGCCCCTCTCTGCGTTTCCCCAAGGTCTTTCCCCTCTGCGGGTCTAATATATTTGGTGTATAATATAGCTTCAACTTCGACAGCAGCTGTTGCTTTGGTCTCTTCCCTCTCCCCGGCTACTAASTACATAAAATTAGTCGTAACTTAATGGTCTTTGAGACCCACACCTCCCTGCCGAGTTCGCTTCGCGGCATCCCGAGGTGTGAGGGTGCCCGCTCCCGTAAGGAAACCCGCCGGCAGCCCCAGGAAGCATCGAGCCGGTTGTGCACGGGAGGAAAAAACCCTTCCCGGGCGTTACAGGCAGCGTGAGGTTGGATTATAACCCTCRCCGCAGCCCGGGGCTGCCGGAGCTGCGGGCAGGGAGGGGAGGAAGGGGACGGGGACGGGTTCCAGAGCTGGCACAGCAGAGGACGGGGACGATCCGCGGCGCGGCGGGATGGGAAGCACCGGCGGCGGTGGGTGACCGGGGCCGGAGTCGCAGCGGGACACGAGCCAAAGCAGCGCAGCTCGCAGCAATCTGCTGCTCAAAAAGAGGTTTGGGACAACAAAATGCCATTTCCAGCCATACGAGCGTCGGCTGCTGGTTTTTTCTTTTTTTTTTTTTTTTTTTTTTTTTTTTTTGACAAAAAAAAATGTGTGTCCCACATTTTCTGCTTTTTGACAAGATGATGTAAAAGGAAAACAATCCTGCTGGAGCGACAATCAAACCCAAAGATTCCCATTTTCAGGATCTCTGCAAGGTCTTTTAGAAAAGAGCTTTCCTTCTCGTTCCTCCTCATTCCCTTTTTCAGGGAAAAACAGAAGATGCAGAGAGSCGTGAAACTTTTTGGTTGCATCCAGTGGAACGCGACTATTTTTCACATAAAGTAGATTTAAAATCAATTCCTGCACAGCAGAAAATTTTCAAAGGAGAACACCAGGGTGAGAACTTCACATGGCAAAAAAAAAAAAAAATGCTCATCGTCGTCTCCCTGCCGTCCCCAGGTCCCCCCCACTCTGTCAKGAGTCCCCCCCTGGCAGGACCCGCTGCGGGTCCCGCTCTTCCAGGYGATGTTCCCACTCCCACGATCCTAGCTCATACGGGAGCAGAYTTCCAAGCCGAAAAGGGTGAGAGAGCAGCAGGAAACGCAGAACATGTGAGAGGAAACGATGCTCGACCAGGATGTGGTCGACTTCCCTTAGAGGAGGGAGACCCAACCGCCCCAGGCTTTGGGGAAGTCTGGATGAGGATGAGGACGAGGATGAAGACGCAGCACCAGCAGCTGCCTTTGCACTTCGCCGCCTCCCCAGCATCCTGCAAAATCCCTGATTTTACGCACCCTGGGGAACRAAAACCCCAGGAAGGAGAATTAGGGAAAAAATCAGCCCCCTGCCCCGGAACATTCAGCCAAGGGAAGGAAAGAAATCGCTGGGTGACTTTAACTGGCTCTGGAGCATCCCCGTGCCCGGCCAGCTCTGCTCCCGTCCAAGTCCCTTATCAGAAACTGGCACGTCAGCCGGGCTGCGAGGAAACGAGAAGCGACAGCGAGGAGCAAAGCCGGCGTGATCCCAGCCCGGGCGCGCACGTGGCACCCAGCGTGCCTGTCTGGGGGCCTCAGCTGTCCCCCGCCTGATTAAGGAAACCCCCCTCTCTGCATTAAAAGAGATTTTCTCAGACTTAAAAGCTTGCAATGGCCAGGACTTTGCCGGGGACGGAGAGAGCCGCAGGGGTTGCGTGGCTGAATCCCGCTCCCAAGAGCCGCTGCCGATCCCCGGCAAGGCTGAAACACGGAGGTGTCCCCACCGGGGATGGTCCCCAAAAGGCAGCCGGGGTGTTGAACCCCTCTTGTACCGGGGCCGGGTACACTCATCCCGGAGCAGCTCTGCCTCTCGCTAAATATCCAGGGGGATAAACCCCCCAAGGGCATCCCCGTGCAGCACGTGATGGGGTGTCCCCAGGGACCCCCACGGACTGCACCTCCCCAGGACCCCAAAAAAAAGGGGGTTCTCATGTTTACTGTGGTTTTAAAACATAATTTGAACAGATCAACTTGTACTGCCTGGAGTTGGTGGTACCAGCGCCTTCGGCCCCAGGAGCCCCCCAGCCCACCCGGGAGAGGAGACCCTGGCTTGGCCAAGCCTCCGGAGCCATCGCTCGCTCCCCTTCCGCCAGGAAAATGAAATTAAGAGGTTTCTGCCTCAATTCACCCAGGTCCCCGTTGCTCCTCATCCCTTCTGAGATGCTGCCAGRGCCATCCAGGGTTGCATCCCTCCAGCAGAAAGGAGCCGCAGGCGTTGCAGGGAAGGCAGCTGCATGCAGCAGCCCCTTAAAATCCATTTAAAATCATATTTGGTAGCAAATTCAGAGCCTGTGCCTTCACGGCTCTGTAAATGCTTGATGCTGGGGAAGCTTCGAGGATGCAAAGATACTCTTGGAGGAGTCAAGTTCAACTGGGAGCCACCAAGAAACATGAGATAAARTGTGTCTGTGCGTGGTGGGGACAAAGCCGAGATGGTGGGACCTGACCTGGGTGACAGGAGATGGCAGGGGGGAGATGGCAATCAGCACCAGGAGCAGGAACGGTCTCCCACGGCAGGGGATTTGGAAGAGAAAACAGTAAAAATCTTAGAGTACCCTGCTCCAAGATGAGATGAGGATGGGGAGGGATGCTCCAGTGGCCTCAAAACCCGCCTGCGCCCCAGCGGGTTTCGTTCCGAGGCGGCTCTGCCGGCGAGACGTGCCGAGCCCGGCGCGTTTGGGCTCTTTTTCTTGCCATCTACCAATATCCTTCCGCTCCCGATGTTCCTCTCCTCGGCTTTGGATGCAGATCCAGCTTTTCATGTGGTGCAAACACAGTATTTCTTTGGGTGCCAAGGACTGTGTGTAACTTGTCGGCTTGGGAGTGTTTGCATCTTGGACCATAAGGGAACAGAGAACGCTGCCCAAAATGTTTACGGTATTTTTAGGCCAAGACAAATCTGTTCGACGCTGCGAGCGCCGCAGTCTGAGCATCCCGGAGAGGCTGGGTGAGGCTGCGCTGACTAGCACGGCGGGGAACCGCGCCTGCAAAAACCCGGCATTTTCACAGCGGACGGGCACTACCTGGCTCAAACGGGCCAAAAAAGGACATTTTTGAAGCATTTCTAAGGCCCGTAGGCAACCACGCGCTGGCAGAACAGTCTCCGAAGCCCGGTGAAGGCAGGCAGGCGCTGCCGGTTGCTTGGCCATGGCTCAACCCACTTCTGCGGCGGCGGCACGTCGGTGGGAACTGGGCGGACAACGAGGTGAAAACCTCAAGCCCAAACCTCTCAAAAAGACACGTTTCACGGAGAAAAAAAAAAAAGGGCAAAAAAAAAAAGCAAGGTTGGCTTTTTTTTCCTTCTCCTTCACGAAGTCAAAGCCCAAGCGCGCTGCCCGAGATGCACCAAAGGGATTCACCGGCAGAAGCGGCACAGCCCGAGCGGCGGGAGAAGCCGATTCCTCCAGCAGCGCTTTGAAGCGGCGGACGGCTGCCTCCGACCTGCCCAGGGCCCTCCACGGGGCCGTGCCGCTCCGCTCGATCGCTAACGGCTCCGCGGGCGTTAATTTAATGACAATAATTACCCAGCCAAGCCTTTCATTTACCTGCATTTGCCCAGGCGTAAAGGCAGCTGCCGASGCGCTGAAAAGCCGCAAGCCAGCGGCTCCCATCTTTGCGGGTGCTGCCCAGGGAGAGGATGCGACCGATGGCCGAGACGCCGCCGGGACCCTCCCGCGAGCCAAATGCCCCACGCTCGAGCCCGGCGATGCTCTGCCAGGGCCAGGGACAAGGACAAAGCGGTGGGGAGGGCCAGCGTGGGGTCACCGACAGCAAATGGTGGCCGAGCATCTCCTGCGACGGTGGCAGGCTGGAGGAGGAGGGAGGTCTTGGCGTCAGCGAAGTTTGGACATGGTGCCCTTGGTCAGATTGGACTCGCCATCCTTGGAGACCCACAAAACACAGCCGGACAACCACAACCCCACCTACCCGTGAGGCTGGCCGTGCTCTGAACAGGGGTTGGACCAGAGGCAYCCAAAGGTTCTTCCTAACCTGAATTACCCTGCGATTCAGCCGCTGGTGCCCTCCCACAACCCCACCGTGCGTGTCTGAAACAACGGACAAGGGCAATGTCACCAGCTGCACTGAGGCACCCCAGTGCAAGAGCCCCGGGAGATGCCTCCAAAACCATCCCGTAGTTTGCCTGGACCACGGGAAAGTCCCACAAAGCAAACCTGCACCTCAATTTTACGGCAGTAGATCAACACATAACTCGAGACAGCTTCAAACTCTACCACCCAGAATTGAGTATTTCTGTAGGCTGGACCAAAAAGATGCAAAATCCGAGTGTCGGAGATCTGCTCGCTCCCATCCCCACCCTGCACCGACCTCCTGCATCCGGCTGCGGTGCCAGACCCGGCCCTGGGCTCCACCACAACGGCAAAAGCCGGGGAGAGGACGGGCGGCCTCACCTCGATGATGTCCGCGTTGGTCCGGCTCTCGTGGGGCTCGTTGTACTCGGTGTACTTGAGCAGCACCTTGTCCATGTCGGTGCTGGCATACTGGAACAGCTTGTTGGAGTGGTTGAAGATGATCAGGGCGATCTCRCAGTCGCACAGGACGCTCAGCTCGTAGGCYTTCTTCATCAAGCCGAACTTGCGCTTGGTGAAGGTCACCTGAAAGCAAGGAGAGACGTGGTCAGAAGCCGTGCCMACGCTGCCACGGACCCGACACCTCCCGGAGAAAACCGGGATGACCACCGGAGGAAGAGCAAAAGGAAAGGGAAGGCAGAGGGAATCTTCTGTCCTCAGTTTCCCCAACTGGACAACCTCCCCAAGCTTTCCTCTCTCACCTCCCTCTTCCAACCGGTTCGTATCGCTGCCTATTTTGGGATCCTCCGAAGGCAGACACTTCACAAGCACAAAGATGATTATCAGCGTTGGAAATCACATATTGCCAAATCAAGAGAAAATAAATTTCAGCAAAATCCCCAGCAGAGCTACCATCTGTCCGGGGGCTGCGGGTTGTTGGKTTTTTTTTAAAGTTGAATATTCAAGCGGTGGAGATCTCGCTGCAGGAGCGCTGCRAGCACCGACCCTGGGAGCCGCAGAGCTCGGGGGGGGGGCTCGGCCACCTTGAAGCAGGTCAGGGTGCTGCTCCACACCATTCGCCCACCCCACCCCATCCCTGACCCGCTCTCCTGCTTCCCAGCACCCACTTCTTTTGGAAGGCTGCTCTTCCCCAAAGGCACCCCGAGCCCCCCGCACCGGGTCCCCAGCCGGCTGCTGCCTCCCCCTTGCTGTCCCCATAACCTCGTTGGGGCATTTTTCCCCCATCGCCTGCCCACCCAGGGTCACCGCGCTCGTGACTGCGTCCCCTGTCCTCCCAACCTGCCCTGCCTTGAAACGAGCTGTCATCAGAGCTGTCAGCTAACGAGGCATCTTTTGCAGGACTGATTCTTGCGAGCTGGCTGGGGGACAGGGACGGAGCCGGGCGCGGGCTCCAAAACCCGCTCCAGACGCCGGACAGACGTCGGGCTGCATTTCCCAGCCCACGCTCAGCTCTCGCCGCGACGTTCCTAACGGGACCCAGCTGGCGGGGAAGGACCTGGTTTGGGGCTCTCCATCCCGCCTGCAGCGCAGACAGACGCTGAAGGTCGCTCACCCCCCCCCGGCAACGAACGGCACGCTGCCGGGGAAAGGCACGACGCTTGGCCAATACCCTCTTAGCAAACAAAAAAAGGAAAATAAAAGGCAGGGAGGTCACTGCTTTGCTTTAAGCATTGCTCTCGGGGGCGAAGCAGCAGCCCGGGGAAGGGCTGGAGATGAGCCGAGATGCCCTTRGGTGCCGAGAGCTGCTCCCTCGCCACGGGAGGGCTCGACCCCACTTAGGGCCTCCGCCACGGCATCGATTTTGCAGCTGAAGAGCTTTAACTTGCAGTGTTGCGGGAGGAGGGCGAACGAGGCTGTTGCCTTCGCTCAACTCGAGTTAGCGGCATTAGTCACGGTCCAAAGACCTTAACCTGGAGCTTCCCCGCCCGCACCGGCGGTGACGGACATCGCCGCCGCGATGCCACCGGCAGCRCCCAGCACGCACCCACCGGGGTCTGGCACCCATCGAGATGGAGCCGCAGTGGGAGGGCAGAGCCGGGGCGGCCCTGGGTGCGCACGGCGGGGGGAGCCGCCCACCCCTCCCCGCCACCTCCCAGAGATGATTAAGCAGTAACGAGATTCGGCCCTAATCGCCTCATCCCCTGGAAAGTGCAGGGCTGGCACCCCGCGCCGCTGCTCCCCACCACGTGCGCCCGCTCGCACCGCGGTCGGGCTGCGGGCGCCAGCGCTCACGTTGCCGGTGTCCGCCCCCGCTCCGGCGTGCCGTGACGCAAATTAAATGACTTGAGGGCCAGCGCCGGTGGCATCAGCAATTCCCCCTCCCCRGTGGCACCCCGGACCTCTCGGCTACCCAAAATCGCTGCTGCCGGGCGCTGGCCCTGGTTGCTCCCAGTACCGAGACCGAGCCGGCAGCACCACACCGCAGCCGTTGCCGCACCGTATGACTTCAGGTGGGACCCAGCCACGGTTTTGCTCCTGCAGCCCATGGCAGGACAGGCACTAAAACCAACCCGGGGCTCCCCGGCGCCGTGCCAGCAGCGTTTGTGGCCTGATGTCCCCGCCAGAGATCGGCTGCTCCGCCGCAGCTCCGGCAGCAGCCGCAGCCCGGTACGGCGTGCCTCGCTGTCCCCCACCGAGACGGCCCCGCTGCTCTGACTCACGCTCCAAGCAGCCCGAGGAGCCCTCGAGAGGAAAACATACGGCRTCTCCGCCAAGACAGAGGGAACAGCCGAGGGCGGTTGTTTCTGCAGCCGCCGGGGCCRGGGACACCTCGCCAAAAACCACCTTGCCGGGTGCCACGAGCCCACTCAGCCACCGAGATCGGAGGCAACGAGGTGAGGCCGAGGCACGCGAGCAAGGGGGCAGCTCTTGGCCACGAAGGCAAGCGTGGTTTGGGTATTGCCCTTGAGCAACGAAGGAGAGCATGGGGTTACCTGCCCCAAATCAACCAACAGCCTGAGGAGAGCCCAAGCAGAACCCAAAGCACCAAATCGTCCTTCTACGGACCAGGGGAGACAGACTSTGCGGACAGGGACAGGGCCAAGGAGCATCCCTCTGTCTTGGCACCCCTGTTTCTTGCGGAGAAAAGCAAAGATTTGCCATTTAGCCAGCCCCGTCGCACAAAAGCATCAGCCAACGCCGCCCCGCGCATCCACCCCTGACCCGGGACAGAAACCCCAAACCTTCCCCTACCGCCGTGCACGAGCCTCATCTAGAAGAATTAACCTTGTAAGTCTAAGAGGGTAATCAAATCTCATGCTTCAGGGCATAAGCCGATCACCAAAGGGGTCAGGAAGGAATTACTGCCCCACACTAGCAGGGGATTTTTGCCTTTCCCCTGATGCAGACCATATTGGCCGTTGCCAGAGTCAGCAGGCTGGCCCTGAAGGACTGATGGTCTGATCTGTTATGGCAAATCCTCTCCAGTAATTCCTCTAATGACATTAGTGACTCTTACTTGCTCTCCTCCCCTGGTTTTGGCTTCTGCTGTAATTCTGGTCTCCTCCGTGCGGGCTTGTGGTCCGTGCACCCGTGGGAGGCGAGACCCGGGGTTTGAGCAGGGTCGGACTCACCGATGCTGCAGGTTGGGGGTGAGATGCATGGGAAGAGCTTCACCTCGCAGCGAAAGCTTTGGAGAGCCCCTCTTCGACCCTCACTCAGCTCCTGAGGTTCACAATGCCTCGGCGGCCCCGAACCACCATTACTGATGAACTCCACTCGCAGAGCGAGCGGCAACGCAGGCGCCAGGAGCGGCTCTGCCTCCGTCTCCTTGCACGACCACCGGTGAATCCCTCCTTCTCCAGCGCATCCACGCGCTATTCCCATTCCCCAGCCCTCCCTCTCCCAACACGCGCGGGTGCCCCAGGAGCCATCCGGGCACCGGCGCGTGCCGAGGACGGCGCGTGCTCACCCGCCGCGGCTGGAGCTGCAAGACAGACCTACGTTTTCAGCAGCAGCACCGCAGCGTGGAACCCCACGCCTAATTCCGCAGCGCCGGGTTGCTCGGCTCCCGGGGTGCGGCACGGGAGAGCCGAGCCGTGCCCCCCCCCGCACCAAGCCTCGGGGCCGGGGGGGATGCTGCGGAGACGGGGRTGGGCTGAGGATGCTCCCAGACCCTGGGTTTAAGCCAGCGTAGCCGAAAGCCCGCAGCCACGGGCTCCTCATCTCTGATCTGCAACAACAGCGGGAGAGGAAGGGAAAGGAGATGAAGATGGGACATTTCTGAGCCCAGCGACCGGATCCTGGCATTGCACACATATAGTGCGAAGCAGGAGGGTTATCACCCCCTTTACAGAGGCGATGGATGCCCCAGCCCCACGCAGCTCCCACTGCAGCGGCTGGAGCAGATCAGCAACCCACTGCCCGGAGCAGCCGCTCGTCACGAAATGTCCTTTCTTCTTGGTGTGTCCTTGCTCCCCAAAGAAAGGGAGCAGCGAAAATAATTGATTGCAAAGCCTGCGCTGATGACCAATTAAACAGCTGCTGCTTCGCTGACACCCGACTTAAACAGGGCTGGGTTTTTGGAAAAGGAAAGCGATACGTGCCGCACTCGCGCTGGGTTTTGGAAGAACCGGCCCGGCGAGGGACGCAGCTGCTGTCGAGGGGACAAACCAACGTCCCCCAGACCCGGGAGCTGGGCTTTGGGGACAACACCTGCCATCTGAGACGTGCTAAAACCACGGCACCCTGCCGCGCTGAGCAACTCCCGCTGCTAAACCCCACCTGGGCTYGGCTTGGCCGGGGAGACCTCGGCCGGGGTCTGCATCTCCAGCCCCCCTCGGCCAAGCCCTGCCCCAAGGAGCGGCTCAACGCCCACCCCAAAAACGCTTCCCACCACCTTGGCTTCTGCCTTTGGCAGAGAAATGCCTCTTTCCTTTCCTGAAGGCTTATACAACCGGGCTAGGCTGTGCCGTCAACCTCCAGCATTACCAAGTATTTTCCGTTCATTTGAACTTCTAAAGGGGCTCCAATAGCTGCAAATCCCTCTCTCCCCCRTGCAACGTTCAGCAGCGCTGCCCCATAAAATACAGTCCAGCTTCTTTAATAACCCCTAACGCCCCATTTCCTGCTAATTAGGGAAATAAACAGTGCCATGAGCAACTGGGACATTATCAAAAAACATTTTATGCCCATCCCATTCCCCAGCCACCAAATAAAGCTGTAATGAAGAAAACCTGCAATTCTCTATTGTTTTGCTGTGGAGCAATAAACCAGTTCATCCAATTCTGTTATTTGCCACTTTTTAAGCATTAGGAATATATACACATACTTTTCTTCTGGAATAAAAGCAGTAGAAAAGAAGTGTGGCAGGCCACGCCGGGGCATCTGCAGCGGTGGCTGGACTAAAGGCAGAGGCTTGGATTTGCTGAGCCCAAGTCAAGGACTGCGGGAAGCCACAGAGCAAAGGGACCTGCCCGAAAGTCTTGTGGTTATGGGGAAATACATCGATGGAGTCATCATGGAGCAAACCTGGTCCGGCAAAGCGCTGCCGCTCAGCCGGTCCGACTCAAGGAACGCGTAAATGAGGGAAAAATCTGTTTGTTTGGGTTTTTTCCCCTCTGAGATACGCGCATGTATTTCTACACACATGCCCGTGCGTGCATGTCTAGGGCTTGGCTTCAACAGAGCACAAGGAAAAAAACCTTGGACCCATATAAGTTTTCAATTGAAAAAAAAAAAAAAAAAAAGAATATTTTGGGTTGTTTGCGTTCAGAAAAAATGGATACTTGTTGTGGCTGCTTTTTATTGGAAAAACCTCACGGAAAATGTCAACTGAAATATATTTTCTGCAAGACAGAAAAAAAAAAAAAAAAAAAAGGAACTAACTGGAGAAGATACTTTCTTCTGGAAAAGCGCTTAGATGGAAACGGCGCGAGGAGCTCCAAGCCGAGGAGCAACGCCCGGGTGGGGGCCGCGGCTCCCCGCCACGGCAAAACGGGGCCGTTTGCCTGGTTCTGGGTATCCGCCTGAATCCGTCCCCGGTGCCGAGTTTTGCCCATCGGTTTATTTGATGGGTTGGGGAAAAAAAARCACCGGTTGGCCCAAAATGGGATGGAAATGGGCCATTTTGAAGMAGAACCCTTAAAATACCCGATGGGAGGAGAGCGGGTGAGGAGGGAGCGGGGAGCCGAAGGGAAAGCACCGACCTGCCGATTGCGCTCGTCYGTGATCCGCTGGATCTGGATCTTTTTTCTCCCCATCTTCTCCGGAAATCCTCACCGTACCCGGGACGACTTCGGTTCAGGGGAGGGAAAAAGTAACCCCGTTTTAAAACGCTTTCATTAAAGAGCGTGGGGGGCTTTTTTTCCCCGATGAAAAACAAACCAAAAAAAGCCAAAACAAAACCAAAAAAAAAAAAAAAAAAAAAAAGTGTTTTGCGTCGCTCCTTGCTCAGTTCATGGTATCCTCCTGTGCGGTCGGATCCAGCGGGTTTGAGCCGTCAAAAACCTGCACGAGGAGAGAGACAGGAGTGAGACCGTCTGTCCCCAAACCCCATCCAGGATCCGGCCCCCTCCCGGCCCCCTCCCCACCGCCGGCACGGCTCCTGCCCCCCAGCCCAGGGGAGGTCTCTGCTCCATCCTCCCGCTCAGCTCTGGGGCCAGGAGGGTTGCAGAGGGATTTATCCAACCTGATCTCAAAAAAAAAAACCCCCAAGGATGGTGCCCAAAAACACCCGCGCCGCAGGACACGTGTGGGCCGGGCACGGCGACGCTCGTCGAGGAGGAGGAGACGGCAGCAACGAGCCCGTGAATCATTATTCCTCCGTGACACTCCAGACTTTTTTTTTTTTTTTTTTTTGCTCTTAATAAAGTCATAAGCAGTCGAGTGGCTGGTGATTAGCTTGGGCAATTTAAATCCGTCTCCAATTTCTGCATTAATCTTCAATTTGGAATTTTAAAATGTCTTTATTTGATTACTTAAAAAAACCTTATAATCAGGCACAGAAACCTAATTCTTATGGGCGAGGGGAAGAAGGACTCCGAGGGAAGCCGAGACTCGGCCCCCTCGGGGCACCCGCGTCCCCCGCTGCTGGAGGCTGTACCTGGATGTACCAGGGCACCCACCGACACAGCCCCCCCCAGCCCCGTTTCACCCCATTTTTGCAGCGAGGGGGATAAAGGCAAAAAGCCGGCCAGTCCATTTTTCYGCAGGTATGTTTTTTTCTCCTGGTTCTCTCTCCGAGCGGCCAGCTAAGAGCAGCGATAACATTGCATTTAAGGCGAGGGTGCCCCGTGCCAAGACCCGGGCAGAGGGAAAAGCCAGTCCCGAAATAGCTTCCTATCTGCCTCGACTTGGCAGCCCTCAGCCCTCGCTCTTGTTACAAAAAGCATGAAAAAAAAAAAAAAAAAAAAAAGCTTTTTCTCCCTTCCCACCATCATCCCAAATTCACCCGCAGCTTCCGCAGCCAGCCCTGACCGAGCTCCTCCTGCTCCTCTCCCACCCCCGAGCACGCAGCCCCCCCCCCCGGACCCCGCTGAAGCCCCCCAGCGACCTTGGCCCCGTCCTTCGCCTCCTCATCAGACCACGCTCCGACAACAAACAAGCCCTGACGGTCTCACTCCCACACTTGTTTTTCGGGGTTCATTGAGTCGTGTGAGTCACTTAATCTTTTTCTCTGCTTTTTTTTGGGGTGGGGGGTGGGGGGTAAAATTATTCATCGCGCATCGTGCTCTGTGGTTTCAGCACTGGTTTGAGCAGCCGAGATGGGAACGGGGGGGCTTTTCCCCCCCTGGCACCCACAATTTGCTCTCCAGGGAATACAAGCGATGGGGAGCCCAGGAAAGGCCATTGGCAGGAGACTGGAGAGATGAAAGGCAGCAAAAATCCCTTTTTTTTTTTTTTCTCAAATTCCCACCAGGAATACTCTTTGCAAGGACAACCCATACAGGGATGGCATTTGCTGCTCGAATCATTATATCTCAAAATTGGTGCGCGTTTCCCCTCCCAGCAGCAAACGGGAGGGACCGTCCGGCTGGGAGCAGCACCGGCACCGTCGGGGATGCCGAGCCGGTGCCGGGGGGATGCCCCTCGGCTGCCGCTCCCCATCCCTCTGCGGGCAGCCCCAAAAAGGCCGGTCCCAGAGCATCACCGGTCCCAGAGCATTGCTGGTCCCAGAGCATCGCCGGTCCCAGAGCATTGCTGGTCCCAGAGCATCGCCGGTCCTAGAGCATCACCGGTCCCAGAGCATCGCTGGTCGGGCTGGCACCGGTGAGCCGGGGATGCAGGCGCCGGGCTGCCACGAGAGCATCCCTCAAAGGCCGGTGATACAGGAAAAGCTGAAAGGAAAATGAGGATTTTTGTTTCATCCACCCGAGGTGTCCGCTCGGCATTTCCACCACCAGGCAGGAGAGAGTCCACAGCCCCGAGGCYGGGGGCCGAGGCGAGGATTTCGCACGCGCGGAGAAAATTTGGCAGAGGAGGAACTTTCCGCCCAGTTTGCTTTGCAGCTTTTCCCTTGGGAGTTRCTATTTCTTTAAACTGGCTGAAAAATATTCACCTTCACCATCTTCAAAACCACCAGCAGCAGCGTGAAGTAGCAACAGCTCCGCATCCGGACCCAGGGCAAGCTGCTAATTCTTTCCTTGTGCTGCAGCTCTTGGACAGAGAAACCCTCTGAAAAGACAGCGGATTTACTGTCCAAACCAGAGAGGAACGCTCCAGAAGCAACAATAAACACTGGAGAACAACGGGCAGTAAATTTAAACCGAGTGAAAGGAAACATATTTTAACACAATTCGGTTGTGGGACTTCTTCACAGGATGCTATCGTGGCCAAAAGCTCCGCGGCGTTCGAAAAAGAGATGGGATGTTTTTAGGGACAAGGAGAAAAYTCCGGCGCTGCTCATCCCTGCCCGGAGCTTCGCACAAGCCGGTGCTTCTTGCATGGGAGCGGCGGCGTTCAAACCACATTCCCCTCCTGTGCCACAAATAAAACCCAGGTGTTTTGATACAAATCACCTATTTTCAATGACCAGACCACGTTCYTCCTGCTGCTCTCAAATCCTGACTCCTGGGTCCTCGGCACCCCGGCTGGATGGGGACCATCATCCCAGCCTCGGGGCTTGCTCATGCCGCTTGATGAAGTCCCCCCGCAGGAAAAAGGCGACTTAACAACACTTTTTTTGCTTCTCATCGTGGGGAGAAAAGCTGGCTGTGTGACGCTCTTGATCCCTCTGCCCTGCACGGCAAAGAAAACATCCCACGGCGAGTGTGGTCCTCGGATGGGATGAAAAGGAGGGATGGAGAAAAGCACGGCACTGTTTGCTGCCCTCCAAACTCATCCGATGGAGGGGATTTAAAACTCCTCCCTTTTCTCTTCATGCTCCCAGTGTTGGAGTTGGGCTTTTGGGGCGGGTTTACTTGGTTTTAGGTTGTTTTTTTTCTCCCCTCCCCAACATATTTTTAAACCCAGGTATTTTCACGTTTCCTGCCCAGGTGGCTGTTTCAGAAAGTCCGATCACAGGCCCAAGTTTCTGATCAGCATCTGCAAGAGCAAGAAACCTGGAGAGACTCCCTCCCTCCTGCCCCCCACGCCGGCACTGCCACCGCCTGCTCGGACCCGAGCCAGAAGCACCCATTCCGCACCGGGCACCCAGCCGAGCGCCTCTGGAGCTCCCTTTCCTTCACCAGCACATTGCTCTGGCTCCCTCATTGTCCACCCCGAAGCACTGGGATCACTCACGACGCTCCTCCGTGATCAGGTGGAATTTAAGCACCTAAATGTATATATAGCCAAGCACCCAGAGTGCAGGAYTTTTAAAAGGAGTTAAACTCCTGAATGAATTGTAACATTTGGGGTCTTGGGTGTTTTTATTCAATAAATATCCCCAGTCATTAAATCACCTTTTCTTCCTTCTGAGACAGCAGTTTCTTTCTCCTTTTCCAAGGAAACGAGGCTCACGCCATCCCGTGGTGCACGCGGGGTGAGAAGGCACCCACCCCGCACGGCGTCTGAGCCCGCGGGACCTTTCCACCCCATTTGGGATGGGGTGCCAACACCCCCAAGCCGCGACCCCCCCGCGAGTCGCACGAACACYGGCGGATGGGTTAAGCCCAGCCCTTACGAGACACCAGAGAATCTCTGCAGCCCTGTAAGGCAGACCGCCTTGCCCAAAAATGTGACCCGGCGCCGTCCTAAACAAGGCTCGGGACAGCTCAAACATCACGGGGTGCGGCCGGGCCGGAGCGGGGCCGGACTCGGGGCCACCCTGGGCACCCGTGGCCACGATGCCGCCATCCCCGGTGGTACCCGTCTCCATGGTGACCATCTCCACGCAACCACCGAGCATCTCCGCTGCTACACCCCGCGTGGAGGAACCGCCGCGGCGCCCGGGTCCGAGGGCATCCAAGGGGATCTACAAACCCACTGTAAAGCAAATCACGGGCGTCGCACCCAGCGAACGGGACCGGCAAAAAGTCATCCCGTTCCTCTTCAGCACCCGGAAACCTCGGCGAGGGTCAGGAAAGGGGAAATTCGGCATCGCCCCGGGGAAGCAGCAAGAAGCGCTGGGACGGAGGCAGCCCGTTAGCGCCCGCACCCCTCCCTCCTGCCCTACACCCCCTCGCGCGCTCGCACAAGTATGACTATCACAGCAATTAACACACATGCCAATTAACTACAAGCAGGTGCTGGTTAACTCTGTGCTGAGTAATTCATACCCGGCTCCAAGTAAATTGCTTTAAATTGGAGAGACGGGCGAGGGAGCAGAGTTAGCATTTTGCAAATGGGGGAAGAAAGAAAAAGCAAAGAGGAATCTCAGCTGGGAGATGTTTTTACAAAACAAGGAATTTGGGGGTGCTGAATCCACAGCTCGAAGAGCTGGGGAGGCAGGAGAGCTGGCATCTCTTCCAAGTCTACTTCTGGATTTTTTTACAGACTACACATATTTCCATTTTACCTATTTCTACATGGTTTCACCTTGGCATCGCACGAGCAGCAGGGTTCTTTGCACCACTCCATAATTTGTCACTTTTCCATTTCTACTAAATAGCCCCATATTTCTCTCTGCACGAGTAGGGGCACTTAAGAGTCCCACATCCCCTTTTTATGGCCATTTGCTATTTTTAATATACTTTTATTGCATCCCTTTTTAGTTGCCTCCTTGCTAAAGTTAGCCGTGACACGGCCGCTCCTCTCAGAGGCGATGATATTAAGCTGTCCTTCCTTAAAACCCCACCTTGTAAAGCCCGGTGCTCTCAGCACGATGTCAGCTTAAATAAACCAAACGTCGGCTGCGCAGCTGCAAAGGCAAGATCGAAAAGATGAATCCAAAAGCCTTAGGAAGATAAATAAAGGCAAATAAACRCATCCTTTCCAAAAATGTATTTTCCTTCCGAGCTCTGCGTGGCCTCGCTTTTCCCAGCGTGCTGCCCCTGCGCTCACGTGCGGCACCGCGCTCCCAATCCACCCMCGCCGGCATTACGAGTTGACGGCAAAATTTGGATGGGATCATCGCGGCACCGGTTCGAGGGACGTTTTCCCCATCTCCATCCCCCAAACCGGCRCCAGCGCCACGGGGACGTCCTTGGCCGCAGGGAAACCTGCAAAAGCAGCTTCAAAGGACAATCGGAGGCTGGGGAAAAAAAGGAAGGAAAAGGGAAAAGAAGAAGAACGCTCTCCTGTGAAGACGCTGAAAGGACCGACGCGGCTCRTCTTACGGAGGAGATGAATGGGAGGACGTCTGATAACGGCATAGAAAGTCCCAAATTGAAGGGAGAAAAGCAGGGGACAGCTACGAAGAAGCACAGCCCAACTCAGCAGCCCGCTCTGCCCAGGCACCCAACGCTCCCTCTGCAGGACAAACCCATCCTTTACCCAGGATTTGCAGGAATTCTCCCCAAGATGGGTTTATCCTTACTTGGCTCCACCAAGCCAAGGGGCTGGCTGAGAGTAACGGGTCCAAACGCAGCGGGATGAGGGGTCCTCCCCGCCGGGCATCCTCCCCCGGGGAACAGGGCACCCGACGGGACCGAATTCACCGAACCCAGCCCAGCAGGACCGACATTTTGGGGAGCTCAGGATTTATCCACAAACAGAAACAACCACAATAACACGCTGCGTGGACACCTTCCTCCGTCTTGGAGCATCTCCAGGCGAGGCGAGCCGCTGCAAAAGAGCTTCAGCACGCAGCCGATGGGCACGTGGGTTACAAGGTGCAGGGTTCGTCCCGTCCCTCTGCCCACGGCAGGAGAAAACCCACACCGGGGAAATGCTGCTGGGCTGCAAACCAGCCGGCGAGCTCAGCCTGCCRTGGGAAGTGGTTTAACACCCGCCGCGCCGAGGGCGCACCGAGCCACTGCCAAACCCTTCGCCGCCCCRTGAGGTGAACGGGCTGAGAGGAGGGAGGGAGCGATGATGCTCCGGAGGCAGCGACGATGCTTCGGAGGTGGCGAGAGCAGCCCCGCGCCCCGCCGCGACGCTCCCCGCTGCAAACTTGCAGCTTTTAGCGAGAAAAGCGGTCGAGCCGAGGCGCGGCACGGCTGCGCGGCCACGAGGAGCAGCCCGGCAGCACCCGCGCAAAGCTCGGACTCTCCACCCGCTGCAAGAGAGCCTTTAAAAGCGATTGCAAATAAAACAGCAAAAAGCAGGCGAGGTGTCCAAGCCTCGGCCTGAGGCTCCCGGGTCTCACACCGGCACAAACCGACAGAGCCGCTTCCCTGCCCACGGACACGGCCGGACCTCCATCCCTTTAGGATATGGATTTAGCTCAAGTCACCTCTTGAACCCGACTGTTTAACTGCAGTTCTTGCCTTCCTGTTTCCTTTCTCGCTGACGGCCGGGCCTGCCTTTTGTGACTTAATTGTTGTTTTTTTAATACATCCTCCACCTTGGCTGACACCGAGGACTTTTAGTTTCCTTCTTGGTGGTTTCTGGATCTGCAGGACCGGCTTCCTTCTCCTCCGCACAGCGGGGAAAAGCCCCTTTCCCTAAAATCCAGCACCTGTATTCATGTTAACGTTGCCCTTCCTATCCTGCAAAGCCACCGGCGTGGTTCTTGCCGTCATCCCACCGGCGAGCCAGCGCGGATGGAGCGGGCCAGCTTTGCTGCGGGACGGGGGGCAGTGCCGGCAGCAGCAGCCCCGGCTCCCCGGGGGAGATGCAGCAAAGGGGAGATGCATCCACGCCGCGACACCCTCAGCATCGCCTGCGCTTCCCCAGCCCCGCTGCACGTACCCGTGAAGGACTCCAACTCGCCAGCTTAGCATTGTTTAGCACCTCTTTATCTACAAACCGAGATCAAAACCACACAAACACGCTAAAGTCTCCTCCAAAGCTTCTATTCTGGTTTCAGGATGATGCTATCTGGGTTCCTGTGTCGAGCCTCCAGATGCAGGCAGGGGGAGGGGAGAGGAAGGCGGCCGAAATGCGGCTCCGGAGCAAACCTCCCGCTCGGAAACGCAGCTGCAGGGCCCCGCTCGGCCAAACCCTCCCCAGGGCCGAATCCTGCTCACCCAGCAGGTGCAAATCCAGCCTGGAGCTGCAACCCCTCCCTCCCACCTGACGCCGGCGGGAGGGCCCCGATTTCCCCAGGATCAGCGGCAAAACCAACGGCTCGGGTCCTCCTGCATGCGCAGGATCCGTCCCACCGGCTGCAGGTACAAACCTCGGGAGGCTCGGGAGAGCAGAAGCGAGGCTGGGTTCAATCAGGCCCCCCGAGGAATTTCGAAAAAGACACATATATTCCTGACCCAGATTCAGGCGCTCTCTGGAGAAAAGCAGATGCCAACGGCGCAGCCAGCTCTGCTGAGCTGTAACAAAACCACGCGCCGTGCCAAGAGCGGCAGAGTCTGGGGCGGGGAGGGGGGGGGGAAAGCACAGCCCTTAAATGATGCTGGAGAACCGGCATTTGCCTATGCAAAGGCGGGGGTGAAAGAAAGGATTTGGGGGGAAAATTGTTAAACCAGGGTTGCTTTTTCTCCTCGCGCGCCCATTTGCACCGGTGTGGACCCAAACAACACCCACCGGACAAGGGTGACAGCCCCGCCGTTGGCACAGGGACTGGAGGCACCCAGGCAGCACCCTGGTTCCCTGCACCCCGAATCCCACCGTTTCATCCCACACCGTGGCTAACCSGGAATGCCACCACATCCAGCACCCCGGGAGCGCATCCCGGGCCGGGGATGGGTGCTGCGGGGGCCGGGTGACGGCAGGCGCAGCCGGTGACCTTCCCCACGCTGCCAGCGCGAGCAGAGGCCGGAGGGGACACGGGGCAGCTGGCAGGAGAAGGGAGGCTGGGCAGGAGCCCCGGGCAAGGTCACCAGCAAGCCGGTGGCCCCGCTCGGCGCTGGCCAAAAGCCAGCCAGGGAACCGTCGTCACCCCGTGCCAAGGCGAGGACACGGCCTCTGGGAGGAAAAGCCCGCGGGACTGGGGCAAGCGGGGACCCGCAGCCCCTCACGCCGCGCGGTTTCGCGGGGCARGCGGTCCCCTCTCCCGGAGGGAGATGCCGCAGGGAGGGACCGGCGGGGACGAGCCACGGCACGGCGTTAAACCAGAGGGGTCGGACAGCCCCTTGCTAAAGTGACCTTTAAAGCACCCTGGGAACAGCAACGTGCAAGGGCTGATGCAGCCGTCGGAAAATCCCCGCGACCTTGAGCCAAGGTCGCTACTTTGGCGGTGGCATCCTCACGGAGGGGGTCACCCATCACCCTGAGCCTGGCCGCGGTCTCCCGGGTGGCTCAGCGGCTTCTCCAGGCCTGCACACCCCAGGCTGGGGACCCCGGCACCCCACTAYGGGCACAGCATCCCCTTTCCCAGCTGGGACCAACCGCTTCCAGCCCTGCACCACCTCCATCCCCATCCACCCTCCATCTCCATCCACGCTCCATCCCCAGGGAGGAGCAGCTGGACCACACGAAGCCGTTCCCCTTCCCTCCTGTCCTCTATCCATCACCAGCTCCAGAGCTGGAGACCGGGGATAATTTTCCCCTCTGCACTAAGTAGGTTTTTCTAAACGAAGGGAAGCGAGAGCCCATTATCTGGCTCCGTCGCCCACCCCCACAGCTCCCTGCAGGGCATAAAATAACCACCTGCCAGCTCCCCGTAGCCCCGCGCCGTGGCAATGATATCGCAGCTTCCCCTGTCACTATTGTCAGAGCAAAATTTAGATACCTGGTAATGAGGAGGTTTAATATGACAGATGAGAGGTTGACTCATTAAAAAAAAAAGAACGAGAAGGAGAGAGAGCTGAATTCGGGGTCGGATCCTGCGCTCATAAATCAGGAGGYTGTCAAAGTCGTCCCCGCGCCGGAGGGGAGCAGAAGCAGCTCTCGACCCCCAAACCAGACCCACGGTGGGGACTTTCGCCGGTGCTGAGGCCACAGGGAGGAAAAGGTGGGGACGGAAGGGGAAGACGTGGCTACAAATTTTGGGGGTCACCCAGCCCTGCTCCCCACCAAGCTGCCTCCCACCCCCAGGGCCGGGGGGGGGGGGTCGAGCCCAGGAAAAACCTCTGCGCCCGACGGCAGCGATGTTTCGCTTTGAGGGTTTTTTTTCCTCTCAAATGGGAAACTGTACGGCAAGATGCAAACCTGGGGCGGGTTTGCCTATCGGACCCCAAAATTACCCCCCTATTTCCTCAGACACCCCCCATCCYGAGGGTGCACCCTGGGCGCGCCTGTCCCCCAGAGCAGCCCAGCAAGGTCCCCGCTGCCAGCACCCTCGCTACGGTCATCGGAAGGATGCCAATGACTTACAAGTCCCAAAATACAACACGCCAAAGGGGGACAACTGCTGCCTTCAGCTCCTGCGTGGGGGCCAGGATCCCACCACCGGCACACGGGAACGAGGTCCCCAGGGGCGGCTCAGCAGCATGAGGAGGGCGAAACCCTTCCTGCAGGGAATTTAGGGGCTCTCCATGCAAGGGGACGGGATTTTCCCCAGTAGCAGAGGGGACCACTCTCTCCCCACGCYGGTTTTTACCCAGGGGAAACTCCATGAGACCCAACTGCTGCTCCGAGCCATCCGTGAGAGCGATGGAAACCCACGGCAGCCCCACGGGACACGGCGGAGAGTGAAACTGTCCCGGGGGGAAACACTCCTCTTCCCTCCCGTGTCAACGGGATGGGATTGGGGATGCACCCTCTGCAGCCAGCCCAGGGCATCCAGCRGTCACCTTCCCTTCGCCCAAGGGCAGCGTGGCACATATCCCAAMCCCCACCCCAGCAACACGGCCGGGGACCCCGCACCCCGTCCCCACTCAGGGACACCCAAGAGCAGCTTTGCAGACCCTCCAGCACCCAAAGCACAGCGCGGGCTCAGCCTGGGAGCCGGGGCTGCCGAGATGCCGCAGATCCCCAGTGCCATCCCGGAGCTCAGCCCTTGAGCACGATCCTCCCTCCCGGCGCACGACCCCAGCCGCGCCGTTCCCAAAGGCTCAGCCCTTCCCCAAGGGCCACCAAGATCTTTCAAACCGGCCTCCCAAAACCACTTTTTTTTTTTTTTTTTTTTTTTCCACCCCCAAGCACTGGTGAGTAATAGCAGCAATGCCAAAAGTCACGGGGCTGCTGATTTTATTTGCATCTACCAACTGCTAACTGCATCCATGTCCAAAGCAGCCATCACATCCATCGGGGCCGAAAACATGAAGGCAACGTAGAAGCAGATGTTGCTCCTGCATTGCCACACTCTCGGTCAGGGTTTACACCTCCTAAGCTCCCGGGCAGGGAGCACCGGGCTCCCCCGGGGCTGCAGGGTCCAGCACGTGTCCAGGGTGCGGAGGAGCTGGTGAAGCTGGTGAAGTCAGGAGCTTCCCATCGTTGGGAAGCGGATGGTGGTCACCAGCTGCACTTGACCACGAGAAGAAGGATAACAAGCAAATGAGCTTAATTTGCCTTGGCAAATTTGATATAGCAATGCTGAATACTGGGAGGGTGAYGCCGGAGCAGAGCTCACTGGAGAGTCCCTTGGAGACATGGATGGGAAGGATCTGGCCAACACCACCAGGAACGGGCAGGAGTAGGCTCCTGCCTCCATCCCAATGCTCAGACTCAACCATCACAGCTCCAACCAGCCCCTGGCACTTCCAACTTGGAAACAAAACCACAAAAACCGGCGTCCTCGCCATCCGCTTTTCTCAGAGGTGGACCTGCCCATCCATCTGTACACATCCCCACCACTTCCACCCCAAAAACTTGACTCTGCTCCGTAGCCACAGGCTCACGCTCGGAGCATGCTGCCATCTAACAGCTGGAAGCTTACCACTGGACACCGCTATTTTTTTTAATAAACCAAACAAAGGTCCATAAACAGCATTAATTATCTGGGACTATAACAGCACCACAATTTGCAAGCAGAGACCAAGGCCCTGGGCATGAGGAACCGAGCAGAAAGAACCGTCCCTTGGCCCTGAGAGCTACAGTCCAAGCGCCATGAGAGGAGAAGAAGCCACCAAAGCCCAGCGAGAGGCACGGACCGGGGTCCGGCTGCCACCAAACCCAAACCCAACCCGCTCTAAGTGAACGTGAGGAACCGGGACAAGATGCCACACAGCAAAAACGGGTTTAACTTCCTCTTCCCCTGCACTGCCTTGAAAAGACGGCGGCTCCAAGCTGGCACCTCAATAACATTCCATCAGCTGCCACATCTGCCGCTGGCACCGGCGCTCCGGGGACCCCCCAATCTGGAGCCAGAGCATGGCACCGCTGGAGCACCCCAGGGACCACGGGGCACCCAGAGCTGCTGCAGCCAAATTCGGGGCGGGGGGCAAACCAGCTCAAGGTCCCTCGTCCCCGGCTGCTGGGACTGGGGGATGCCGTTTACCGGGACGAGATACGGCCCCGCTCCCCCGGCAGCTTGCACGCGCGCGCATCCGTAGGCTGACGAGGGATGAAGCCGGCTCCTCACCCTGCGTTCCCAAGCCACGAACCAGCAAGGCGGGTGGGTAAGGATCCGGCCCTGGCTCGTCAGGCGGCCGAAATACAGCCAGACAGCTGCTTCTCAGCTGTTGCCGCTCACTCACAAGATGCACATTCTAGACACAGGCGCGCAAATCCTCTCCTCCCGGCTCCCCGGCACCGGCCAGACCACCAAAATCAAGCCAAGCTGGGCACGCCTGCACCGATGGCCGTCGCTGGCAGCTCCRGCCAGACCCGCTGGGTGATGGTTCCCGCGAGCAGGGAGAGGCGGACTCATCCCGACCCCATCCCGGGACGCATCCTCCAGGAATAGCGGGGAAAATTGTTCTGTTTGAAAAGGTTTTTGTTTTTTTAACCCACCCAAAGCTTGTGTTTTAGCAGGGAGGATTTAGGCTGGGGTGGTGGTGGGGGTCCCTGCTGGGGTCCCCAACCACCTGAGCCCTTCTCCACGGCCACAGGGGCTGTGATTTTGGCCAGCCCTGGGTTTTGGGGGTGCAGATGCTGCCCACGTGCCCACCTCAGGCATCCCAGCAAACCGCAGGGGTGATGCTCAGGAGAGCGACGGGGATGCCCAGTCACCGCAGGAAATACCAAAATTTGGCACTTTCCAGAGGTGCCGCTACATCCCGGGTCTGGCACCCTCCAAGCTCCGGTGCCGGAGAACCGCCAGCACGTGGCTGCGGTTGAAGCCAAGGGCTTGGGTTTGGGTTGGGATGCTCCTGCGGCCCCAAACCCTGTCCCCAAACGGGGTCCCCCCGAGTCGAGCAGAGAGGAGAACTCCCTTCGTCCACCCCCAGCGCTGGTTAAAGGGTTGGGTTTAACCCAAAGAGCAAAGTTTATTCTCCAGCCCCGGTTGTGTTCAAGCCGTCTACGAGCATCGGAGCCAGGGCAGCGCACGCGAGCGTGTCTTGGGAGGGAAACACTAAAAGCACTTYGGAAGGATGCCATCCTCCTTCCTACGGGTTTTGCACCTTAATTTTCAYAGAAGTGGACGTTAAGATTATCAGCATTATTAATCCCAGGCAGGATCTGGGCAGTCSTGGCCCCAAAGCTGTAACAGTGCAAAAACGCTGAAAAAAAAAATCAAGATGGAAAAGGCTTTTTCTAGGATGAGCCAAGCCCAGCGCCGATCCCAGCCCCACCGCATCCATCCCTCGTGCGGGACCGGCCGGGCTGGTCTCTAGAGCAAACCAAACATTTATGAAATAGTTAAAGGAGGAGAAGGAACAGGAGGGAGAGCCCCGGCACGATGCTCGGGGGGAGAGGTGCATGGTACCGGGCTCAGCTCCTGCTGCGCCGGACACCCAGCCCCGGCCGAAAGRCAACGGCACCGAGCAGGAAGGTGTTAAAAAACCCCGGTACCAACCTCAGAGGAACCACAATAAATAACCTCCCCGACGCCCGAGTAAATACGGTGGGCTGCTCCCCGCTCGCCTTCCTGTTTGCTTTCGCAGATCCGGGCTGGGACGGTCACCTCCAACCGCCGGCTCCGTCCCGGCGTAGCAGAGCTCCGGCCGCGGCACCGCGGTGGCTGYGGCACCCTCCGCCCGCGTTGGTCCCCGGCATCGTCCCCGCCATGGGGGACCACGGGTGCAAGCTTCCCCAAAGGGCCGGATTTTAYCCCCCGGGGGACAGGCACCGATCCTGCATCTGAGCCCGCGCCTGCTGCGTTTTCCTTGCTCGTCTATATTTGGTTTTATTTTAAGAGGAGGAAATCCCGGCTCAWCCACTCCCCGTCGGTGAGGCATGTCCTCCCTCCGTGCCTCAGTTTCCCCCTCTCTCCATGCAGCTGATCCTCCCAACACGGGAACTCCCCCCGCTGCCCAGACCCCCCCTCTCCCTCCCTACCCACGCAGCCCTGGATAAAAAGCAACGGGTCCTGATTTACGGGCACTTTTGTGCTTTACCACGAACACAAAGGAGAGGGGAAAAAAAAATAATAATAATTAGAGGCACACTCACATCGAAGATCTGTGTCAGGAGCAAAAAAGGGGTCTGGGGCAAACACCCCCCCCCCGGCAGAGCAGCGGCGACCGCGGAGGCTGACAATAGATAAGGGCTCTAAATTCGGCACTGGGCTCCGGCACCGGGCTCTGTAAGGCGATCGGGGTGGGGGTGCGCAAGGCTGTTTATTTGGCTCCAAACTCCGCACCGACACTGCAGCGTCACCCGTGTTTAAAAAAGGAAGGAACGAAAAGAGGGGAAAAAAAAAAATTAAAAAAACAAAAAAAAAAAGGGGGGGGAAAAGGGCAACAAAAAAAAAAAAAAAAAAAAAAAAAAAAAAAAAAAAAAAAAAAAAAAAAAAAAAAAAAGAGGAAAAAAAAAAAAAAAAAAAAAAAAAAAAAAAAAAAAAAAAAAAAAAAAAAAAAAAAAAAAAAAGGGGGGGGGGGGGGGGGGGGGGGAATAAAAGGAAACCCAGTTGGGCTGGCAAGGTTTAAAGCGACGCCTGTTTTAAAAAAAGAAGTTGCTAATTTTAACTCTCCAGTGGAAAGAGTGAGAGGTACTTACAGGAGACAGGGTGGCTGCGTCCTTCTCCACGTCTGCGGCGCGCCGGCGGCCAGGAGGAAGCGCGCGGGATGGAGCCGCCGTCCCCGCGCCGCTGCCACCCCGAGCGGCCGGCACCGAGGCCACCRGCCGGCACCCGCCTTCCCTAAAACCCCGTTTGGGGAGCGCCGGGACGCGCCGCGGCCTCTAAAGGGCAGAGGCAGATGCGAAGGCAGGAGGAGGTGGTTAAGCGTGCGGCGGGGGGGGGGGAAGGGAGAGGCCAGAGCCGCTCGCTTGCGAACAGCTGCCGAAAGCAGCCCCCGAGCTCGCTTCCTCCGCCGCCCCGAACCCGGGGACACGGCGGGATGGGGACGGAGCCCGTGGGCGCAGCGGGACCCCCCGGGGWGGGCGAGCCCCGCTGCTGGGTCGGCACAGTTCAGACGACGTTTCTGTGCGGATGTTTCTGACCAAGTTGGCTTYTCCCCAAGGGAAAAGGGTTTTGAAGACATTTTTTTTTTTTCTCCCCCCCTCCCGTCGATGGCAAAATAGCGGATGAGCTCCGAAAACCAAAGCGCGGGGCAGAGCTGGGAGTACGAGAGGCCACCCGGCTCCGCGGGGAGCCAAGAGGTGACCTCCAGCAGCACGATGGCGTTTCAGCAGCTGCGCGGGTGGCAGGAARCCATCGCTTTACCAAACCCAGGATCTCCCAAAGTCGGAAAGGGGTAAAAAGTGGGATTTTTGGTGAGCCCACCGGCCGGTTTTTACAAGCTCTCCCTGGGAATAGGGAGGATCCTGATGGATGCAAACAGCTCATGCCTAGAGCACGGTGGGAGCCCAGGAGCTGCAAACTCAAGTCTCCACCAGCATTAAACCTCCAAGAGAAGATGACGCAAGGCTTTAGCCAGCAGAGGAGCAGACCTGGCGACCCAAGGGCTCTTCCCAAGCAGCTGGAAATCAGCCTCAGGCTGCAAAAACATCGASAGAGAAGCGGGCTGGCACAGACCCTGCAGCTTGTGCATGCGGTAACGGGCACGTGATTTACCGAGCATGGCTGCAGCGAGATGATACGACCATCTTCAGGACATGAAAGAGTCGATTCAATTAAGGTCACAGGCCCTAGAAGAGTTTTCTGCAGCAGATGCCTTTGGGCAGAGAGAGGTTTTCCCGGTGCGCCTCAAATGGGGCTGGCCTCAGGAAGACAAAATGCCTATTGATCGCGGGCAGCGATGCTGCACGTCGCAGGACGCGAGGACGTGGCTTCGTCGGGATTAAATCGCCCGGTGCTGGTTGTCGCACGCTTCCGAGGCAGGGTCGATATTGCTCTTCCGATTGCTCAGCTCCTGTCGCTCGCAGAGCGAAGGGGACGAGTTTCAAAGCAGCCCCCGGAGCTGCTTTTCGAAATTCTCCTCCCCAAGCCGCACAACTTGATGCACAGCTCCTTGGAGCGAGCAATTATGCAGCTGCAGAAATCGCTRAACTGCTCCTCCCCTGCTCAAAACTCCGTGCCGGCACCGGCAGCAGCACGGGGCTTTGCGGGAGGATGCTGCTGACCCAAAAAAAATAGAATTTGTGTGAGCCTAAAAAATCAGGAGCTGTTGTAACCGGTCAGTATGGAGTCGCTGGAGCTGAGCATCCCATCTCCAGCAGCAAAGAGCGATTTGGGGGAGAATGCATGTAATTACGGAGAGATCCTGCCACCACTTGCCGGCTTCCAGGCCGGTGCACGGTGCATCGGGACCGCAATGCTCAGGAGCCGTGGAGGGTCCTGCCCTCCGCTCCCACCCCTGAGCTCCAGCACACCCCGCAGACGACAGCCCCATCRTTCCTACGCTCCGTTTAATTATTCACCGCACTAAAAAGTGTGCCCCTTGGCTGGTATTTATTTGTGCCCGAAGCGAGCGGACCGGAGCCGGTCCCACACCAGCACCCGGCACTCTGCCGTGGCACCGCAGCAGGATGGACCCGGCCGAGCCTTCCCGGTCCGGCTCTGCTCCGGCACGCCACGGCCCATCGCTGGCACAAACGGGAGCATCACCGAGACACAGCAGGGCCCTTCCACCGCTTTCACCCTGACGCAAGCCTGTGGAGCTGCTCTTGGTTTCTATCAGCATAACCGATGGCAAGATGAAGCCCTTGGTCCTGACCTTGCGGAAGAAACGGCCAAATGCTATCCCCATCTCCCGGCACCAAGCCTCCAAATAAATTACCTGCCCCCTCTCCGACACTAAAAAGCCATCTCAACCCAGCAAAACTGCTCGCTAAGCAGCGACGACAGTCCCCTCCTCTCAGGAGCTGGGGTCAGATTATTTTTAAAATCTTTCCTTTTATTGATTTCAATATCAGGTACAGAAGATACATTACACGAAACCGTAGAGCCCTCATAAAACGGGTCCGCGGTGTTGTCTCTACCACAACCTCATTGCAGACAAGGGAGATGCAAACATTTACTGTAACAGCAATAAACAGGCAAAGAAGGTCGAGAAGGGAGAAAACCTGGACACGGGGCCCTCTCCCAACGGCACCTTATTTCTGGGGAACGCAAGGGACAAAATAATAGTGGGTTTGGCCACGAGTCTCACCCACCCAGGGAGAAACCAGGGCAGGAAAACCCTCCTTCGCGCCGACACCCCCATTTTGCAAAAAAGACCCCAAATCAGTGCCGTGGCCACGGCCGGGATCTGGCAGAGCCGYGCCAGGCGGCGAAGCGAAGGGGAAGATGGGTGTTGGAGAACGGCGGAGGCACCCGCCGTTGGGTGGGGGGCTGCCCGCCGGGCTGCAGGACCCCGAGCGGGTGTCACCTCCCTGCCCCGTGCCAGCTTTTGTGTTCCAAGGGGGGGGACTCTGCTGCCCGGTCCCGCTCACCGGGACCCCTTTGTGAGCAGTCCCTGCCTCCCTGCTGGCACCGGGACCCGCTGCTCCTCCTGCCACCGGAGCAGAGCTGTAGGCTCAGATCCTGCACCAATTTGGGAGTCTGAGGCCCCTGAGCTGCACCCAGCCAGGGTGACCTCCATGGGGAGCCCCCTCCTCGCCCCCAGCCCGGAGCAGGGGACGTGGACGGCTCCTAGCATGTGGACGCAAGGGGAAAGGCAGCGCGAGCCCAAAGGTTGGGATTTCCCCCCCCGTACCTGCTACGCAGACTCCTGCATCTTCTGCTCCTGCCAGAGGATGAGCTGCGGCCACCGCTCCTCAATCAAACTGCAAAGAAAAAGCGAGGAGCCATCAGTCGGGGGGGACAGAGGCAAGGACAGGGCTCCCCAACACCCCCGCCGGCCAGGGGTGACAGTAAGGGGCTCCGGGTCCCCGCCACAGCTGAGGGGACAGGAGCCGGAGGGGTCCCCTCCCGCACTGCCCTGATCCTGAGCATCGCTGYGAGGGCCACAGAGGCCGGGTGGGACCTCGCCGGGCTCCTGCAAGGCAACCAGGAGCCCCCCCCCTATGAAATCCTGGTGCCCGGAGGTGGGGATGGGATACGGGAACCTGTGGGACCGCAAAAGAAAGGCAGCGAGAGAGACAGGTATAAAGAGACCAGGGGGAAAAGGAACTAAAAACAATTCAGGAATGAAAGAAACCATAAAACAAAAATTATCATTAACGAGGGACGAGATCCAGCCCGGCAGTGCGGCCGGCAGCGAGTCCTTCAAGGTTTCAAGCGAACTTCGCCATCTCTGTGAAGTCCCCCGTGTGCACCCCGCCGGGAAAAGCACCGACCTGCGCGCTCGGATGCTCTCTCCCGGGGCGCGCAGCCCGCGCGCTTGGCCCAAAGCCGCCCTCGCTGAGAACAAAACTGCTGCTAAACTCATCTCACTCGCCACTGGAAGATGGGAGCCGATCCAYGGGGCAAAGCGCAGCGGTTTCAGCCAGCTTTGTGCTGGTCGTTCATCTACCGGCGGCCGTCACCGTCCGGCGTGGGACGGTGCCTCCCCCGTGCAGAGCCCGTCGCCCACGGCGCGCTCCCCGGAGCGAGAGGGACAGCGCTTTCTCCCGCTGAACCAAAGGGAAACTGAGGCACAGAGGCCAGCACCCGGCTCTCGGAACGCACCGCGAACTCCCCGCTCCCGAAGCCCAGTTGCAACCTCACCCCCGGCGCCTGCAACAGAGCGAGGAATTGTGCTCAGCTTTCCGGCGTCCTCATCCTCCGCTTCAACCACAAAACCAGCCTTCCTCTCCCCGGCTGCCTCCCCTCCCACGGCCAGCTCATTTCCTGACATTACAAAATTCAGCCTGAACAAAGCCGGAGCGAGGAGCGCGTGGCTCCGGCCGGGGCTGCACCTACCCCTTGCCCCCGAGGAGCCGCGCGGAGGGGACACCCCAAAACAGCCGGGGGACAAGMGGTTTTCYAGCCTCCCAAGAGCACCAAGCCTCRCGCCGCACRGGCTGGGGTCCTGCGGATGGACCGGCCGCAGGGTTTCCCGACATCAGGACAGACGGATGAGTCTGGCTCCGTCACCTCCACGATGGGAGAGCAGCAGGGACAAGGATGGGGGGTCCACCTACTGCCCCGCTTGCACCCGTTAATGCCCAAGACCAGCCCCCCCCTCCAGGACCACCCCTTTATTTCCCTTAACAAAAAAGAGCGTCCCACGTGGGGACAAGGACACCCACAGAAGAAGCGTCACCTTGCAAGTGCCACGCTCCCAGCTGGGACGAGGGACCTGCGCTTCCACTTTCTGCCTTATCTCAGCTGCCAACTCGGGGGTCAGGGGCTGCTTCTCTGCAAACGAGCCCCCCCACACACACCGGCACCCCCCGGGCTGTCATTAATTCAAACCCAGGCGTTACCCGCAGGGAGCAGGGTCGGTGCCGGCTGCGAGGGATGGAGACGTTAGCGTGAGCAGGACCACCCTTGCACCAAGGGGCTGCACGAGGTTGGCATCCRTGCCACGGATGCCATCCCCCGGTGCTTAATGCAAAGGGTCTCTCGACGGGCTCCTGAACCCCCCTCCTCGGTGTCCGAGCAGCTCTTGCTGGTCTCAGCATCGCAGCGCCCGTGGCAGAGCACCCACAGTCCCTGCCACCGCCCCGGCGTGGGGACCGGGGACCGGGGGCTGGGCTGGGGGGAGGATGCGCGAACGATGACCGTCGGACAACACCCGACTCCGTGCAGCCCTCGGCCGTGTCACGGTCCCCAGATCGTGACAACTAATGGCAATGCCTTTGCCAAACCRCACCGGCAGACTGGTTCCCCCCTCACCGCGGCGAGGTGGGAAACCCTGGGGGGAYGGGATGGGTCTCAGGGTATTTAGCCCGGCAGACGGCTCTGCCAGAGCCCACGCRCTCCCCTGCAAGGGCCTGATCCCAACCCGGCGTCACCCGGCTCTGGATCGGTCCCCGAGACGGGGATGAACGGCACGCACCRGGAGACAGTCCAGGGACCGCGGTGCCCACAAACGTGAGCCGAAGGGCCCGATCCTCTCCAGCCCCATGGCTCCAGGGTTGCTTCACGCCCCGGCCAAACTGCAGAAGCCACTGCCCTTCGGACCCGGTGGTACATCCAGCACCACTAAACCCCAGTAAACCCCCAGTCCCCATTTTGCAGCCTTTTGAGCTGGTGCAAAGCAGCAAAGCCCCCACCCGCCGGCACTGCCGGCTCCCCGCATCCATCCATGCATATCCTGTGTCCCGGCGGGCGAGGATCCTGGCACGGCTCCTGGAAACTCTGGATTCTGGGGTATTTCGAAAGGTCACCGTCCGACCCACTGCGGGACGGTGAGACCAGGACCGGGTGAAAGGTTGGGGCTGGGCCGTGCCACCGGCAGCCCCGAGGGACCCTGCGCAGCCCCAGGGGACCCCGCGCCAGCCCCCAGGTCTCATCCCCGCGGCACCGCCCGCGTTCGAAGTCTTTTTGTTTTAAAGAGAGAAACGCTGCCCAGGAAAGGGGAAAAGTACCACGTTTTCAAAATGCTCTGTTATTTTATAAGCTGGAGGAAAAAAGTCACGTAGGGGAGGGAYGGAGGCAGCAAAGGCAAGTGAATTCCCCTTTCTAAATGAAAAAAAAAAGGAGGGGAGGAAAAGGGGGAAAGAGAAGACAATCTTTTTGTCCAGCTTTCGGACCGAAATGCTGAGCAGACGATAAAATTGTTCCTGTTTGAAAACCGAAGCTTCGGTTTCGCCCAGCAACAAACCAAAACTCCTCTGCGGGACAACCTCCCTGACATGGGGGGGGACCCCCTGTTTTTTAACTGATGTAGGAGGGGCTGGTGGAGCTGCTCCAACCTGCCCGGAAAGATCCCGGAGGATGTGCAGGGATGGCTCCCGGTGACTACCCTGCATATCTGCTCAGCTGATGCTCGGCAGCCCCTGTGCCACAGTCAGTCTTTGCTAATACCCCCAAATATATATATATATTCCCATATATATGTATAAACCCCCAAATATATATATATTCCCATATATATATATAAAAAACCCAAGTATATATATATTCCCATATATATATATAAAAACTCCAAATATATATATTCCCATATATATATAAACCCCCAAATATATATATTCCCATATATATATAAACCCCCAAATACATATTCCCATATATATATAACCCCCAAATATATATATATTCCCATATATATAAACCCCAAATATATATATATTCCCATATATATATAAACCCCAAATATATATATTCCCATATATGTATATAAACCCCCAAATATATACAGTCCCATATATATACACACACACATATATATATACACACAGATATATATATATACACACACACCCCCCTGACTACGTCATATGTACATGTAACACCCCAAATAAATACCCCCCTTGAGCCGGCGGTGGAAGGGTCTCAGGCCAAACCCATCCTCACCGTGCGCAGAAGGCTGGAAGATGCTAAATGACTCAAACGAGCTCCCAGCCCCATTATTAGATCAATCACCAGCCAATTAAGCCGCCGGCGTGAGCTCGCCTCGCTACCTCGGCAAGGGAAAGCCTCGCCGCGGCTGGCCCGGCTCGGGGTGCCGGGGTTATCCCGCRGGGCCGCTGCCACGGGGACGTCCGAGCACCCGGGGGGAAAGTCGGGGGGAAGAGGGGAGATGGAGGGGGGCAAATCGTCTGCTCTGGGGCTCCTCCAGGCCAAAGCGGAGCCGAAGGGGCCAAGAGGGAGGCGCAGATTGCGGAGGGGGAAGAGCAGCCGACCGCAATCTCTCCTTCCCCTTTTTTCATGTTTCCTCTAGCAACGGGCTACAGGGCCGCAAACATTTGGATGTCAAATCCGAACTTCCCCCCGCGCCGGGCTCCCGACCCGGCTCGCCGCTCCTCTGCCAGGCGCTCGCGGGCCCCCACCCCAAACCGGGGTGACCCCAGACCCCGCTTCCCAAGGCTCTGCCACGTCTGTCTCGGCGGGTCCTGGCAAGAGCACTAGCCAGGCAAAAAATAAAATAAAAAGGACTTTCTCCATTTCTCCAGCCCACAAAACTAAAGCAYCTCCGCCATGGCCTGGCCTCCAGTTTGCACCAGCCACTGGGAATATCCCCAGGGCTTAATTAGGCCTGATGAGTCTCTTACATTTGGGTTTCCTCTGGCTTGCCACCAAGAGGTGGGAAGGGACAAACTGGGAGAGATCCCACTCCAGGCAGGAGCGCCGGGCAGGACAGGCTGGCGGTTAAACGCAGCCAGAAACCGCGGCTCCCAACCGCCCATCGCGCCGGATCCCGCGCCCGAGTCGCGCCGCCGGCACAGCGACAGGGGCTGCAGAAAGGGAGCCGGGAGGAAGGCGGGTGGGAGCCGGGGGGGGGGAGAAATCCACCTCCAGCAGCACGAGATGCTCGGCTGCCCGGCACGACGGCGCAGGGATGAGCGACGGCACGAGAGCGACGGCACAAGCCAGCCGTGCCGAGGACACGTCCACGCCGGGCAGAAGGTCCGACCACCACCGGTGCTCCTCCAACACCCGCGCAGGGACGGGTTGAAGGTGCCCCCAGCTCGAGGAGGAATCACCACGGGCTCACTTCCCCGCTCCTCCGGGTCACCTCGCAGAGGCTTTGCCCCCACAAAGGGTCCCCCTGCCCAAATCCAGCCCCTGGACAAGCGCCGGGCGGCCGCTCTCCGTCCCCGCCGAGCCGTGTTCCAGGAAAGGTCACGGTGGCCGAACGCGCGGCACAGCCGCCGCCGCAGGTGTTGCGACAGCGGCCACCGGCCCTGCCAGGACCTGGGGGACGTGGAGRGGGTACCGGGGGGGGGTGGTGGTGCGCATGTGAGACCGTTGGAGCCACCAAGTTTCGCTCTTGCCGGCTGAGTTCCCCCTTGGGCGGCGGAGATGCAGAACCGAAACCTCCAGCTGTATGGACAGGGGCGGGCGGGGGCGGGCGGGAGGCGCGGGAGGGCTGGGGACCGGCACGGGGTTTCGGAGCAAAGCCACGCACCGTGCCACACCGGTGACCGAGGGATGGGGGGGGGACCGGGGGAAGCATGGGACAAGGGACGGACTGAGGGGTCACCGCTGGCTCGCAGCACCCACCCTGCTTCTGCCCTTTCTGCACAGCTGGGCCGCCYGTCTCCTCGCACCCAGCACATCTGGAAGGAGCAGAAATACCCCTCGGCGTGCGGGTGCCTACACCTGGGCAGGCTCTGGTTTGCACGTCCCCCTCTCCGAGAGCCCGTCCAGGGGCTGACACTGCCGCAGGACGTCCCCGCGCCTCGGCCGAGTGCCCATCAGCAGGACCGTRACTGCCCGGGGTGGTCTTATTGCCCCGCAGCACCGCCTGCCCCTCCCAGAGCAGGGAAACTGAGGCACAGGGAGGGRAAGCAAAGAAAAGCTGGAAAACACAAACATCCCCCTGCCCAAATCCCCATTACCTCCCCCTGAGCAAGCCCCTCGCCTCCCTCCATCCTGCTCACCCACCAGCACCAGGAGGACCCCGAGCCGAAAACAACCCTAAAACACCCGAGGACATCGCGGGGGCTCCCAGGAGAGCCCAGGGACRCCAAGATGTGGGTGCCCCATACCCCGAGCACCCAGTTCTTGCCCTCGCCCCGGTGACGGCGGCAATGCTTCGGGCCACATTGCCACCTGCTGGCACCGGCCCCGGGGCCCGATGGCACCAGCTAACCCGGCCGCAGGCRCCTGCACCCTCCCCTACAGAGGCAGCCGTGGCTCCGGAGGTGCTACGCTGGGCACCGGGCAGGTGAGCSAGGGCTCGGGTACGGGTACAACCGGCCACTGCCACGTTTGATCGGAGCAGCCGCTGCTTGCTTTCCTTAATTAATTTTACCCGACTTCACAGCAGCCCGGGATGGAGCACGTGCAAACCCATCCCAGAGGTGCCAAGAGGGGCACCAAGAGGGATACAAACCCCTCCAGCACGCTGACATACACCGGCAATTTTCCACCGATGCTCCGCGGCCGCTGACCGACGCAACCCCCCGCGGATGACGAGAGCGGAGCCGGAGGAAAATCAACACCGAGTTTGGTTCTTCAACACACGCGTCGGCACCCGCCGATGTCTCCGGAGGGCGGCAGGTCCGGGGTGTGCCCTGGCAAGGGCGGCGGGTGCAAAAACCAGGGGGGTGACGTTGGAGGGGACCCCATCCGCGACCCCATCCCTCRCGCGTTTACCTCAACAACATGGACCCACGCGAAGGGCTTACGGACGGCGCCAGGAGTTGCCACGCGTGTGCCCGGCGCGGGCGAAGCACTCAGGGTCCCGGCGAACGGGCGCCAGCTCCCCTCACCCCCCAATTTGGGAACGACCCCTCCTTGGGAAGGTCCCCAAGGTCCCCAAGGGAGTTTGCCCAGGCTGATGCAGCACTCATCCCCATCCCGAGCCCGGGAAGCTGGCCAGGGTGGGTGGGTGCCCCCGTGCCCACCGGTGCCGAGGCCAGCCGGCCGGCACAGCCCCATCCGAGGCAGATCCAAACTCCAAAGCCACCGGGTGAGGTGTGATGAGCCGGGACCATGCGCCGGAGCCGGGCGGGAGGGARGATGGGAGAAAATCATAATAATTAAGAGCAAAGCCTGGGCCTCTCACCRCCGTGCTCTGCTGTCGCCTGAGTCAGCAGCCGCCGGCCCCAGGGACGTTTTGCATCGCCGCGGCCTCGCTGGGCAGCCCGGGCTGCCACCGGCGGCTCAGCCTGTCCTCTCCCCATGGAAACCAAACAAACACGTTCGCCCAAGTCCAAAACCTCCAGCCCATCCGTCTCCCCGCTCTGACAAACAGCGGCAGGTCCTAAGTCACCTCCTGGCTGCGATTCAGCGACACGTTGGGGTGGCAGAGGGCCTTCCCAGGGTGGGCTGGGGAAGGGGAGAGGGGCTGCCGGCCAGTCCCCCAAAACCCCGGACAAACACGAYTGCAAATGCAGAGGGAGGCGGGCACCTCCGTCTGCCCCTCGCTGCTGTCCCCCACCCCGGGGAATGGGGACCGCCACCATGCCGGAAAATCCCAGCGGAGCTCCGTGGCCCTTGCTGGAAGCCGAGAGATTTTTTTTAAACCCGCTTACAAGGGTGACTTGCAAACCAGAAAGAAAAAGGCCCTCCTTGTGAGGAGGAGAGATGGCTTTGTGGTTGAATGCAGGACACCGGGGAGATTTGCATTTAATTCTGGGTTGTGCTACAGACCCTCCTGTGTGTCCTGAGCTAAGCCGGCCACGGCCAGGGCTGCCGCCGCCTTCCAGGCACCCAGCACCTTCCGACAACCCCTCCTCGCCTCGCTCCCCCCAGCACCCAGCCCGCCAGCGGCAGCCACCGACACCAGCACCCACCATCGCTTCCAGATGAAACCCCTGCAAAGGGCTGGAAAACCAGCCGGCACAGCCGCAGCCAGAGCAGGAGCCAGGGCTGCTCGTCCCCGAAAAGCAAAAAGGGGGTTTGGCCCCGAGCCGGCGTGCAAACCCCGACCCCTCGTGCAAAYCCCGACCCCTCGYGCAAACCCCGACCCCTCGTGCAAACCCCGACCCCCCGTGCAAACCCTTTGGGCCAAAAGCCAAAGCACTGATCCGGCTGCCGAGCGCAGCTCCGCACCGGCTGCAAAGCCGAGGTTGCATCTGGAAAAGCGGGAGCCACATCCCGCTGGAGCGAGCCTCTGCCACCCGGCACTTCCCAAAACCCAGCGGGGGAAAACCCCGAGCCGGAGAATAAAATCATCCCAGGGGTTACCCAAATCTACAGGTTTAAGCCCCAAAAAGCCTTGCATTCTCGGCGAGTCTCYGCGGGGAGGGCACCTACTCCCCAAACTTCAGATCCATTTTTTTTTTTTTTTAAAYAAAGATTAAAATATTTCTCTCCGGCGAGATGCAGAGAAACACTTGCACATTCGGTGCCGTCATCAGCAACTCCCACACCGCCCCCCACGTACGCCGCTGCGAGGGGAAAGCAAAGGGGGATTTTATAGGCACCTACAGAGAAAAAAGAAGATCTCTGTGTAATTTGGTTAACCAGTCAACCGAGCGGCACGAATCCGTAGGAAACTGCCCTGCCGCTCCCCGAATGACTCGGTCCCCCGAGGGGCAACGAAAACCTCCATGGCCGGTGCAAGCGTCACCCCCCGGCACCTCCCTCTGATGGATCCGCTCCGATGACCCTTGGAAAAATCCCAAATCCCAAATGCAACCCCCAGTATGAACACGCCGGCACCGGCAAACGCAAAAAAAGGGGTTTATCAAGTCTTGCAATCGCCGGAAAAACTCTTCATGCTGCAGAAGGGGACCTGGCAGCGGCACCGTGGACCTCAGCATCCTCGGTGCTTYTTCTCCTTAAAATCCCAGCCCCGCAATCCTATAATTTAAAGCCAAAATCACAGCGTTCAGATTTAAAAGGGAGGGAAGAGAAGAAGCTCTCTGGCTTAGGAGCCAATTAAAACAAATGGAAAGTGTTTTGCTTTTTAATCTCGTGATTTTTTTTTAGCTAATCCCTCCATTGGAAAGGGAAAATTGGCTCGTCAGTGGGATGCTGCCGGGGGCATACAGCACGTGTGGAGCCCTGGCCGGGATGGCAACTTGAGCCCTTGCTCTCCATTCCCATCCTTTCTGGCTGTATTTATCCTGACTTTTTCTCAGAATTACTGTACAGGGGTAGAGAAACAATAGCAGAGCTTTGGGAAAGTTTTTAACAGGGGATTTTGCTGTATTTCTGTCTCTTTTTTATGAAGAGGGGAGTTTTCTATTTTAAAAATACTCTTTTCACTTTGAGTTTTTCACCGGTTTGCACGGGAGGATTCAGAGGCAGAAAAACCCTCCCCAGCCCCAGCAGACCCCTCTGCTCCCCTTTGCTTTGCCCCTTCTTGGGAGAAAAGCAGGGTCCTATTCCTCACCTGCCTGGAGAYCACAAAATCATACAATCATTTAGGTTGGAAAAGATCTTTAAGAGCATCGAGATGATGTTTTTCCTGTTGYAAAGGGAGCCCCGCTCCCGGGAAATTGATAAAAATGGGAAGTTTTAGAAGTGGAAAGGACCACAAACACCCAGGAATGGGGTTTCTTTCCTTCTCCAGCCCTGGGCGAAGGGATGCAGCAGAAGRGGAAAACAAGACCCAGTAGCCCAGAAGAAGACGGGGTTCTCCTCGCCCCCCGCCGCCGGGGCAGCGTCTGGCAGCACACCGGAGGCAGGAGCCGATTTGAACCTCTTCGCCGATCCAGACGGACTCATCCGTTCCCCCACACAAGAGAAGAGCCGGAGCAGGGAGGAGGCCGTCGGATGCCATGCCCAAAGCCCATAAATTACAGCAGGGAAAAAAGAGTTGCATTTGCCCTATTTCTTATCTGCTTGGAAATTGCACCGCTTTCCCAGCTGCAAAGGCAGCTCTGTTCCCAAGAATTTCAGCAAAGCCATGACCTCTTTCCAGGATCGTACAGTATATGGTGGCGGGGAGCCAGGGCTAATTATAGGCACAGGAAAAGGGGAGAGAAGCGTTTGGAAAAGCTCTACCTTCCCAGCGGTGGGGAGCGGGGTGGCACGGCCCCGGCTGAGCCCCACGGAGGGAGCACCCCAAAAAGTTGCAAAATCCAAGGTGAAGAGAGCGAAGCCCAAGGACCCGGCGCTCCTGGACATCACTATTCCCCTTTTCTGGAAGGATAAAAGCCAGCGCAAATCACGGCTCACGACGCTCCCCGATTCCTACGTGTTCTGGTGCAGAAGGGAAGCCCCACGGGGGGAGCGGGACCCGCYGCTGCTCCGGCACAGGCTGAGCATCGGCACAGAAATAAACGCAGCAAGAACTAAAGTCGCTCAGTTCTACATCGGGAATCTGAGCATTTAGGGTTCCCCGCGGAGACCCCATCTCCCATAGCCAAGCGACGCCACGAGCCCCTCACCGTGCCCTCGTGCCCCGGCAGCTGCCAAAAAGCGTGACCTGCAGAGATGCTCCGCAACCTGAAGGCAAATAAATGTGCATTAAACTTCAAACACCAGCAAGCCACGTGCAGTTTTAGAGCCTGGTTCGTTTTCGTGTGCTGGGCAATGTCAGAGGAGTCACCTCCCTTCTCCTGACCCCACTGTATCTGGCACGTAGAAGCGGACGAGGACGAGGACACGTTAACATACGTGCCTGCGAGACCTTCCAGCAAAGAGGAGGCTGGACAGGAAAGCACTAAAACAGGCAGCAATTTTTTAGCCACCAARCTCCTCTTCAGAGCCGCGTTTCTACACCAAACCAAAAACCAGGGACGATAAAAATCCCACCTAATTTTTTTTTTTTTTGAGGGAGGGGAAAAAGGCCAGGAACCCTCTCGCTTGCCGCAATGGTTTTCATTTTCCGCCAAATAAAATCGAGTCTCAACTCCGGCTGCTCGCTTATCCCCCTCTATGCTCGCTTCCTTGTTTGCTTGCGCATGTGGGAATGTGTGGGTGTGCGGTTTTTGTTTTGCTTTTTTGCAATCGCTCTGCAGACCATCTCCTGATGTCTTGCAGATCGCAGCCTCCAAGGCAAGCGTGCTSAGCCCTCGATTATCCGGCGAGACAGACTTTCCACCTCTCCAGCTTTAGACTCGTGTGAGGCCGCTCTCCTCCTCCAAAGCAGCTTCCAAAAATGGGCCTCGCAGGTATCCCGACCCTCTGGGTGCTGCAGAGCTGCTGCCATCACCCAGTCGCCCCAAGAAGCTCTCTGCCTATGGGGGAGGGATGCAAAAAGCTGGGTGCYGCGACGGGGAGCGTGGCTGTGCCGGCACGGGCTGGGGGAGCCGGCGGCACGGAGCAGCAGGGCACCGGCTCCAGCCTCCCAGCGGGAAAGCGGCCGCTCGCTAAGGGAAGGAATCCGCCGGCGGCACGCCGGGTCCAACCGATGCCCTTTTTAAGGCTCCTGCGGCAGCGGGAAGGGGGTTAAGCGCGCACCGAGCTCGCCCTGCTCCTGGCACGCCKTTCAGGGTCACCTCCCCTGAGCTCGCCAGATAACCCCGGCCAAAACCTCGCCCTTGGCACCCGGGTCCGCTGCAGCGGGGGCACTCAGAAATGCTCCTAAGGAAGACCTAGCTTCAGTGCAAACAAAAACCAGCCCTATTTTACATTACACCCCTCCCTCCCCAGCGCCGGCACCCCAGATGCCAGCGATGGAGGGGAAGATAAAACAGAAACGATGTCCCCACGGTCCACACCGAAGACACCGGGACCGCAGGCGCCCAGCACCCGCTCCTGCTGTCACCCATTCCTCTTTGAGCAGCGATGGGAGCAGGACGGAGCAGCAGGCGCCCATCCCCGCGGAGCCTTCCTCACCCAGGCACCCGGCGCTGCCGGCACATCCCGGCGGAGCACGTGGCGCCGGCGGGGACGACACGGCCCCTTCCCGCCCCGGCTCTGCGGGCGATGCCGCCACGCGCGGCTCTAAGCCCTAACGGGATAACAAGCTCACAATGAGATCCTAATGAAGGATTAGCGAAATACAGTTTAAAGAGATTAAGGCTGGGTGCAGCACTGAAACTTTTTTTTTTTTTTTTTTAAAGCCTGGCAGAGGTGAGACCCGGATTTCAGCCCCTGCCACCACGGAGGGAGCTGGCATTCGCCGCCGGCTCCGGCGACTCGGGATGCTTTTTCCGCTGCAGTCGTGCAAAGAGGGGCCGGGGCTGCAAAAAGGATGAAGGAACACAAAAAAAAAAAGAAAAAACCCCCGCTCATGGCGCCTGAAAGCCCTGCCCCAGGCGCTTTAAAAGCGAGCCAGAGGCTGCCTTCATCTCTCCCCTCCCACACCAGTCCCTTCCCATCTGCATCCCAGCTGCGCGCGGGGAGCGATGCTCTCGGTCCCGTTCATAATGACTGTTGAAGGCCGGAGCCTTCCAAGGAGCCCCAGGGAAGCAGGTACTCAACTCTCATTCAGGGAAAGTTATTAATATTCATTTCTTGGCTCTACACAAACAGAGCAAAAAGTCAGCCCCGGCCTCGAAGAGCTCGGCGCGACTGCCAGCCCCACGCGCTCTGAAAGGTCAGGAGTCTGGTTCRCCCCCAAATCAAACGACGATGTTTTAAAATAGAAAGCAACACATCTGGGGTTGCTTTTTGGGTTTTTTTGGCCGCTCGTATTTTTCCTGCAACCACAAAGACCAGAAACTTTCTCCTCCCGAGAACGTGACTCTGACCCCATCACGGGAATCCAGGAGCTGGGGATTTGCTAAACCAGCCCCAAGAGCGGTAACGCCCGAGGGCGGACGGGCAAGCGAGGCCGGCGCTGAGCAGGCAGCGCGTTCGCAGGCAGGGACGGGCTCGTCCCGCGGGCRGCGGGGCGACCGCTCGAAGCCCACCCCTCATTTCAGCCAAGCCACGCGACGAAAGGGAGGTGGGGAGGGGATCTGACAAACATCCCTGTCGAGAGACTACAAAACAAATCAAATGAAGATGTTTGGAGCGGATCCAGATGTTTACTAGTGACGCACATGGAGGTATAAATAATTATCCGGTAGGAATTTTGTTCACAGGCAGCTCTCCCTTATCTAATCAGATCTCAGCGCGACGCAGCCCCGGCCTCCCCCCAGCCCGGCTTAAAAAGTCTTGAGAAAACCAGATGCAAAATAAAAAAAAACTCACTAGGAGCACCAATTTAATCCCATTAATCACTGGACATTCGGACCAGAGCTGCCAGGACTCAGATCCAGGCACAGCTCTAGGAGAGAGGATTCCCCCCCCCCCCGGCAGGAGCGCTGGCGGAGGGCCGGATCCTGCGCGAGGGTGCGGAGCCGAACCCTCGCACCCTGCCCCGTGCCCGGCACCGGGTGCGGGTAAGGTGGCATCCGTGGGGACAGGAGCCGGCCACGGCATCGGCCAGATCCCTCCACGCCGGCACGAGGAGCTCGCCGGCGGCTTTCGCCTGTAAAAAACCAGTTGCTTAAAATACACTCGCGAACAAAAACCTCCCTTGTCCGGCTGCGCGTTACCGACCGGCGACTTCAGAGCCCGGACGCTGCAATTACCTAAAAATAAATGGACCACAAACCCCGCGATGCCGAATGGCAGAGGGGGATGAAGGCGGCAGCGAAGGCGCCCCGGCAGTGCCAAGCCCAGCAAGCCGGCAGGACCGCAGCCGCCAGCGACGGTTGCGGCATCACCGGGAAACCCAAGCCGAAGGGTTYGCATGCGACCAAAAAAACAGGTAGAAAAAAGGCTTCAACAGCTCAAAAAAACCCACCTGAGCTGATTTTTCCCTGCCATTAGCATCACCTAACCCACCGCCGCTGCCGTGGGAGGTGCCGGCACACCGAGCAGCACCGCCGGCCCCCGCGCCGGCAGCCCTCGCCCCGCCGCCCCCCCGCCAGCATCGCCGATGGTTTTCCAAAAATTAAACCAACCCAACCCACCGTAGACGAGGCCGCGGAGGGTTTCGGAGAGGACGGAGAGGAGCAGTGTTGGAAACTCACTGTAGAAAATTTGGCCGCTCGGCTCCGGCTCCTTGTCCCTACTGGTGGGAAAGTCTATAAATCTCTAATAAAGAAAAAAAAAAAAATATCCCCTCCCATTTTATTCCTTCTCTTTCCCCCCCCCTCCAAAGATTGCGAAACCGAGAGGGCAGCCGGGGCTTGGATCTGCAGCATTTCTGAGTTCCTACGGAGTCTGGGCTCCCTGCCACCAGCAACAGCGGCTCTGGGGGTGTGGAAAAAGGGAGGGAAAAAAAAAAAGAAAAAAAAAAAAGAAGAAGAAGAGGAAAAAAAAATTAGAAAAAAAAAAAAAAAAAAAAGAGTCCTGTTTATTTTGGGGGATGAGAGAGAAAACTTGCAATGCACAAAGCTGGGGGGGTGGGGAGCGTGGCTCTGGCATTCCCGCAGGCACCGCGGCACTTTGTAATAGAAAAGACTTTTGGTTAAAAAGCCTGGATTTTGGGTGGGAATACCGAGCTCGCCGAGGATGCTCTTTGCTGGGGTGCACACAGGCAACGAGCAATCTCCCACACGGGGAGCGCAGCACCTCCCGGGGCGACCGGAGCCACCCACCCCGGGGAGCACCCATGGGTGCTAACGGCAGCTCTGCCCCGCCGCGTCCCCCCGGTCGCAGTAAGGGGAATTACGGAAGACAGGCTGGAAGAAAAGCCTGCTCCAGCCGTGACCCAGATTCCCCTCCAGCCTGATCCCTCACTGAAGTCATAATCCTTGGAGGGCTTCTGGTCCTCTTTTTTTTTTTTTTTAAATACATCCCTGCGTGTTGCCATGGCGACGAGGGTGATGCTATAATTTCAGCATTATAGACTTCAGCGCGAGAACAGGAGGGAGAAGGTGGTTGAAATATGGACGAGCTGCACCGATAATGTGTTTAGGGGGAAAAAAAAAAAGAATAAAAAAAGAAAGAAACAACCAAGGTGGCACCTTGGCTTCATGAGCAGACGCTGGAGGAGCGGGGCTGACCCGCAGCTGAAGAGATGCAGGGGACGGGGGTCACCTCCTGCCCCCGGACCCGGGTACCCGCTTTTGGGCATCGTTCGGGCAGCGGCTTCCCTGGGCACGGACGCTCCAGGCCCCGCAGGGTTTTGGAGGAGGCAGATTGCCACCCTGCCAGGACAAAGTGACATGTCCTAAAATCCCAGGCAGCCCTTGCGGTACCCGAGGCAGCCCCGAGCAGGAACACCCTMTTTCGGGGTGGCCTTAGCTCTGCCCACCGCGGCTCAGCACCCAGCCGGTGGCAAAACCAATCAACTTTGCAAAGAAGCAGCAGAAAGAGCTGCCCAGCCCTTTTTTACCTTTATTTTCCATCACCTTTCCTTTCCACCTTGCTCTGCCCACGTCAGGTCCTGGTGGCATCCCGTGGCCAACGGGATGCGGGAGTCCCTGAGCTCCTGTCCGGCTCCCAACAGGAGAAAAACCTGCTGCTGCTCCGTGTTTTTGCAAGGCCACGAGATACCTCTGGGTGCTCTTTAGCATCACGCTATCGTGGTTCGGCCCCCAAGAGCCCCCGCGCTGGTGTCAGCAAGTTTTCAGACTGGAAGGTGACCTGTGACACCACAGGAGGGACGAACCAGGACCCCAGCCGGAGCCCCGAGGGCTTCAGCCCTCCCAAATCCCAGGAGCCCCAAGCTCTCCTGCAGCACAAGAACAGGAAAATTGCACGAGCAGAAGCTAAACCAGTTTTAACCGCGTTTCCACACAACCCCCCCCACCCCGCGCCCCTTCCCGCCCCATCGCCGGGCACTGAACCGGCACCCGCCGTGACGAAAAATTTCCGAAAGACGCACAAATAAAAATAAGATCGTACACAAACACCTCTGCCTAAACACAGCCCAACGGCCCGTGACCCCCCCACCACGAGGGAGACGGGCTGCCAGCGGGCTGACGGGGTCCCAAAGGAAGCCAGAAAGCCCCGGGGGGACACCTCGCCCCCCGCCACGCTCGCCCACGCGCCCTTGCTGCGAGCGGGGAGGTGAGAAAAGGGCACGGCACCGGGCACAGCACCCAGCGCTGCTCCAGCCGTGCAGCCTGCACCCCTCGGAGAGACCCCGATGGCAAAACCCGGGTGGTCGGCATGGGGAGGCAGGTGGAAATCACCATCGGTTGCACGCCGGAGCCACGGTGCCTGGACATAGCTCAGAAAGGCAGCTTAAAGTGGGGATCCTCGGAGAGCGGCGTGATGCTGGGACAAAAGGGTCTCCCGAGCCCGTAAATGCTTGGGGGGAAAAAAAATTTAAAAAAAAAATCACAGCGCATCATTGCAAAAATGGAAAATCCAGGCGTGGGGCAGCGGGTCCTGCACACCAGCCACGGGACCCCACGCCGGGGCTCGCCGTGCTCCTCGGTGCAAAAAAGCTTGTATAACCGCAGGGGGGAAAAAAAAAAAAAAAAAAATTCAGAGCATTTTGTTTCAGTCCCCAAAGGGGAGCCAAACCCCCAAACCGCCAGCCTTAGCCTCCGACCTGTCAGCCCTTGAGCCATCAGGGTTGCTTTTAGCAGTGCCCTGAGCTCCATATTTAGCCTCCAAGGTATTTATCTTTGAGAAGCTAAAAACAAAGCTGCATTTGCATAACAAAAAGACCCCGGTTGCTTGGTACATGTGTAGCATCGCGGGGAGAAGGCATGCAAAGCAGCCTTCCTCCCTCGCCAAGCAGAAGGCGCTGAAGGTCACCCGAGCGGATGCTGAGCTCGCGGTGGCTGGTCCTCTCCGCTGGAAAGGACGAGGCAAGAACATCTTCCCTTACGGGAAGCCTCATCCCGACCTTCCCTCTCACATCTCATCCAGCTGGAGCAGCCCTCTCCGGCGCAAAGGCAGGCGTGAAATTCTGCTTGCTAAAGCGCACGCTCGCGGCCGGCCTTAAAACCTCAAAGATCGGAGGGCAATTAACAGGTTTTTTTCCCCAAACTCTCTTGATTTGCAACCGGAGTCGGTCTCACCGTTTCCTGGGTGCCAGCGCCCGGCCGGAGCAAGGACACGCAGTTTCGTCCCCCCTCAGGAGCAGCGTCCGCGGGGGAGCGGGACGGCGAGGAACCTGACCCTTGGCAGGGTGCAGCGAGGTGCTGCGGCTCAGCCGGGCGCCGTGAGCCTTGCCCCAGCCGCGCTCCTCCGGAGGAGGGAGAGGTTGGCCCCAAAGTGGCTCCCACGACACCCGGAGAACCCCTGGAGCACCCAGGACCTCACCCCGCCGGGACCCCCACCCTCCTGCAGGAGCAGGYGGAAGATACGGCAGCACCGCGCTCACCCGTCCGACGCGCCGGGTCGGCACCCGCCGCCGCGCCGTGCCTGAGGCTCAACCCGGCACCTACGTCGTTGTTTTGGGACAAAGTCCCTTCGCAAACCGGTGCCACCCAACCCCCCGTCTCCCCCTTATCTCGCACCGGCGCACACCGCCGCCGCGCCGCTACCGAAACCCCTTTTGCCCCGCCACCCCCATAGCTCGATTTAAAGCTCAACCGYACCAAAAACCAAAGGGGGATGACACCGAACCCCAAAAAGCACCGGTGCGCCCAACGCCGCCCCAAAAGACAGATGCTCCCCGCAACAAAACGCCAGCTCTGGGGAGAGGATTGATGGAGGGAGCAAGAAGCAGCATACCAGCCACCAGCTGCCGCGGGAAGAGGCTTGGCTGCCTTCGCCACCAGCATCCTGCTCCAACCATTTGTTCTGCTTCTATTTTAGAAAGCGATGGGGCTCGGCGCTACGCAGCTCCCAACCTCCCCACCGCCGAGCGAGGCGACAGATTTCTGCAAAGAGGTAGCGCCGACTCCGCTCCCCATCTTGGCAGCGGCATCCGCGCGGGGCCGGGGATATTTTTGAACGAGCGAGTTGAGAGGTGCTAGTTTTTCCCGGCGGCTCGTTGCCGGCGCGTGGGAAGGACGGCCGTGCCGAGTCAGGGAAGGTTGGGGATGGATCCGTGATTGATCCCTGTGCCTGAAACCCACTGAGGCCTCATAAGCTGCGCCAGAGCGAGATGTCCAGCGGCGCATCGAGGTCTCTGGGAAAGCATCACCCAAGAGAAGAGGCTGGAGAGCAGCCTGGCTCCTGCTGCGCCCCAATCCCGAGCCCTTCCCGGGATCCCCCACACCGGTCCAGGCACTCGGAGGAGAGCCCGGCACGCACACGTCGCCCGCGTGATCCCAAGCGCTGCTCCTCACCGGAAAACCAGACTGAAAACTGCTCCGAGCCCCGTCCGAGCAAGCCCTGCCTTCACCCAACTCCTCCACTCCGGTTCCCAGGGTTTATCCCCAGGGATAACCGCAGCCGGAGGCACCTCCCCRCCTCTGCCATGACCTCCCCAGCGGTGTGAGCACCGGAGGAGATGCTCGGTGCCGCACGCAAACGCTTTGCTTTCCCCCACGGTTTTCCCAGCACCGGCGTGAGTGCCGCGTGCCGGGCTCCGCAGCCGGCGGTGCGGGTGCCTCGGCCAGAGGATGCTGCCAAAGTCAAAGCTCCTTTCGGCACAATTTTAAAGGGCAAAATTCCCCCCCCTGTGCTGCCTGGCAGGGAGAGGGTGCCGGCTGGCAGAGCCARGCTCCGGCAACGCCGGGTTTTTAACAAGCTGCGGGTTCTTCAGCCACTCCGACCTGCCACCCCCCTCGTCCAGCCGAGCGGCAGCAGGGTCCCCCCCGGAGGAGGTGACGCAGAGCCCAGAGACGCTGCGGGTGCCGCAGGACACCGCACCCCGGGGACAGTCGCGGTCCCCAACCGCCTGCGTTCAGGCAAGACGGGTTGTTCCTCCCAGAGCTGAAAACTCGCTCGCACGCCGGCGGGAAGCCTGCAGGTACCAGCTCCACGGGGACATTTATCACGATATTTAGACAACGCGTGACAGCTCAGGCCCCACCTATGGTTACGCAAAGCCCCTCTCTGCCTCCAGATCGGTAAAAAACCCACTCATTTCTTTGCAGCCCTGAGCTTTGCAGAAGGTCCTCTCCCATGGAAGCCACCACGGAGCAGGAGCACCCAACGCCTGGAGCCCGATCCCGGCCGTTGCCCGCCGCAGCCCTTAAACGCGCCGGTTTATCTCTTGCTCCCAGGAGAAGATGCTCTCGGCGCAGACGGCCGCGGCCTGGGGCTGCGGGACAGGACGGTCTCGGTGACTGCACTGGCGAAAAAAGAAAAAAAAAAAGTCTGGCCGGTCAAAATAACGTGTCCACATTTTTTAATTTTTTTCTTCCCTGTCAGTGGAAACTCCTGCTACGGCACCGTGTCTCGAGGTTACTGCTTGGGGTGGGAGAGGATTTCAGGTTTTACAGCCGAAAAATTCTAGACAGAAACCCAGAAACGTTGCCAGTTTTTTACTAAACAGAAGTCCTTCGTCCAATTTATTTAATTTATTTATTTTTTTTTTAAGCTTGGTGCAGCAGGTTTTACACAAACCCTGTTTTTTCAGCTCCCAAAATTTTGACCGCTTTGACAGAAAACTGTTACTGATGCCGTGAACATTTTCCATTCTCAATTTTTTTTTTTTTAGGAAAACCAAACCCAACAAATCTGACCCCACATATTTTCCCCACCTGCACAACATGGGATGTGTTCCTGGGTATGTGTTTCTGCAGCGCCTAGCAATTTTTCCCTGAAGTCTTCCAATAATTGGAAAGGAAAAATTCTCTTTTAAAAAAAAAAAAAA
>JASVER010000172.1:564207-590038 GCA_030449065.1 Oceanodroma leucorhoa
CCCGTGCTCCCCCCAGCCCGCTGCCCCCCGCGCCGCTCTCTGACCCCCAAAACCAGCACCGATGGATGGGAAAACCACCACTGCAGCTCTTCCCTGCCACTGCYGCCCTGACCCCGGGGAGCAAAACTGCCTTGACACCCTCGATGTCTGCACAGCCCAAGGGTGCACGTGCCCCGAGCGAGCCTGACCCCACTTATGGGGAAGAAGGTGGGCTCGCAGACCCCGTCCCACGGTCACACCACCTCCCCTTTCCATCCTTCCCRTCCCCCATGGGTCTGTCCGGGTCTCCGACCCCCCACCCCGCAGTGGGGGTCCACCCAGAYCAAGGGTGGCTGAGGCAGAACAGACGTGGCCACAGGGCAAAACCGCACCCTGGGTCCCCTCCCGAAGGGACACGAGGACAAGGGGGTGGTTTGCAGGCGGTTTGGGAACAGCTCGCCCTGCCTCGCTCTTCCCACCAGGCAGGGGCTGGGGCCAGGGACCGGGATGCGTCATCCCATCGCCACAGCCCTGCCCCGGCATCTCCCCACCCTGGTAGTTTGGAAGCTGCGAGTGATCCAGAGCAGCGGAGATTTTGGAGCCAGAAAACTCTTTAAATGCATTTATTTCCCCCRCCCCYGCAACGTGCTGGGGGAAATAAATCMGGGAGGGGGCAACTGAACACCCCTGCAAAAAAACCTCGCTGAAATTCGGAGCAGGAAAATGCCTTTTCAAGGTCTCCAGCCAAGTGGGCTTCGAACTCCTCTTTCTAAATCCAAGCAAAAGGACCTCCAGCCCCTCCCGCTCCTCCCGGCGCAGCTCGGCAGCCGCACRGTGCTGCACAGATGCCACCACGCATGTGGCACCCGGGGAGCTCGCGGCAGGGACCCMGTGGGTGCGGGTCCGGCCGGCCCTGCCGGGGTGCGGAGGGAAGCTCCCTGCCCCCATGGAATTAGGCAAAGCGATGGGGTGAAGCCTGAGCAGCGGGGACGAAGGGAGTGGGGTGCTGGCTGGGAACCGTCCCCTCGCCGGCGCAGGGTGCGGCGGCCAGCCCTCCTCTGTGGCTGACATCTCCCCGAGACCAAAACCGGAGGGTGTGAGCGGGAGAAAAATGGGGTGGGGAAGGCAAGTTTCGGGGCTGGGGATTTCTCTGCCTCCTGGGAAGGGAGGTCGGGGCTCATCGCGGGGCCATCGGCCCGGAGGAGGGTAGCTCTGTCCCCAGCAGTCCTCACTGCCACCCCCAAGGTCCCTGCAGCATCGCAGGGCTGCGGATGGGCTTTTTCCCTGGCCCTTTCGAGGTAGAAATGGCCCAACCTCSGTTTGCACCCAGACACCCCGCCGAGCCCTGCGGATGGGGAAATGGGTGGCTGGTATGAACCACAAACACCAACTCTCTTTCCAGCCCTGACAGATGCACAATGTAAAGTAAAATATATTTTTTATATATATGAGAAATATATTTTTATATATTTTATGTATATATGACATTTGTAGGAGGTTTTTTTTAGATATATGTATTCCAAAAACCTCCCCAAAACCAGCTCAAACGCATTTTCTTATCTAGCTTTTGAAGGCAACTTTGTGCTGGGCTGCTGGAAGGAGGAATGACCCATCATGGGTGAGCACCGACATTCCACCCTTTGGGGCTCGTCACGCAGCTCGGAGCACGGCTGCCGAGGACACGCACGTCCCCGAGCCCGACTCTTTGTGCTGAGGTTTCATAAGCGTGCACGTGCRCGATGCCGTACCGCAGAGCTTTCAGAACCCTTCCAGCTCTACCGCCTGTCAGGGAAATGTCTAAATATTTCTATTTTCTCCAAATACATTTTTCATCAGAATTGGAAAGGGGGAAAAAAAAAAAAAATTAAAAAAATCGTGAAAACACTGAAATCCACATTAGGGTTTGAACAAAAGCAACATCTCATAATTGGGAGGAGGATGCACCCTCGGGCGCCCCGAGGGACGGATCCGCATGCCTCTCTCGGGGTTTTGCTGGGTTGTAGCGTACCATAAAGCCCTCTTTCCATCCTATTGACGGGAGGTGAAGCACGTGGAGTCCCAGGGGGACGATTTGCCTTGCTATCTCCTGAGGATATCCACCGCCAGCGAAGAAACAGGGACCGGAGCGGAGCCTGGCTCTACTTGCGTCCCAGATAACGCTTGTCACCCCACACAAACCAGGCTCGTCCCGGCGAGCTCAGCAGAGAGGCCAAAGGGTGAAGGAGATATGTCAGAGCCTCCCTCCTGCTGTTAAAAACAGGACTGTGACGCCCAGGAGGGACAAGTGTCCAGGAGACCTTCCCCGGCTGGCCCCGGCTCTGCTCTCCATCACCCGCAATCAGCCACCGGGAGCTGTGGCAAAACCACACAAGTGCAAATCAGGAGGAAAAAAAAAGTAAATGAAAAATTAAAAAGTAAATAAATAAAATAAATTCAAACATTTAAAAAAATCTCCATGACCTGCAAGGGTAAAAAAAAAAAAAAAAAAAGAGTAAATGAAAAATTAAAAAGTAAATAAATAAAATAAATTCAAACATTTAAAAAAATCTCCATGACCTGCAAGGGTGCTTGGGTTGACTTGGGGCTTGTTTTCCAGCGGGTCGCCTTCGAGGCTGGATGATTTGTGGTGGGGAAAAGGCATGGAAGCCGGTTTCCCCCCAGTCCGGTGTGAATTGAGGGGCTGGGGCTGAGCCCCATCGCTGCGAGGATGCGGAGCAGCATCGCCCCGGGCCTGGGCATCGCCCTGGGTCTGGGCATCGCCCTGGGTCGCTGCTCGTGAGGTCCCTCGCTCCCACCCCAGCCACCCTGCCACCAACGCTGCCGCCTCCCCCGGGGGGGGCTGCGCGAGTCCCCTGAATGAGCTTGGCAAGAAAACGCTTATCTTTCCAAAAGGGTCATTTCCAGAGGCCAAAATATGACCCGGCAGCCAAACCACAGCTTCCCCTTCCAGCAGCACCAGAGTCAGCATCATGTGCCTCGGGTGATGCTGCGCTCCCTCCCTCCGCTTTCCTTTTTTATGTGCAAGAATTTAAAAAAAAAAAAAAAAAAAAGGCAAGGAAGGAAAAAAAAGCGCAAGGAGCCTGGCCTCACGAAGCCCTGAAAATTCAAGCCAGGGCCAGCTTCAGAGAGGAAAAGACCAGCAAAATCTGCTCCAGCAGCAGTCAAGGCTAATTAAATAGCAAATGCATCCGTTCCCAAAGGATTCGACACTTTCTAGCTGCAGCTGCCGCTGACCTGCGACGCGACCTTGGGCTGCAGCCGACCGTTGTTACCKCTCTCACGGTGGCTCAGCACCCCAAAACCTGGGGTAAAGCTTGGTGCTGGGGGTACCCCGTTTTGCACGACCGTCTGTGTGCTCCCATCGSCTCGGCCGGGGACCGCTGGGTGCCCCCGGGGCRCATCCYGGGGGCTGCTCGCCCCATGCTCCCCCCCCCCCGGCCACGCTCCCTTCCTGCTGGTTCCCCTGCCCTAAAGTCAAAGTCACTCAGGCAGAAAGTACCTGCCGGCTCTTAACATCTCCGGGCACGAAGGACTAATCCCGTTTTACAGATTAAGGAAGCATCTTGCCACGTGACGRGTTGGAAATAGCGCCCGGCTCCCTTCCCCGCTCCAACCCACGGCCATCCCGACGGCTCCCTCACGGGGGCCAGGACCCCCATTTTATTGTGTTAGCCCTAATCCCAGGATTTAGTTCCTCCCGTTCCCCAGGTGCAGGACTCGGTTTCTCCCGTTCAATCCCAGGGACAACCTGCCACCTCCCTCCCACTCCCTCTTTCCCAGCGCCCGGTCTCTCCCTGCCAGCACCGGGYGCCCACTGCACACCCACCTCCCTAATCCCCCCTAATCCTCATTTCTGCCTCCGCGTCGGAAAGCCCTTATCGAGCTCCCTTGTCTAACTCGGGAGCAGAGATAACTCCCTATCTCCCACCCCAATCTCTTCCATAGTCTATTTTCTTCCTGCCCAGAGTTGATTTCCCTCACCTAATTGCCCGGAAAGCTCTTTTCCCTTCCTCTAATCAGTCTGGAGCAGACTTTCTCTAGATAATTGTGCCGAGACCTGATCACCCTTCTCATCTCCGTCTCTCCAACACTCCATTTCTTCACTAAACTCATCTGCCGGAGCTGCGTTCCTTGGTCTAATTATTTCAAGGCTCCGTTGAGTTACTTAATTGCTTGCTCATCTGGCGCCTGTATCTGAAAGCTCCCAGAGCATCTGGGACGGGTCTCAGGTCTGAGTTACCCTGGTATAACTGCCTTTCCAGTGAATAAACTTGCTCCAGGTGTGCAACGGTGTGAGCCCAGAGCAAAACCTGCTTTAAAAAAAAAGAAATTCTCTGAAATAAAGAACTTGCTGCTTCCCTTGGCTGGAGGAGCAAGGCCTCCTCGGTCAGAGGAGCAGCAGCCTGGAGATGCTTCGCTGCATCCCCCGATGAGTTGCACGGGGCTTACGCTAGCCACAGCCAACAATAAACTCATCTTTAGGCCAGGCTGTGAGTTTACCCGTGCTAATATCAAGCTGAAATAGTCCGTTAAACTCAGCCCGGTGCCCCAGGTCCCCACAGTCCTTGGAGGATCCAGCTGGGACCATTTTCCTCCTCTTCCATCCCATCCCATCCCATCCCTTCCCTTCCCTGCAGCTCCACCATGGTAGGAGCCGTAGGGGTTGGTTTTAGCAGCTCGGCTCCCCTGTTCTCGTTATCGCCCAGCCTTGGCCTCTTTCCCAGGCTAATTGATCCACTGTTTTGTTTTCTTATCAAATTGCTCTCAGCCTCTGATGCTCCTTTAATCAATTCTCAGCCCTATCTGTACCAAGGACCGCCGGGAGACCTTTCTTTGCAGCCACCACTGTATCTAATCACTCGGGGCCTTTACCTAATTGGTGTAAAACCTGATTTCTTTCTCTAATCGCTCCGAGGCCCTGATTCACTTATCTAATCGCTCCAAAGCCCAGGCCTTGCACACCTCTCTCTGGAGCTCCGGCATATCCTCTTCCATAGGTTCCCCCCCCCCCCCCGCAGGTGGCTTGGCTCTCTTGACTCCGTAATCCCTCGGCTGCTTGATCTCTTTAACTAATCCAGCCAAGATTTGGCACCCTCGCTCGGCTGCTCCCCTAACCCAGTGCCGGGAGGAATAAAACCCACCGCGGAGCGATTTTCYCCATCTTCCCCTCCGCAGCGAAGCGCAAACCTGCCGCGGTTGGGTTTTTGCCTGCTCCTCCCCTCCGACCGTGCCCCGGGAAGGGCGACGCACGTCCCCAGCACCCCTCGGGGTGCGATGGCCACCCCGGCGATGAAGGCGCAGCCGTGTCTTGCGGCCCCCCCCCCCCTCCAAAGGGTCACCCCCTGCCAGAGGAATCTCCCCTCTCTGCCGGGACGGGGTGCTCCGGCTCAACCAGTTCCCACTCTGCTGCACCCACTGGGCTGGGCACGGGGAGGGGACAGCGATGGGACGGAGGTGAACGGCAGCCCAAATTTTGCCTCCTGGCAGGCAAGGGGGTTTGCAACGCCGCTCTCGCGGCGTTCGGCTGCGTCAGCCCTCGGACCGAAAGGGACCCGACGTCGCCTTCACGGGCTGGAGCACGGCTCGCCCAAGCCCTTTCTTTCCTCCCGGTGAGTCACGTCCGCTGATTCAAGCAAAAAAAAAGTTGACGGGGGAAAACATTCACGAGCGCCAGCCTGGAAGGATCCCAAGGCCGAGGACAAGGTGGCAGGAACAGAGCAGAGGGGAGATTTATTTTTATTTTTTTTTTTCCCCCCTGGAGTTTGACAGAAGGAAAGCGAGTCCTGTCCCGGGGTGGCTCGCAGCGTGCCGCTCGCCGAGCCCCGGAGCACGCAGCCCAACGGGTGGGGTGGAAGGGCCRGGAGCACCCAAATCCTGCCTCCCTGCTCCAGCAAGCCTCACGCTCAGGGACCTTCCCTGACCTCGTGCCTGTTACTCCGGTCCCCTCCGGCCGGCGGTTTCAGCCCCGGAGCTCATTCTTTCCCCTGGAGCATCCGTGCTGAGCAAAAGCTTCCCCTTCCCGTGGCTGCCACGGCCCCCAGCCCACGCTGGCTCAGCAGCACAAGGTCGCTCCCGCCTCGCCCTCGGCGGGAGCCGTGCAGGGTGACTCACGGCTGGCTCCCGTTTCTGCTCAGCCCCACGCRGGGAAATTTTTGGGGCAGAAAATGCTGCCCCTCCATCCCGGGAATCGGATGCGGCTTCAAGTCCCAGCTCCGTCCTCTTATGGCTTCAGTTTTTCTTGCTCCCGAGACTTGGGCTGAAGCTGCACCCAGAGATGCTGTGATGGAAACCGTACACGGAGGAGGGGATGGGGCTACGCAGGGCTGGAAGCAAAGGAAATGGGAATTGGGTCTCACCTGGTAGCTACAGCAAGGATGCAGGAGAGCTGGGGCCTGAGCCTTGCTCCCTCCCTTCGGAAGAGGGAACAGGGCAGTGAATCTCTGCACTTTGGGATTTTTCAGGCCCTCATCAGAGCAAAGAGGTGGTTTTTCCCCCGCTACAGTCCCCGGGGTTTTTATTCCCCCCCTTCAGGTACCACCAAACCTCCCCCTGCTCCTAGGGTGGGAGGATGCAGCRGGAGGCAGGCGGATACCCAGCCCCTTCCCGGGTCCCTGCCCTCCGCGCGGGGCCGGGATCACGTTCCCAGAACCAAGCAGTGGGAATTTGGTGTGTTTATTTGCAATCCAGCGCTGACCCCGGGACTGGGAGGAGAATGAGTCAGCTTCCAGTTCAGGGCAGGATTCCTCATCAGGCCTCTCCTTTCAGTTAAAACAAGCGCCATTTGGAGATGCGGCGATCAAATCATTTAATTAAATTGGCACTTCTAACCAGTGACAGGCTGCAACCTTTCCACGCCGACCCTTTTCGTGCAAAGCGGGATGGAAAGCAACAGAGCCCCCAAACCGTTGGCTTGCAGGAATAAGTACCAAAGCACTGGGGTCTGCAGGCTCGGGGAGGACCGTGCCCACGTCCCCGARGAGCTCCGTTCTCCTGCTGCAGCCCCCAAAGGGTTAACGTGCATCTCTGGTGCTGCTTTGGCTGCACAGAGCGGTTCCTGGTCCCCAGGGGCAAAGTCTTCACCCACCCCCTGACTGCTCTGCCCTGGGGATGCCGCCGGGCGCACAGGGCTCCTGCTCTGATGGATGTTTCTGACGGATGTCAGCGCTGGCTGCACAGCTCCCGGGGCTGCGGGAGGGAACGAGGGGCTCTGGGAGCATCGCCCTCCTCCCCGAGCCCGCTCTTGGCCCCTCTCCCCTCCTCGGCCCTGGTCACCCCAGCCCCTCGGGAGCCTGGCTCCATCCCTCGCTGCCTGCAGCCACCTCCACCCCGCGCTGCCCAGCCTGCGAAGCAAGAGACGAAGCTACGGGAGATAGAAAACGATTTAACCCCGCTTGAATTAGGCCACGGTTTGGCGCACCGATATAAGAGGAATGATTCCTGTCCTGGACGGACACGGGTGCACCCACACACGGCATTACCCGACGCCCTCGCACCCCTCCTGCGAGCTGTGCACGGTGCTGCACAGCAGCAGCCACCCCCACACACACGATACCGCTGTTTTGCTCCCTTTCTTCTGGGCGAGAAGGAAGGGGATGAGCCCAGATACTCCCCAGGCTCCCGGGGAACAGTGGGGCTGGCTGCTTTCCCCACGAGCGAGGCTAACCCATCAGAGCCTTAAGCCACTCTTTCTTTGCTCGTCTCAGAGCCAGGTCCCTTTCGGAGGATGCCACGGCCCAGGGGTGCAAAGCAAGCGCCCCATCCCAGGCTCACCCAGGAGAGCAGCACCTGAGCTGGCCGCAAATATGACCCCATCAATCCCCCCGCCCCAAAACCCCCCCATCCCCACCGGGACTTGCTACCGGGCCGGCAGTTTCGCCCTGCCGCGCCGAGCCCCGGCTCCTCGCYACGGAGCGCTGGTACCCGGGATGCTACAGCCTGGCATGTCTTCCTGGGGTTGCCAAAGCAACGGCAGAAACACAACAAACAGCAACAACACACAGCAGACAGTCGGCAAACATTCCCCTCTTATTTTCTCCCCGGTTCGGTTTGTGCTTTTTCCCCTCTCCCACGAGGAAGCTGCTACCATCGGAAGGGAACAACAATATTATTCTTAAGCGCACGAAGCCTGCGCCATCCCGGCAGGAGCCGCGTTGCAAAGCTGCCGGCGTTGCCGGGAAGGCGGCTGCTTCTGGGGAGGAGCCCGACAAACCCGTGCTGAACCCCGAGTCCGACACGGGGAGGCTCGAGCCGCTCACCTACCTCCTCGGTGCTGCAGGTGAGGTCTCCGCGTGCTGAGTAATCGGGGCTGTGCCGAAGCCAGGTTGGCCAAGTAAGGTGAATCCCTCCTCCTGGGCAGCCGCGGTGCTTCCCCAGGTGTTGGGATGTCCTGACCTCGGGGCTGGGATGCACCCGCTACGGCCCAGCCCTGCTGGTTTTTACATCAGCCTCTATCCAACGGTGTGTTTTTGGGGTCGGGACTCAGCACCCTTTTGCATAGAGGAGGGAGCACATGAGCATCCCTCAAGGCTGAAGCAGGAGCTGGCGGAGGATGCGGAGGGGCCCCGGGTGCACGGACACCCCGGGGCTCGCCGAAGCAGCGCCGCAGCCCGAGTCCCGCAGCCGCCTTAGCGAGGGGGATTAGCGGGCGCAGCGTGGGGCGCGGGCTTTCAAAACGGGATTAGCATCGCCGCAGCACGTGACGCTGGGGGAGAGCAGCTCTCCGGGAGCGCTGCCTTCGAGCCAGCCTGCCCAGCACCCAGCACCCCCAGGCAGCCCCCCGAGCCGGCGGGATCAAGACTCTCAGCAGCAGTTTTCTGAGCTCARTTTAATAACTCGTCATCCTTTTTGGGTTTGGGGGTTCCTGCGAGCATACTGGAGTAGATAGAGGATGCTCCCAGGACAGCGAGCTCCCAGCCATGAACTTTCCTGTGCTCCTCCATCCTGCCTCACCTCTCCCTCCCAAAATCTGGGAAATCCCAGACCCGGCAGCCCCTTTCTCACCCCGGAGCAGGGCAGCAGCCCCAGGGTGGGTCTGGCGGCACCTACCCCCACTGATTACACTTGGCAGCTGCCTCCAATCTCCTTAACTCCTGCAAATGCCRAGTGCCACGGGCTGCGGGGGTTATCTCTGGTGCCCCGAGAGCCAGCCTGATTAGATTTGCAATACTTGACGCATATCCCGTACCCTGCGCCATTTTTCTCTCCCTCTCTCACGCACATGTATACACATGTATATACTTATATACGTACTTCTGTTAACCCTCTCTCATGCCCTTTTTTCCTCTTTTTTTTTTTTTTTCAAGCCCACTCATCTGGCAGCTCATTTATGCTCCTGGAGGCAATTACGGCAATAAGTGACGAGGGAGAGGGAACAGGGCTGGAGGAAGCAGGGCTGGCGTTGCTAAGGGGCTGCGTGGCAAGTGGGGACGTGGCACCTTCACCAGCACCCTCCGGCACAGCATGGCACAGCCACCAGCTCCTCTGCAGAGCCGGGGACACCGGATCGTGGCCGGGTGCAAGAGTGCAGACCTGGGAGGTCAGCGAAGGGACGGAGCACGATGCATGCGGCCATGCAGGGAGTGCACGTGGCCCCAGGCGCTGGACGGTGCATGGGTGCGAGGCGCTGCATGGTGCATGGGTGCGAGGCACTGCACGGGACCCGCTGGAGCTGGACTAGGTGAAATATGAGCCTCAGGGAGAGCCCAAATCTCTCCCTTTCTCCCCATCCTTAAATAACACCTTTCAGGATGGTTTTAGCAACAGGTTGGGGCAGGACMTGACTTTCCTCCCTGTCCCCTTTCRAGTTGGCTGTCCCAGCCTGGGCAAGCATCGCGCAGCCCCCAGCAAGCCCCGGGGAAAGCCCACGGGGCAGAGGAGAGGCCAAGGACCGTGCGTGCGAGGACAAGTCCCCTTCACCCGCGTGCCTCAGTCTCGCTTTGTCCCAGATTCGGACTGCACGCCCTGGGATCGGTGTGACCGATCCATCCCTCCAGCCAGAACTACGCCACGTGTGTTCGCAGCGTGGTCACATCCAGGATCCCGCGGCGGGAAGCTGCCGGTACCCGCGATGCTACGGGGTGCCCGGAGCACCCAAAACTGCCTGTATCCGCGATGCTACGGGGTGCCCAGAGCACCCAAAACTGCCTGTATCCGCGATGCTACGGGGTGCCCGGAGCACCCAAACCTGCCTGTATCCGCGATGCTACGAGGTGCCCGGAGCGCCCACAGCACCCACGGCGGGTGCCTGGGCTCCCACCGGCCCCGGCCACGCCGCTTTCCCCCAGCTTGCAATGACATCTAGTGGAGCTGCCTTGGGAAATCGCTCAGCCTGAGCAAGCCGACAGGCCTCCTTCGGCATTGCCAGGGCTGAATTTCCCCCTCTAACCTCCTCTTGAAAACGCGTGGGCAGGAGGCAAGAGCCGGCACCTGATTTCGGAGTCGTGACTGGCCAGCGCACAGCTTTCCAGGAGCCAAAAAAAAAAAAAATCACCTTTTCCCCAGCAACACCGAGTCGCCTCCAGCCTGTGCTGAGACTGATGCAAGGCGTGGGCTTAACGAAGAGCCGGCGATTATTCTCATTATGCAGAGCCTTTTACATCAGGCTCCCCCTCCATCCCCAAACCATCACCAATAAATGGGTTCAGGGTGTCAAATGCTGCTCCTGCAAAGCCAACGGCTGCTGTAGGAGGTGGCTGGTGGCAAACAAACCACACCAAGCCGCAGMCAGAGAAGTGCCRGTTCTYCCTCTGAMRGCAAGGAAKKAAAAAAAAWAWATATAYRGTAMCCAGARTTAAAAAAAAGTGGTGGTGGGTAACACGCACCAGCAGCTCCCAGGGATCGTGTCCCTGCTGATGGTGCAGCACCCAACAGGTTAACCGCAGCCCGGTCCTATTTTAAAACTGGAAGAGTGCTGCAGCTTGATCCCCATTCATTCCTTTAGAGATATAATCATAGTCTTTATGAGAGGTAATCATAGTATTTATTTAAGAATTAAGCGTGTCTGAAAGTGGCCTAAATTCCCCGTGCAAGAGCTGAGTCGATGCCTCAGCGTCTGACTCAGCGCTGCTTCAAGGGAGCCGGTTCCCGGCTAACGTGGCAACGGTTCCATCGCCGTGAGCCGAGGGGGCACCTCGCTTCGGGGACGGGGTGCTGTAGGAAATGCCGAAAGCCTGAAAGCACCCAGTAAGTGAAAGGAGGGGCAGGTGAGGACCACAGAGCTGGTTTAAGGAGAAAGGATCATCCAGAGCAATTCTGTATTTTCTTATACATATTTATTTCGACTAAGTGAGCAAGGGCAGCACAGCTGGGATGCAGCACAGACGGTGGAGGGGTAAGAAGGGAAAGAAAAAAAAAATACATAAAAACCTCACGAACAAACATCACTTCCCAAAGACAAGACAGACAGAGGCCCCAGATGCCGATAGATCAGGGTACTGTTGACCCACCTCAGGGTGCTAAGGTGGTTACCAAAGCCGTGATGGAGATTCCCATTCAGGTCCCCCAAAAAAGCTCCTTTGCGGAGCAGGTTTGAGACCTGCTGCTCCTGTGCCCGAGGRAGAGGGGGCTGGGTGGAGGCTCGGGACCGTTACCAGCTCCTTTCCCATCACGTGGGAGGGGAAAGTGCTTTAAAAAGCAGCCATGGCTAAACTCAGTCTAATTAAGCACCAGAGCAAATCCTGGCTGAGACAAGGGCTTGGGGTTGCTCCACACCAGCTGCCAGGCAGCAACGTGGTCCAGAGGAGAGGAGAGGTCCCTGCTCCGGTCCCCTGAGGCATTCCCAGCACAGCAGCGGCTCTGGGCCACCCTCCTTTATTTCTGCCCCCAGGTGGAGGTAGAAAAAATTAAATTCATTTTTAAAAACCAGAATTGATTTACTAGAGAACAGCCCATGCGTGTCTTCATAAGCAGTTATTGCCTCTATATTCTCCCTGTCTCCCTAGCCCCATATAAAATCTAATTCTGATGTTTCCCCATCTTTAGTGGGAGGAAGAAAAAAATTTAATATATTAAAATACCTTTATTTCATCACTAAAAACCATGTGTAGTGTCCAGAAATCCATAGTGTCCTCGAGCAGCCGGCTGTTAGCAACACAGGAACTAAACAGCCAAAATACCCACCAAAACTAGATTTTAAAAGCTACRCATGCTGCAGAAGCTGCGGCAGCYGCATCCTTCCTGCGGGGAGGGTCGGGTACCAGCTCACGCCGGCGCAAGCCGCAGGAGCCGGAGGGCTCCCAGCCGACCTCCAACCAACACCGATTTTGGGTTGCCCAGGGCTGGGGCTGGGCTCTGAGCCCCTCTGCTCTCCCCAGCCGGGCACCGTTGGCTGCGGATTTTCAAGCACGCTGCATCGGGGCAGGAAAGCTTCATTGCAAGCAGCAGCTTTCCCCGCCACGGGGAGATGCTGCCCCAGGACCACCGACCCCGAGGTTTCTCTTTGGCAGGTTTGCATCACCCTCTGCAGCCCTCCCCACCCACCCCCTGTTACTTCTTGAAGAACTTCTTGTTGAGGAGGAAGAYGAGCAGGTTGACGTTGACCTTGGCTTTATCAAACATCTTCATGACGGCTACGCCCTCGTATTGCAGCTGCAGCAGGTCCTGCGGGAGAGGCGACCGTCCCACCCTCGGCACCCAGCTGCAGCATCCCCCAGGGAAGAGGGGAGCCAGCACGGAGCTGGGTTTGCATCAGGACACACAGGGAGGTGCACGGTGAGGCTGTCCCCAGCTCGGGGCAGGGCTCCCCGGGGGCTCCGAGTCCCCCCGAAAAACAGCCAGGGGTGGGGACACCACCCACCCCCTGCACCCCCAGGCTGCCCTGGCCCCGCTGCGACCGGCAGCCCCAGGACGGGCTCCCCACCTGGTAGTGCAGCTGGAACCGCTCCATGTCGATCCCCATGAATTTGGCTTTCACCTGGAACCTGCCCGGTTCCTCGCAGGGGATGATGTCGAAAATCACGTTCCTGAACCTGAAGGGACAAGAGCTGCTCGCTACCTTCACGGCTTTAATGCAACCAAGGAGCAGGTCACCCACCCCRCGCCACCCACGAAGGCAGACCCACAGCCCAAAACCCCCCCTCCAAATCCCAATTCTCCTGGTAATACCCAAAACAACTCACCCCATCCTTGGGGGATGATGGTGAGCCCACATGGACCCTCCTCCTYCTCCCCCCGGGCTATTTTCCTCTACCTGCCCCAGCTTTGCGCTGCCATAGCTCATCCCACGGACCAGGGGCTACGTACTGGCTGAGCGGCAAGTCCTCGATCTCCAGCAGCACCCCCTTCTCGAAGAGCCGGGCCGCCGTGTAGTGCAGCGGCTGCAGCTTCTTGTTCTTCCCGCTGACCCTTGGAGAGAAAGGAACCACATGCTCAGAGCTGGTCTCCAGCCACACGCAACCCCTCGGACCCCCAACATCTCCAGGACTCACAACATCCAGATAGCAATGAAAAAAAAATATTTCTTTTTTTTTTTTTCATTGCTTTTTTTTCATTGCTTTTTTTTTTAAAAAAAAAATATTGGGTTTTTTGTAAGGAAACGTACTTGTTGCTGGCTGCCAAGTTGTCAAGGCAGGTCTTGATGTACTGGTTGTAATAATCAATTTGCTCCTCATAAAACAAGGTCTTGGCGTTGAGGCCCTGCAGGGTCTGTCCCAGCTTCAGGAGCTCCCCTTTGCGGYGCTGCCGGTAACGCCTCTGGTTGCGGATGTCCTGGAGGAAACGAAGCCGTACAAGMAAGCCGATATAACTCCTTCTGAGCTTTACTGAAGCACCGGAGCGGGATCTCGAGCGGGTTTCGAGAGGTGACCTCCCAACTCAGTGTCCCCCCAGCACACCTTGGCCAGCTCGTTGATGAGCTCCTGGTACTGATGGGCAGAATCCACGAGCCCCAGGCCCTCCAAGCGCCGCAGGTTGCGGATGATCTTGCGCTTCTTCTCCTCCATGGACAGCTGGCTGTTAGCAGCCAGGGAGCGGTTGCGTTTCAGCTTGGCAGGGGTCTGGGCATCCCGCAGCGCTCGCCTGTGCATGAGATGGTCGTGGGAGGCTTCCTAAGGACGAGAAAAGGGTGAGCCTGGAGCACGGCTGGGATGGGACACGAGGAGATGGAGCAATCAAACCCCCCCCTCACACACACACACTTTGATGTGAGTCTCTCCTGGCCCAAAACACGTCCTTTCTCTGAAAAAACAGAGCCCAGCCACTGCTGGAGCATAAGAGCAGTGGCCAAGCCTTTGAGAGGACCAGGGCAGCTTTTTGCCCAGGGCTTGTTTGCCGTTTCCCCAAGAAGTTTTTTAGCTCATCCCCAGCGGCAGCCTGGCACGTCCCACCTCGTGCTCCGAGGCCACTGTCCACAGGATCTCYGGGAGGGAATCTCCTGGCTGGGACTGGATCACGTCCACCAGCATCTGCTTGGTGCTAGAGACCAGAGGGAGAGGTCAGGCGTCCACTCCGGACCATCACCATCCTCCATCAGAGCAGCACGTTATTTAGTTGCCTCCCAAGGATTTCTTGCTCTCCTTGAGCATCCCAGCTGACATCCCAACCCCCAGGAAGCCCCCCTGAAGCCCGCAGAGCCCATCCTCACCTCAGCAGCAAGCTCCTCGTGTCGCTCTCCTCGCTGCTGGCCGCCGGCACCAGCTTGCCGGTGAGGGTGAGGGAGATCTCCATTTTGCTGAGCTGGGARAGCATCTGCTCGGCACTGCTGTCCACCGGGCTGGGAATGCTCTCCCCTGCGAGGGCAGAAAGAGCCCAAGTAGCCGTGTTGGGCTCAGGAGAGCTGGATTCCCCATGCCCAAAGCAATCCAGCYAGAGCTTCATGCAAGAAAAGCATCCTCATCTCCATCCTCCTCCTGCCGGGRTGGGTGGTGGCTCCCAGAGCTCTACCTACCGACAAGGGACTGGACCGTAGGAAGSTCATCAAGATCTTCCAGAAGCTCGTGCAGGGGGTCTCCGTGGTGCGGCGCGATGGAATCCTGGTGCTCGAGCAGGAGCTGGATGGTGCAAGGGAGGAGAGTCGGTGGCAGAGGGGCACGCAAAGAAATGGAGCGAGGGCTAGTGGGGAAGGATGCAACGCCCTTCGCACCCGAGAGGGGACTGCAAAGTTACGGGCCTCAGGGAAGGACAAGCAGCGGAGAACCTGCAGAATCTGGATTATTCGCTTGCTTAAAAAGGAAAGAAAGAAGGCCAGGAGGACCTGTGCTGGTGATGGGATACAGCGGARCGTGATGAAACGCAGCAGAAAGACCAGGAGGTGGGAGCAGAAGAAACGGAGCCTGTTTGTTTGCAGATGAGTTTTATGCCCTTACCTTGTGCGTGTTGATGAGCTCCCCCACTGTGATGTAGATGACCGGTTTGGCCACCGCCACCATCTCCGAGTACTCGTCCATGTTAAACCTCTCTTCTGGCTCAGGGACGCAACAGGCAGCAGAGATGAACCTCCTGCAGAGAAGAACTGCTTTGGTCAGCCCCCAAAACCCTGCCACCGGCTCGTAGCCACCTTCCCACCCCAATGCCACCCTGGTGCCCACCTGAACTTGTTGTGGGTGTCCTCCAGGTACTGGTTCACCCCGCAGAGATGCGCGTTCTCCCCMTCGAAGGTCTTGCGGGCAGCCGCATGCTGCAGGACTTTGGCGATGGAGCCCAGGCTGCGGCGGTGGTCGGGATGCAGGGTCACCCCCGCCGAGATGTCCACGATGTCGAAGCCATCAGGGGCCACCACCGCCGGGTTCATGAAGCGGTAGTAGAGCAGGTTCCCCACGATCTAGGGCACAAGACAGGCTGGGTGGTGGGGAGCACAGGGGCTGGTGCCCAAGGAGGTGGTAGCTCAGCAGGGAAGACTTTCATCCTTGCACTGCCCGGTGGGACACCCCCGGAGGGGACAGCAGAAGAGCCCACTGTTGGCATTTCCTTAGCAGCTCAAGGAAGATGTTGACCTGGAGGCATTTTTAAGTCAAGAGGACTTGACCTTCTGTGGAGGGATAGTGGCCCTTCACACGCACACACGGTTGAACCCCACCAAGCTGCGCGGACCCCCCCAGCCCTGGGGTACCTTGTCGATCTCCTCCTCCGAGGCCTTAGGGAATTTCTCAGCCAAGGATGTCCTCAGGATTTTGGCCACGTAGCGCATCCCATAGCTGAGGAGAGGGYAGGGAGAGGCCCGTCAGCATGCCGGGCAGCACCGGGCTTGGCCACCCTGCTCCATCCCTCCTACCCATCACCCAAGAAGCGGCAAGCCYCCAGCCTCGGGGTGATGGAGGAGCCCGTAGGAGGGGCTGGGAGCTGCAGCATCCCTCAGCTCCCTCCCCTACCTTGCTGCCAGCCCAGACATCCCTGGAGGAGGTCTTTATCCTCCAAGATTACCACAAAACTCAGCTTTTTCCTTGCAGATACCTCAATGCCAGTAGAGCAAAGCGCTCAGAAATGGAGTGGCAAGAAGAGCCAGCCCACCGGGGCATTGCTGGAGGAGCAGAAGCAGCGGCACSAGCTGATATTTGGATTTCCCCTTGTTGACAGTGCAGCAACTCAGTCCTGCAGCAGGTAAGGGGCCGGGAAGCCCACCATCACCCAACCTCCCTTCCTCAGACCTTGCTGAAGCTACCTTCAAGCCGACAGCACTGCAGGGATGCGCATCCAAACCATCGAGATACGTACGGGATCTTGTCTACAGAAGAGGTGATGGCAGAGACGAATTTATCCGTCATCGCGAGGAGGTTGCGGATAGAAATATCCAGCCGCCTTTGGACCTCGGGGTGGCTGAGAGCCTGCTCAGGGCTGACCTCGTACGGGAGTTTGCTGTGGATGGAAGACAAGGTCCCCATCACCATCCCAATGCCCATCACCCTGTGGTCGGGCTAAGCCTCCTTGCCCCAGGGCCTGACCTTTTCTGCCCGCTCTGCGACTCGGTCTGGTTGATCCACGCCTTGTAGATGTCCACRGGATTGGTACGGATGCTGAGGGTCTTGTCCTGCAGGACCTCCTGCACCGGGCCACCCAGGATCTGCCGCAGGGCGTTCTGCCCGCGCGCATTGCGGTAGAAGCTGACCACCAGCCGGATCACCGTGGCATTCCCCGTCAGGATTTCATGGACGTGGTCCACCTTGGACCTAGGGAGAGAGACGGGATGAAGGGGATGGACGGGATGAAGGCGATGGACCAGTGTGTTTGTTCTCTAGCACAGGAGGCAGCGGCCAAAGGAGATAACTGCATCCAAGCTGATGCCCCTGGTTCAGCCTTTTCCCAGACCTGWCCCCAAACTGGGGCACCCACAGCCACCCACCTGATCTCCTCCTGCAGCGCTGCTTTGAAGAGCTGGAGCAGCAGATAAGCCTCCCGTGGGTTGGACGCATAGTTGTAAAGCGTAAAGATCACCGACTCCATGAACTTGGTGGACTTGTTCTGGGGCATCTGGAAGATCAGCCTGGCCAAGTACACAGGCTGGGTCTGCAGGGACGAGGAACACCRAGCTAACCCCAAGTGTCGTGGGGTGCTGGGGGGCCAGGGTCCCTGCACTGCTCCCCCAGCTGTGGTGGACACAGCGGAGCCCCACCGGCCCCACCTGCAGCAGGTAGAAGAGATGCTGGTAGGCCTCCAGCTTCTGCCGCTTTTCCTTGCTGAGCGACTTGAGCCCCTTCTGCTTGTCTATGGACATCATCTCCGAGAGCTGCTCCTTGTTCTTCTTGGTCAGCTTCTTGCAGTGGGAGACCACCTCCTGGAGCCGCGCGGGCAAGGAGAGAGAAGCGTCGGTGATTGTCGGCAAGCTCCGACATTCAGCCCAGCTTCTGGGGAAAGGGAGGCAGAGGCACCTCAAYGCTCCCCAACCCCTTCAACCGCTTTAAAAGCGAAGTGGACATCAAGCCGTGATGCCAAGGAGGGGAGGACCAGCTCCGCACTGGCTGAACAGGCTCGGGCACTGCGGCAGAGCCACGTGAGGTGGCCGAGGTCCTCCCCCCGCCACCGCGCTTCCCCACCTGCAGCGTGATCCTGTTCTTGACCAAGAGCCCAATCTTGATGTCCATGAGGTCCAGGTCACTCTCCAGCTGCCGGTTGGCGCGGATCCTCTTCACCACCTCCTCCTGCAGGCGCAGCACCTCCGCCTCCTCCCAGAAGTCGCGCTGGCTCTGCTCCAGCAAGCGGACGAAGCGCCGGACGATGCTCAGCGGCGGGTTCCTGGCGTGGACTGCAGCAAGGCACGGCGCGCCCAGGAACCCTCGTGAGGAAGACCGAGCGGCCGCCCCCGCCGTGGACCCTCGGACCCCCCAGCATCTCGCCGAAACACCCCATCCTCCTCCCCAAAAACAGAAAAACATTTCCTCGCAACACGAGGACGCAGGACGAGATGACGCCGCGGCTCTGCAACACCTCCCGGGGAAGCCTTCGGGAGCAGAGGGGCAGCAAGAGTAGCCCCAGGGCTGCTCTAAGGGATGCCCAGGGACCACCAAACCTCTGCCGCTCTCGTCCTTGCCACGGGGACGCTGGTGGCCAGCCTGCCGCCCCCTCCCCACCGCGCAGGGCCAGCAAGGCAGGAGGCAGAGTCCCCTTCCCAATTAATTACAGCCACTTCAGAGCAGAGACAAGCAGGCACTTACCCAGCATCCTGTAATCCCCACGGGCCTTGTTAGCTCGCACAAAAGCCTGGATTTTAATTACAGCTTTAATCTGCCAAGACAAACAAGGGGGGGGGAGATGTTTCCCCACAGCATCCCTGAATCACGCGGGGAGCGGAGGAGRGCTGGACAGGCCCCCGGCTGCCTGCTCCCACCGCTGGGAATTTGCCGATGCCTGGGACGAGGGTCTCCGCAACCCAGGAGGGATTTTAGGATTTCACCTTCCTTAGGGGTGGTTTCCCCTCGCTCGTTCACAGGCTGCAGCAACTCCAGAGGGGCAGCTTCGCTTCCCCCAGCCGACGCACCCCTTTCCCCAAAATTTCCTTCCCCTCTAATGGGCATCTTGAAGTCCTTGTTYGTTTTTGATGGAACTGGAGTGGTTTTTTCTCTCCTCACACTTTACAGAGCCTGATAGTTTGGCTTCCAGACCCACCAGGCACCTTTTCCTTCCCATCTGTCCCCGTGCAAGGATGCACCATTTTCTCCCTCCCGCTGCAAGCACTYGGGGACAGAGATCCGACCGCACGCCCAGGATCACCCCCCTCCATCCCCACCGACGGTGACACGCTCCCAGGAGCTGTTTTACTCCCCATCCCGTCACTCACGTTCTGCCTGAAGTAGCGCAGCCTCTCCTGGTACTTTCTCCGAGCCTGCCACATCCTCACGCCCGCCTGGATCTGGGAGAGATGTTCAAGCAGTTGGATACTGGAAGGACTCGCTTAGCCAAAGCGAGTGGGTGGAAATGGGAAAAACCGGGGGGATTTTTACAAGACATTCTCCCCCAGCCCGAGCTCCCCCCGTGCCGCCCAGCTGTGCCCTGGTCCAGCTGCAATATTCCCCCCCCAGCTGCCTCTTTACTGGGCAGGGGGGAAATGTCAGGCTCGTTGCCGAGCAAGCAGGCAGCGATGCCCGAGGTRGGAGCAAAAGGTGAAGGAAGAGTCTTCCAAACCTTTATCGCAGCCTCTGCGTTGGCTTGCAGGTAGCGCAGCCTCCCCAGGTAAGCTCTGCGCTGCTTGTACCCTCTCCAACGAGCCTGGGCATGAGAAAAGACAACCAGCTACCAGGGTCTGCGCGAGGTCGCTGCGGTGGCCGGTTGGTTTTTCAGAGGGCACGCGAGAAGAGAGGATAACGCAGCGTGGGAAGAGAGAGGAAACCAGCACCCAAAGCRGCCATTAAACGTACAGAGCAGCAAGCACCGGTGCTCCCCGGAGGATGCTGCAAGCGGCCGCCCGTGGTTTGCATTCCCCCGCGCAGAGGGGGGAAGGATTCTGGCYACGTCACCTGGATCCTGACGGCAGCCGGCCGCTGCTCCCGCAGGACGTGCCGTCGTGCCGCAAACTCCCGGCGGACAAGGAAGCCCCGCAGCCGAGCCTGCAGCCTCACCACGAAGGYGACGTTGGACGCCCACAAGCGCTCCCGGTCGTGCGCGGCCGTCACTCGGGTGACAACGGACTGCGGGGACACGGTGCACCGGCTCGGCCGCCAGCACCCAGCGCCSTCCCCAGCACCCAGCGAGCCCCATCCTCCCCCCGTACCTGGATCTCCTCCCGGCTCAGGTGCGTGGTGTTGAGGCCACCGTCGCGTGGGCGCTGCCAGCTGCCCTCGAAGGTCTGCAGGCTCAGGTAATATTCGGCACCGTCCGTCAGCCTGTGCCGGATCCAGCACGGCTTCGCGCTCCCTGCACGCCGAGGCAGAGAGGTGCTGCCGGGGGGTGCAGCTCCCCCCAAATGGCTCGGGGGCAGGGGTTCACCCCAGGCTCCTCAGGGGGGGAAGTTTTTGCAGCCCCCAAGCTTTTACCCGCTTGTTTCTTGGTGGCCATCAGAGCCGCAAGCTGCTSCTGGTACGCCGCGGCGCAGGCGCTCGCCACACCGCGCAGGGCCACATCGGGGTTGCGCAGCACCCGCAGGGTCTGCGCCGCCTTCCCCTCCTTGATGGCCTGGTTGATGGCGGCGGTGCCCAGAGCCACTGCGGGAGCAGGGGGTGGGGGGGCTCACGTGAGCCCCTTCTCGCCTCCCCTCCCACAGCAGCACCCTGGGCCGGCACCCGGCGCCCACGCCGGGGAGAGCACTCACTCCTCCTGGCTGCCACCGCCTCCTGGTTGGCCCTGCGGACCCCGTCCTGGATCTCTTCCCACCAAAGCACAGCTCCGTCGTCCTCCGTCGCCTACGGAGRAGAGGAGGCTGAGGGGAGACCTTATCGCTCTCTACAACTACCTGAAAGGAGGCTGTAGAGAGGCAGGTGTTGGTCTCTTCTCCCAAGTAACAAGGGATAGGATGAGAGGAAATGACCTCAAGTTGCACCAGGGGAGGTTTAGATTGGAYATTAGGAAAAAWKTYWTCACCGAAAGGGTAGTCAGGCATTGGAACAGGCTGCCCAGGGAAGTGGTGGAGTCACCATCCCTGGAGGTGTTCAAAAAACGTGTGGATGTGGCGCTTCGGGACATGGTTTAGTGGGCATGGGTACTGGGTTGATGGTTGGACACGATGATCTTAGAGGTCTTTTCCAACCTTAATGATTCTATGATTCTACGAGACAGGGGGAGATGGCGGAGAAGATGGGGTCTAGTGAGCTGCGCAGCCCCCCCGAGAGCTTCAGCCGCGCTGGTTTTGYGCTACATCACCCCCCGAGCACCTTCTGCTTTGCAGGGTGCCGTSCTGCTGGGGGGGTGCCACGCTGCTGGGGGGGGGGTACACCCCACCTGGGCTTTCAGCCTTCGTGCCCGAGCCAGGACATCGTGGTAGCGCGGAGCGGTCGGGAGGGAGACGTCGGGCAGGGCGGCCGCCGGCAGCAGCAACGCCGCCAGCGTCTTTTCGGGGTCCTCCTGCACCAGCGCCTCGTTGATCAGCCGGACAGCGAGGACTCCTGCATGGGATGGGATGGGATGGGATGGGATGGGATGGGATGGGACACGCGGTTCAGGTCCCCCAATGCTCCGGGCACCCAACGGAGTCGCAGCCCAGGGTAGCGCGAGGTTCTCTAGTGTCTCATTAGGGCTGGGCGCCCAGTGCAACCTCCCTCCCGGCAAGTTTGCAGAACCCCTTGCTCGACCRAACCCCACGTGGGCAGGACTCACGGTCGTTTTCGCCTTGCACTGACGAATTGGTGTCGTTCACGCTGTCCTGAATGTCATTCCAGCTCAGGAAYTCGGCTCCCCCTTCCCTAGACTGACCTTTCAGCTGCAGTAAGTCCTCAAAATACCTGCAGGAGGGACACAGGGCAACGGCTCGGTGCATTTTAAGCAGGAACGGCGCCTGCCGGAGCCAGCTGCCTTGCTTTTCAAAGGGGAAAACATAAGGCACAGGGCAGGGAGACTGGTGAAACAAGCCCACACAAAGCCCCCTGACCGCCCCCTCCCAGGGGATTGCTCCACACCACCAACCCCAAAACACAGACACCGTCTCCYTACCGCTGCGCATTCGCATCCTCAACGCCCGAGAGGCCCAGGGCAGAGCTGACCAGGCTGTTCCAGAGCCCCTCGGGGTCCCCGGCGTCCAAGGCTCGGTTAACCAGCGCCACGGCCGAAAGCATCTCCACAGCCACAAACAGCTCCTCCTGCACCAGCTCGCCCTGCGTGGGACAGGCGGAGACACTGACCCCCCCCATATCCCCATCCTCCAGCCCCAGCAGCACCCCCAAGCACCCCCCCACCCTAGCAGAGGCACCGAAACCCCACCACCGATGGCACCCMGGGCTGACCCCCGGGGCAGCTCTCACCCGGGGGTGCCGGCGCTGCAGCAGGGCCAGCTGGTGCTGGTAGAGGGGGGCGGCGAGCGGGTACACGCTGGGCAGCTGCGCTGCGGGGTCCAGCAGCGCTTCCAACGTTTCAGCCGGCATCCCTCGTCGGATGGCCGCGTTGATCCGGCTGACAGCCCGCAGCGCTGAGGGGGAGAGACCGGGACCTTGGCTGGGTGGCCGAGGTGGCCGTGCCCCATCTTCCCTGGGCCGCTTGGCCGAGCAGCCGGCAGCAAAACCCGCCGCAAGCACCGTGTCCACCCCAGCCCCTCACCGGCTCGCTCCTCCTCGCCCTTCTCGTTGGCCGCAAGGATCCCTGCCTCCACCTCCTCCTGCTCCAGCAGATCCACGTAGCCCAGCTCCTGCAGCGGGCAGAGAGAGGGGCTTCGGRTCTCACACCAAACCCTCCTTGCGCTGATGGAGCGGCCGCCCACAGCCCCCTTGCAGAAAGCTGCTGATCGGCAGAGCGACCCCCTGCCCGGGGGGACCCCCACGGTCCTGGGGTGCCACCCTTACCAGCGCCTTCTGCTCCCGGTCCACGCTGAGCTGCTCCAAGTAGCGGTCGAGGTTGTCCCGCCGGAGGCCGCGCAGGGCCAGGACGGGGTCCTGCAGCGCGCGGTACAGCGCCGGCGCGTCCCGTCTCTCCAGAGCATCGTCCACCTCCTCCAGAGCTCCGTGCGCTAGGAGAGAGGCCGGAGGAGGTGAGCAGATAAAYCATCCCACAGCTCCAGGGAGCAAAGGGAGCTACAGCTGTAGCCTGCACACCAATAATTTTAATTTCGCCTTGGAAATACACACCCAGCCCTGCTCCCCGCTGGGTCCGAAGGTGGCCTGAGCAGGCAGCTCCTTTCTGCTATGCCCACCACCCCGGACAGGCTCTCCCCTGCGGCCTGGGGTACCATGGTCCCAGCTCTGGAGACCCCCCCCCCAAGGAGGGAAGCCACGGCTTTGCTCACCGTTCACTTTGTTGATGTTCSCTTGGATTTCAGCCTGGGTCAGACACCGGTCGTAGATGTCCTCTCCCTCGGGAATCACCTGCAGGTACTGGAGAAGGACTCCCCACCCTGAGCTTTCCGTCCAAGCACACCCCAACGGCACACAGCGGGGGTCCCCTGCAGATGCCTGGGCTCATTTCCCAACCCCGAGCCCTGGATCAACCAGCCCCCAAAGAGGAATCGTTGCCCCACCACTTTCCCCCCATCTTCTGATCACCACAAGGGCTCCYGGGCTGTGTTTTACCCACCAAGCGTGGGGACGGTCTCTGACCCTCCAGCTGGAAGCACCCACCAGCACATCAGCGAAGGGGCTGCTCCTCTCCCAATCCCCCCAGGGCCCCCCCCTATTCCCTCCTCACCCTGTTCCTGGCATTGCTGCCCTTCTCCAGCTTCGCCCGGTGAAGAACCTCCTGGTAGGCGCCCGCCAGCACCTCGCGCAGGTCGAGAAGCATCGCGCTGGGGTTGCGGAGGGCCACCATCGTCTGCGCCGCCACCCCCCGCTCCACCGCTTCGTTGATGGCCAGCACGGCGGCATGGACTGGAGGCGAAGCRGGAAGGAGGGAGGTGAGACGGGGCTCGGAGGGCTGCGACAGACCATCCGCTATGTCCCTGCACGCCGTGGGACAAGCCGCGCCACGCGCGATGGTGGGAACCCCCCCACACTTCTCAAAGAGCCAGCTGCAGTCTCCAGTGCTCGGGAAGTCTCCGTGTCTCTACAACAAGCCCAGCTAATGCAAAACCCCAGGACCCTTGCAGCTGTGCACGGGTCTAAGGAGAGCAACCAGGTGCCTTCAGAGCATCTCCCGGTTTGCCGGCCCCAGATTTGACGTTTGGGGGCTGAGCCGAGATCCTGCTACGGCCTGATGCACAGCACCGCTCCCCCCACGAGCACCCGTTACCTGCTGCTTCATCCACCGAGAGCTCGTTGGCCAAAATGCCCCCGATCTTGCTGAAGGCGGGCAGCTGCAGGCCATATTTCTCCAGTTCCCGCTTCATGTTGTTGATCTCCTCCTCTGGAGCAGAGCACAGAGGCATCACTGCTCAGCACCAGCACCGTGGTCCAGCACTGGAGTGGGGGTAGCCAGCAGACACCCCCCCCCCGGCTCCCCTTCCAAACCAGAGGGTGCCAAAAACACCCCCACCACAGTAAGCATCACCAAGGCAGCTTCGGAAAAGCTTGCCCAAGGTCTTCGTTCCCCACATCCCTCCCACCGCAGGGATCCGAGAGCATTGGTGGCAAACCCTCGTCGCCAGCCCCCAGCCCAGGTTCCCCCCCACGGCGCCGTACCCGTGAAGTCCACTTTCCCGTACAAGTCCTGGATCTGAGGAGCCAGCCCCAACTTGAAGAGGTACAAGCTGAAAGACGAAGCAGACACACGCCATGACCGTGCAGTCACTTGCTTCTCCCTCCCGATGCTTCTGCAACACCCCAGGCTGTCACCCCAGCCCCGGGGGGTGATGCCACCGAGGGTCTCATGAGCACAAACATGAACCATGACAACAATTTTGGCCCCGGGGCCGGACCAGGGCCACCCACCTGAGCGCGTGGATGCAGTAGACCACCCGGGGCATGTTCTTCTTGTCATAGATGTCGGTGGTCTCCGGGTGGAAGATCTACCAACAAGACAAGAGGCAGCTCAGGTGGAGACACCACTGAGATGGTCCACGAGGAGGATGGCGTCCAAGGGTGGGGGGACAGAGCCGAAGCCCCCCCCTGCGACGCCAGCGCTCCCCGCAATGAGCCGAGCCGGCGGCGTGCAGCCACGAGGGCAAAGGCCAGCGCGTCCCTTGGGCCGGGGACAGCGGAGGGGGGACGTTACCGAGGGAAGCCCCACGTGGCTCATGGCATCGCGCCAGTAGTTGATGTTATCCGTGTGCCGAAAGTGAAGCCCGGCTGCCTGGAAGAGAAGAAGCCAAGGTCAGGCTGAACCCCACCTTCTCCCATCCCTGGGGTCCCCCCTCTTCCCCAAACCCACCCAGCCAGGGCATGAGGTTAAAGGCAGAGGCAAAGCCCGTGATCCCCCCCCCAGGGACAGGGCAGCTCAGAGACCCCGTCTGCAGCCCTGCTCTATTAAATTGTCCCTTAACGATGGCAATCAGTATGCCCCCCCTCACTTTGCATTCACCAGCGATGGACAGGTTCCTGCAAGTTTTGGGGTACGCCCTAAGGAACGCACCCCCCGGCGCYGCGGTCTTACCTTGTACCGCGTCTGCTCGCGGTCGTAGATCTTCTTCAGAGGGACCACGGCGGGGGCAAAGCAGTGGCCCAGCTTGGCCAGGAGGACCCCGTTGCGCAGGCTCTCCTCCAGCTCCGTGGGGGGGGGCAGCTCCTCGCTCAGGCAAGCCTCCATCCAGCTGGCAGGGCAGAGACGGGGCACGTCACGGACCCCCAGTACCCCCACCCAGATCCCTCCCAGACAGGAAAAACCAGCACCCGAAAGGAGACACCCCCCACCCCATCCCCATCCATCCCCCCCACGGCAGGGAGAGGTCAGCCCCCACCCCTTTGCTGCAGGGCTTAGCAACAGC
>JASVER010000172.1:597922-620073 GCA_030449065.1 Oceanodroma leucorhoa
CCACCCAGCTCCTTCACCACGAGCCAGCCCGCCGTGCTGGTCGTGTGTGGGCCGGGGAACAACGGCGGCGATGGCTTGGTCTGCGCCCGGCACCTGAAAATGTTTGTGAGTCTCTTGTGCGGGCGGCTGCACGCTCCCCCCCGGGGAGGGTGCCCACCCCTGTGCACCCCCGTACCCGTGAGCTTTGGTGTTCCCGCTCCTCCTCCCGCTCCTGGTGCCCGAGCGCTTTTCAGGTCCCTCTTGCTCTTGCAGGGCTACGAGCCGACCGTGTATTACCCCAAGCGCCCCAACAAGCCCCTCTTTGAAGGTTTGACCACCCAGTGCCAGAAGATGGAYATCCCCTTCCTCCCCGAATTCCCAGCCGAGGTGAGGAGCAGCCCCCAGCCGCCCTTGGAGCCATRCCCGGGGCTGTTTTTCACCCTCTGCCTTCCCCGCTGCAGGCCGCACTCATCGATGAGCTCTACGGCCTGGTGGTGGATGCGATTTTCGGGTTCAGCTTCAAGGGAGCGGTGCGGGAGCCCTTCGGCAGCATCCTCAGCACCCTGGAGCGCATCACRGTGCCCATCGCCAGCATCGACATCCCCTCGGGTGAGTAACGGCCRCACCCCCCAGAGAAGGGCGCCCGGCCGGGGTCCTGCCGGCTCCAGCCTGGCCTCGGGGCTTGTTGCAGGCTGGGACGTGGAGAAGGGGAAGGCGGACGGTCTCCAGCCCGACATGCTCATCTCGCTCACGGCGCCCAAGAAGGCAGCAATGCATTTTGCCGGCCGCTACCACTTCCTGGGGGGCAGGTTTGTGCCCGCCGCGCTCCAGGAGAAATACGCTTTAAACCTGCCACCGTACCCCGAGACAGACTGTGTCCTGCAGCTGACCTAGGGCTGGGGCTCAGCAGGGGCTTGGGGTGCCGGGCTAGGCTTCAGCACAGCAGATCAGGGCCTAATTCTGCCAAAGCCGCAGGTCTCTGCTAGGAGGATGCTCAGCACCTCACTGGGCTGCAGTCCTACCCAGCTCTGCCAGCGGGATCGAAGTTCACTGCAGAGCAAAGCCCCCAGGAGCTTGGGAGCGACGGGGCGGCTGCCAGGGTTTGGGGYTGCTACCTAATCTGAGTGCTTCTAGGTGTAGGATCCTGGGGTCTGCCACGTATCTTGCACTTCAGGATAGTTTCACTTCAATAAAGATTTATTCGTGCCCTTAAAAAGATATTTTAATACTCTTTGGGGTCTGTCCCCTTGTATTCCTCTGCGACAGACCCACGGCAAATGGGTCCCTGCCCCAGGGCTTGGTGGGAACTGGGGTCACCCCTGACGGGAGGAAGGCTCAGGGTGTGAAATAAAGCTCGATCCAGCTCCGGACCAGCCAGTCCCAGCCCAGCATCCCCAGGCAGCGAACAGGCAGCTGGGCTCCACCTGGGAAGAGCCCAGAGCACCCCTGGGCACCCACCAACAGGCAGGATCGGGAGCCTCACGGCCAGATGGTAGCGGCAGCTGCGCAGCACGGCAGCCTTGGCCCTCGCTCACTCTGGCTCCCTCTTCCTTTTCTTCCTCGGGCTGTGCCCAGCCTGGTCTGGCCCATCTGTGTCTTCTAGAGGTACCTCTGTCTCAGCTGGCTCTTTGTCCTCCTCCTCCTTCTTCTTCTTCTTGTTCTTGTTCTCCTTCTCCGTCTCAGCTGGCTCTTCTTTGTCCTTCTTCTTCTCCTTCTTCTTCTTCTTGTTCTCCTTCTCCGTCTCAGCTGGCTCTTCTTTGTCCTCCTTCTTCTCCTTCTTCTTCTTGTTCTCCTTCTCCGTCTCAGCTGGCTCTTCTTTGTTCTCCTCCTGCTTCTTCTTCTTCTTCTTCTTCTTCCTCCTCTTCACGACCTTCCCTTCCTCTCCCGCCACCTCCTCTTCTCCGCTTGGCTCCTGGCTCGGCAGCACCTCGGGATCGGCTCCGTCCCTGGACCGTTTCCTTTTTTTCTTCTTCTTCCTTTCCTGCCTCTCTGCTGGGGGGCTGCTCTCTGGGGGCTCACGCTGCTGCTCCTTGCGTCGGTACGTGGCCAGGAAGGCTCGCTCCTGCTCCTCCAGGCGYGCCAGCTTGGCGCTCATGGTCAGGCCGTGACGGGCACCCCTGCAGTAATGGTGGGCAGTCGGGGTCTGGCACCCCCCCGGCAGGGAACGTGCCCCCCAGCCCAGCCTGCTCAAAAGCCCCTGCCAGGAGCRGGGAGCCCAACCGTGCAGCCCCCAACCACCAACCACTCACTTGTGTGCCGTGCGGCCCCCGCATGCTCGCATCAGCTCCTCGTCCGTCAGCCTGCGGGACACAAACAGGACGTGTCACCCCCAGCATCGGCGTGGGGGGGGAGCGCGGTCCGGACCGGGGCTCCCCCTCGCAGCCCTCGTCCCTCCCCACTGCCGCATCGTGGGGACGGCGCATGCACCGCTGCCCCAGCCTCGCCTCCTGGCCGAAGAGAGGTCCAGCTTCTCCTCCTCCTCCTCCTCGCTGCTCTCCGAGCCGGCAGGCAGCTTCGTGGACTCCTCCCCGCGAGCTGTAAGAGTGGCTGACTGCAGCGGGGAGAGGCAGAGGGGCCATGAGAAAGGGGGCCCTGAGGGCCACAGCAGCCACGGGCTGGGGAGGCTGCGCTGCAAGGGTGGGTGCAGAGCTCGCAGCAGCCTTCACAGAGACGCCAGCTGCTCCCCGAGCCACGTCCCCAGGGCCAGTTACCTTCACGAAGCGGCCGTACAGCATGTTGCCAGCGCTGCCGGTCTTGCGGGGCTTCTTATTGCTGATCCTGACTCCCTGCTCGGAAAGCGTCTTCATGGAGATGCCATCCTGGGGGGAGAGAGATGCAAAGGGCTCAGGAGGGTTTTACTCAAGGGGCTTCGCGCCCTCCAGCAGCACCTCTCTGCCACCACGGTCCCCGTGCAAGGTACTGCGGGGACATACAGCTGCAGTCCAAAGGGGACCCCAAAGCCCTCCCCTGTCTTCAACCCCATTATGGCCCAACCAGGGTACCCCCCTGCAGCCCCCCAGCTCTCGTACCTGCCCGGCCTCCACGGCGATGTTGGCAGCCGCCTTGTTGAAGACGTGATCCCACCAGTGGAAAGCGAACGGCTCCGCCGCGTCGTGTCCCACCTGCGGGGTGCAGAGGAGCCCCCGAAATAGCTGCAGCCGGCGGTGGCCGCTGCGGCCGAGCCCCGGTGGGGCAGGGGGGGGTTGCACTCACCCCCGCCGTGTCACACTTCACCTTCACCCGGATGGCCTCGGMGATGCCGTCCTCCCGCTTCCCCAGCCCCTGCCCTGGGGACAAGGACACCCGTCAGTCTCCGCAGCGGCTCCCCCAGAGCCCCCCCCCCTCCCCGGGGAAGGCCACCGGGGGCTGGGGGCTGCTGCGAGAGCCGCCAAGCGCGGGGGGTGAGGCCGCGAGGCCCAGCCCTGCTCCTCCGGGAAGGCGGGCTGGGGCCGGCCGGGGAACGGGCCGGGAGACCGGGGAGGGCCAGGGACCAGGGCGGGCCGGGGCCTGGGGACCGCCGGGGGCACTCAGGGGGGGACCCCGGGACCCCCACCTCTCCGCCAGCCGTGCCGCCGCAGCTGGTTCTCCGCAAACCGCATCCCGCGGCCCGGCGGCTCCGGGGGGCTCATGGCGGCGGGGGGGTCCCCTCAGGCTGCCGCCGCCCGGCAGGAAGCGCCGGCTGCGCATGCGCACGCGGCCARGCGGGGCGGTGAGGGTGGCCGAGGGCGGGGCGGGTCTGCGCAGGCGCGCTCGGACGGCGGCGGGGGCCACCGGGAAAGGGGGTGTGCGCATGCGCGCGCGGCGGGGGCGGGAGCGCGCCCGGGGGGAGGGGGGCTGCGCGGTCGGGGGTGCGCGCGCGAACGGAGGGACACGGGGACACGCGTATGTGCACGTATGTACACGTATAGACACGTGCACACACACAGGCACGCACATACACAAAAACATGCGTACACGTGCTCACGTGTGCACACATGCACACACATGGACACACCTATACGTGTGCACACGCACACACGCCTACATGTGTGCACACATTCACACACCTGCACACACACACACGTGTGCCCACACATGCACACACACCTACACGTGTGCCCACACATGCACATACATGCACACACACCTACACGTGTGCACATACATGCACACACACCTACACATGCACATGCTCACATGCACACGCATGCACACACACCTACACGTGTGCACACACATGCACATACGTGCACACACACCTACACGTGTGCACACACATGCACATACATGCACACACACCTACACGTGCACACGCTCACATGCACACACACCTACACGTATGCACACACATCTACACGTATGCACACGCACACACACCTACACGTGCACCTGCTCACATGCACACAGGTATGCACAGACACGTGTGTGCACGTGCACACACACGTATGCACACGCATGCCCACATGCATGCACACACACACATGCACACACACGCACCCACCCATCCCCACCAGCTGCGCGTTGCACACACACACACCCCCCCCCACCAGCCGGGTGTGCCAGAACACACGCAGCTAACCGTGCATTGCACACACACGCAGCATTTTACACACGGGTGCCTGTGCACTGCGCACACCCGCTACCTGCGGTTGCACGGCACACGCGTGCCTGCTGCTCGCCGCCTGCTTTGCACGCGCGCGGGTGCCGCTGCGCGTGGGCCGGGGGCGGAGGGGGCTCTGCAGCCGCAGGGGGTGTGCGCGTGTGCACGCACACGCGTGTGCACGCAGGCCCGCATGCCCACCCCGAAAGCCCGGCGGAGACGGCGCTTGGCCCCGCAGCCGGGGGCTGGTTGCGTGGGCAGGGGCCAGATCCTGAGCCGGTGCCGCTGCCCCCCTGCCCCCCCATATTGGGGCAACCCCAGCCCCCCACCCCGCGCAGCTGGGCCAGGCCGAGCCGAGCCGTGTCCTTGTCCCTCCCAGCTCCATCCCTTCGCCAGCTGCCACTCAAAGCTGTCACCAAGGCCAGCCTATTGCCAGGCCACTCTCGCTATAAGACTCCCAGACGCCGGCAGCTGCCGGCACCCCGGGCTTGGCTGCGCCCTCAGAGCCGGGGGCACCCCGCTCTGGCACCCCCTGCCCCGCTGTCCGGGGGGACGGGGCCCAGGGATGGAGCCGTGCACCCCTGTCACGTCCCCTGGAACTCCCTTTGCTCCAGCAAAGCCGCGCTTCCTAAAGCAGGAGGAAGACGGGATCCGGCGGGGAGGCGGCGGATGTGGGGGTGCCCCCGTGCAAACGCCTGGGCGTCCCGCTGCGGCTGCTCACGCCGTGCTCCGGCTGGGCAGGAGCAGCCCCGAACTCCTGCACGTCGCTGCTCCGCCGACACCAGCTGGGAAATTCAGTGGGGAGGACGGGCAACCGGCCCCCAGGTGAGCAGGGGTGCGACGAGGCGTACGACGGGGTGTGCGGCGTGCAACGGGGTCTGCGGGGTGTGCACGGGGTGCGTGTGGGGTGTGCGGCGTGCAAGGTGTGCAACGGGGTGCACGTGGTGCGTGCGCTGTGCCATGGGGCGCGCCCGCACCCGGCAAAGGCACCGACTCCGTACTTTGCACCGCTGCAACCGTCGCAGGCAGCGGCAGCGTTTCGCCGGCGTGGCCGACGGGGTCGAGGGACATCCCCTCCCCTGCTCCAACCCCGTCGGCATCGCTCCTGCATCTCCTTGCACTTTGCTTTCCCACCCGGCGCYTGCTGCCTTCCCCTCCCTCTCCCCTTGATAAGAGGGCTGGGGGCTTATCTCCAGGGTCGTGGCGAGCCGGGAGACGGCAGCAGCCCCGAGTTCGYGGGGCAGCAGCCTTGACTGCTCCATATTTCACTGCTATCTGCTCTGCCTGCTAGGATTAAAAAAAAAAAAAAGCAGTAATAACCTTCGTGGAGGAGCCGTCTCACRGCCGCACCCCAGCTGTGTCTCACAGGACACGGAAAGCGAGGCAGCAAGGATGGGGATATTCCCACCAGGACACCCAGGAAAACACGAGCGGGRCAGGACCCAACATCCCAGCACCACAAAATCTGCCAAAAGCGGTCACCCTTCGGGGAGCGGCGTGGGGAGCGTGGGAGGTTCTCCTCCACCCCCAGCAGAGACGGGGCTGGAGCAGCCCCCGGACAATCCAAACAGGAGATCGGGGCCGAGCTGGGGCTCAGACCCATCGCTGGCACTGGGAGGGGGGGGGAATGACATTGGGCACAACCACTGTCCTTTGTGTCACCACTGCCAGCAGCCRCCAAGGGCTGCGAAGCCCCTCTGGCACCCCGGACCCTCTCGTCACGTTAGAAACCCACTGGGTTTCGTGGGTGACACAGCCCCTCGTGCACCCATGGGTGCAAGCAGAGGTGCGTCAGCCAGACCCAACCTAACCCTACRCGGGGCCATATAGAGGCACACGCAGCCCCAGAGGGAAGGGCAGGTGCCCAAATGCCACCCTTCTCCCTTTCTCTCTCCCCAGGGCAGCTCCAGCGAGGCTCTCGGGATGACCCTTCGCCACCCACACGTCCTTCAGCCCCGGGGCAGGCTGGAAGACTTGTGATTTTGTTGTTTCCGATGCCAAGGGGAGCAAACAACAAATCCCAGTCTCCGTCCTGCCCCGGGCACGGGCTCCACGCCGGCGGGCACTGCCAGCTCCAGCACAGCCAACGCAGCAAACTGGGAATGCTGCACCCACGTGCAAACCCCAGCGAAACGTGGCCAGGGCCCGGCGGGCAGCTGCAGGGAACAAGATATCAACTTGCCAGAGAAATTAAAAATAAACCAAGTCAGAGCAACGTGAATATGGACCTGAATGTGACACGGTCACGTCCTGCTGGCGGGCAGCCGAGCGAGCTGGCGATGTCCCAACCACACTCTAAATCATGGTTTTCTGCCCTGAAATGCTGCAGAATTGAGCAGAGAGGCCAAGGAGCATCATTTAGCCTGCTCTACCTCTAGCCCTTCTACAGCTCCCGTGGCTGAGCAAAGATGCTGCTGCAGCAGTTCAATGTACATACACATATATCTATTTATGTGTGTATATATATAYACACACACACATATATATTTTTTCCAAGCTATCCCACTCCATGACCTCTAATCCTGGGAGATTTCCCTGCTGACCTCTCTCTTGCAGCACATTCAGAAGTTATTAACTTTAACAGAGTCAGTTTGAACTTGCACCCCCACAATCAGCGCTGCGGCCACAAGAAACAGCCCACGTCACGGCCAGGGACCTTAGTAATAAAAAACGGTTTCTTGAAAGAAATTTAGATGTTCGTTTCCTGCAAYATCTCCCTCCTCCACGTTTAAGAGGTTTGATTTCAAAGTTGAAAGTGTTACATTCATTACTGGGGGAAAAGGCTGTGGTTCTTCTCCAGGGAGGGGGAAAGGAATAAAGTGAAAGTAAGTCCTTGACAGCAGAAATCTCTCCAAATCAATCAGCCAGACTTGCCACTACCTGCTGAGGAAATTGCTTCTTCCATTACATTTTAAAGGAATTAATTCTATTTATCAGAGAAAAATGAGAGGAAACAGTCAGCAAGGAACACCTTTGGGCAATTCCTCGGGGAAGGAGAGATAAAACAGCGAGAAAGTGCAATTGCTCCTTTGAAAGAGGGCTTTTGAACAGCACATTACTGAGGATTAGGGAAAGCTCTCTGGAGGGGATTAATGTTTCACTAAAAATCTCCCTTCCCACCAGCCTTCAAAGCCGCCTTTTCCTCCCAAGCTTGGGCCGACCGAAGGCGAGACCCGAATCCCTTCGCGGATACCCAGGGCTGGAGCGGCTCCATCCATCGCACCCCCAGGTCCGTCCCACCCCGCGGCCCCTTCCTCCTGCCAGCGATGCTGGSGAAGCCCCGAGCCCTTCCCTCCCACCTTCTCCCCCCCATTTTGAGAAGGGGGGAACGCTGCTGTTCCCACTATCTGCCCTCGGCTCTGGGCAAGGGAGTCCCCAGGCAGGTGCAGGGCAGAGCTCTGGGCTCAGCACTTGSGCACGGGTGGATCGTGACGCTTTTCTGCTCCCCGAGGAATACAGGAGGACCAGAGCATCAGTTGTAGCCGCTACAGGGAAGAGCCTTCAAAGCCCRCTAAAGAGACAGTGCTCTGGGGGGGGGAAAATAACTCCTGTAAGGGCTGAGGGGTTGGTAAAAGCGGTACCAGCGCAGAGCATTTCGCTGAGCTCGTCCCCTTCCCCGCAGGGGGAAGCGGCTGCTGTCGCCTCTGCGCTGCTTCAGCGCCAAAGCCAGAGCCGCGAATCCATCCGGCTGCTCCACACAAGTAGGGCAAAGCCCCTCCGGAACAGCAAGGAGGAGAGCACGGAGGGTGGCAGCTTTGCCAAATTGCCCGGGGGGGAAGTTGGAGAGCTGGTAGATGAACATCAGATGGAAACAGAGGCTGCAAGCCGAGATAGCAGGCTGCCCTGTTATCTTTATTTTAGCACCTTGGCTGGTGGGCTGGCAGCAGGTGAGGAATGATCTCAAACTGACATAAGAGCGGATGCTGTGACATGGAGAGACAGGAGAAATATGTTTTCCTGCTTAAATGAGCAGAGAGATGCTGAGGACTGAATGGCCTGTGAAGACTCAGCATTTCCCCCTCCTCGCTTCTCCCCCAGACAGACAATCATCACCCTCCTTCCATGGGAAGCACTGGAGAACGGCTTCCACGCACTTGCCACGGACCAGAGCCCTCTCTGGAAAAGCAAGACCTCAGCTTAAGAAAAAAATATCCTAGCAAGAACTTCTACAAGCAGCACATTAATTCTCCTTAATAATTTACAGCAGCCTGCCTACGCTGCCAGCAGGATCCCTCCACCACGCAGGTATTTCCAGCTCACAGGCACCGAGCAAACAGCCTCTGCCCGGCTCAGCTCTTCTCAGCGAYGCTGAAGCAACCACCAACTCCGTTCCACCTCACCGGTCCAAGCCGAGGCAGCGACGGCAGCCACAGCCCGGCAGGAGCACTCCCCTCCCGGCAGACTCATCGCTTTGGACTCGCTGGACGCCCCCTCCCCGGTACCTCCAAGTCCCTCCTACGTCAGAAGCGGAGGGACAGGTCAGATCCCTCGCGTCGGCGTGATTTACACCACATCAGCGCATCTTGCTAACACTGAGGAGGGAACTGCCTGGCCAGAAACAACAGGGTTTGGGACTAGTTTTGCTTTTCAAAGAGGTTCAAACGCGGAGCACAACCTTATCGCGAGGATGGGGGTACGTCCCCGCTCCCCGGCACCCAGCAGCACCACCTCTCCTTCCAGCCGCCTTCTCCGCTCCCTCTCACCTGGTTACCCCATCCTCCCACAAGCGCATTCTTTGCAAGAGCTGGCTTGCATGGGGACAGAGCCTTCGCAGAGATAAACAGACCTTAGTGCAGGCAAAGGACATCCGCCGAATCTAAGAGATCACGAAGGACCACACGGGCCTTTTTATAAGCCCATTTTTAACTGCAAAGGGGCCAATTAGCAACATCAGGAAAGAGCTCTGATCCTGCCAGCGCGATCGGGAACTTCAGTACCCATCCTTACACAACTCTTTGCAAATCCTTCTTACGTTTGAGGAGAGGTTGCAAAAAGAAATCCACTTGTATGTGCGCAGCCTCCAAGAGAAGAGATTAAAGCTAGGCTTTCGGAATCCTCATCTAAAAAAACCCCAGTCTCGTTGCGATGCACACACACAAAGGCAGGAGCATTTCCAGCCCGCATGCACTCCCACGTTTTCTCAAGCAACCTCTGCTCCACCTGCGCTCTCCACCACCACAGGGTATTGATAGATCCCATCTCAAACTCAGAAGCAAGCTGGGTGCAGCAGGTTTTACAGGTATAGAAGAAAGCAGCGCTGGGATTCCTCCCCTTCCCTCTCACGACTCAATCCTCCCCGACCAAAAGAAAATTAAAAAACAAAAAACAAAACAAAACAAAAAACCCAAAGAAAAAAACCCAGAATACTAACACCCAGCTAACAGCAACCACTGTGCTTGCTGCAGAAAAGCAGGGGTAAAATCCACCGTGCACAGAGCTGCCCGGGTTCCCCTGGGCATTATTGGCACTGTTCAGCTGCGAGCAAACGCCTCTGGGGTCAGCAAAACCCGCTGGCTTCTTACCTCTACTGTGGCCCAGGTCACGCAAATACAGCAGAACTACCAAGGAGCTGTTAGCTTGTCCTACACATACTTGAGAATTCCCTAATTCAAAGGAAGCTTCCAAACGGGCACGTTTAGGGCCAGATTTTGGGCAAGCCTTCAGGAGCATTTCTTAAGTATTGAAATGTCAAAAAGGTTTCCTGCCACAAGAGGGAAGAAAGCCCRGCCAGGTGGGGAGGTTGCACGACACCCCACGCTATCTGCAAGCGGTAAGCATGGGGGACGAGACAGATTAATCACAAGTAACTAGGGGAACTCAATCAGCTTAAATGTGGCAATCAAGGAAGATACATGGAGTGCAGGGAGACAGATGGTTGTGCGCATTTATTTTTCTTTGATAAAAATGGTATGCAAATTACACAGCCATGGAGGCTCTTGGGAAAATATCACCCTGCTGGTCCTCGGGGAGTTTCTTGGAGAGTCATAACATTCAAACACACCAAAATGGAGGAGGGGGGGTGGAGGATGGATCTAAACTGGGAAGAACATGAACTTCAACATTTCCCAGTGAAGCAAAGAGATCGTTAACTTATTTTTCAATTTCCTTTTTTTGTTTTTACACTTTCAGGAATGAGCCTACTGAGCACAAGAGTCAACAAACCCCTGACACCACCGCGCAAGAACTAAAATGCTTGGGCAGAAACACACCTTTCGAACACGTTCTTCTGCAGGGCACTTTCAACTCAAGCTCAAGAACAGCAAGCCTGATCCCTGAAGGCATCTAGGCTCCTTTACACCATCCCAAGCGTGTAAAGAGGCCATACTTCAAATGTAGTTTTCATGCACATTAACTCTCTACCAGGAGATCAGAGGCACCTGTGTGCAAGAGGCACAGGCTCAGCTCATCCAATGGAACATTAAGACAAATTACATCAGAAATTTCCAGGTCATTTCAATTTTTCTTTTGATCCATTCCCAATAAGATGCTGGGAGAAATAACCAAAACCCAAACTTGGCTCAAGTTTTAAATATTTGCCTGAAAGGAGGGCTAGGGGAGGGAATCATGTACAGTTAAAATCAAGCTACTCAAAACACAATCATTCAGGTAAGTAACTAGAAGTATCGCCTCTACCATCTAGAGAGAGAGAGAAGAGTGTCTGAGACAGAGGGCATATTTAGGAAAAAATACACATCTGAAGTCTCTGTGGCCACGATGAGAACTGGAATCCACATACAAGCCAGTTAAAGAGCATTTCAACATGAAATCTTAACTTAGTAGGAAGGTCAGGGGTTAAGCTGTATCTTTTTTGTTTTAAATACATGGACAGCTGTCAGATATGAAAATGATGGCGGGCTTTCCTGAAAGATCCCCCTGTGCATGTGTATGGATGCATGTGCTGATGTCTGTGGGGCAGCATGACAAGAGTTTAGGAAGGCTGGGAGCCCAGCAGTCTCTCAATAGCTGCATTGATGTCTCCACCAGTAGCAATAAGCGCCTGGAGGTTGGCCTCACGATTAATGAAGCCCATGGCGTTCAGCTGCTCCAGCTGCTGTTGGAATCGCACTTCAGGACTCTGCGCCTACAGAGGGAAAGGACAAAGACCTTAGAGTCAGACAGCAGAGATCAACACCCAGTACGCGCAGGGAGGGCTGAGCAGGGACCCTGAGCTCAGCTTTAGGCGGACTGAAATACTCCAGGCTCGTTTAGCGATGTTACCCACCTCCCCACATTGCCAGGGGCTTTGGCACAGYGCAGTCAAAGTTCTGTACCTAGGGTGACAGCAGCGCTGGGAGGAGGATCCCCGGCACTCTTAGCTTCAAACCTGCGCAGAGGGTTACTACACCCCAAAGAACTAGCCAGCCYGAGACACCAAATTTAGCATAAAGCACCCTAGCCAAGAGAAACCTGTTGGGGACCACAACCCGAGAGTGGGGTGGGATCGGGACAACCTCTAGCTCACCCTGGAGACGTCCCTCCCCAGAAGCGTATCAGCGTGCAGCTGGGCATTACATACTTGAGAGCTTCCTCCGGCCAGCAGCTGGATCATCTGCTGCATGAGCTGCTGTTGGGGGTTACCACCCCCAGCTGGAGAGGCACTGGCCGGCGTCGAAGCGGAGGGAACGGGGTTCTCCGGGATTGTGCTTCCTCCTGCGGAGGACGGGGGCATTCGAGGCATGCCGAAGGAGCCGAGGCTGCAGAGGAAGGCAGAGGCAAGCGCGCTCAGAGGCAAGCTGGCACTCCTGGGTGTCCCCCAAGCAGCACGGTAACCAGCAGGCTCTGCCAGGCCGGCCCTCGCTGCGGCCCGTACTACAGGACAGCTTTGTAAATTAAACCGGCTGCATTCGTACCCTGGTCACACACGGTGCTGGGAATAAGCACTCCTAAGAGGCACAGGCCTGAAAGGAACTGCAGAGGCTGAACGTGACCCACGCTGCCAGAGAGCAGAAGGCCTGAGCGTTGCCAGCAGACCAGTCTGCCCCAGCGCACCCACCCAACCTCGTGGCTGCGCATCTCGTACTGTTCTCCAGAGATAAAAATTCTTGAGTTCAGCGATACCGAATACAGCAAACGAAAGATGAGGGAGGGACCAAGCGGTTTCCAAACCTTTTCTCCAAAAAGAGAAAGGGTCAAGGACTTCCCGCATGAAGTACAAACAAGCAGAAAGTGCTAATTAGCTGGAGCTCACAGAGGCCCGCAGGCACACACCACGTGCAGAAGTCCCCATGACAGAGTGCCTGCCCTAAGCAGATCTCCTCGATGAATCAACAGCCAGTCTCTGCCTGCTGGTATCAAGCATGTCAGCTCTGCCTGCAGAAACCCACTCTAAAGCGCTTATTACCTTGGCACTAGTCCTGGGGCCTCCGTTTGCAGCGTCTGGAGTCCCTGCTGGATCTGGAGGAGCGCCTGCATGGCGCGGGGGTTGGTGAGAATGGAGAGGGAGTCTGGGTTCTGCATCTGGGAACAAAGGCAAAAAGACACAGCGGTACCAAACAGCGAGAGCTTCCGCAGCCAGAGATCCACCAGCTTTCAATCTGAACGACAATCAGCACAGAGCTGCGCCTCTCGCCCTGCAGCCGAGAGCGAACCTGTGAGTCTGGTTCCTCCTTCAAGTCTCCAGACTGCAGGACTCATCTGCAGAGATACTCGGAGTTCAGCTCAAATTTCCTAAGTGAACTAGGTGAATCTGATTAGAACTGGGGGCACGGGGCACACGCCTTTGGAATTGAAAGTGATTTTATTTGATTTACCTGAGTGAGCCAGCTGCTCTGGCACAATTAGCTGTTTTAATTTTTGTAAACTCATTACAGAGAGAGACTGTCCACACAGGGGTTTCACGTAGCTTAACTAGTCTAATTTGAAGTCCACCTTTAGGTAATTTAGATTACCTAATTTAGATTGCCTTGTCTAAACAAGCTCTTCCTTTCTCTCCCCCCTGTGCAAACCCCTTTCTTTCACAGCCCGAACCACCCAAGCCCACATGCTTCCTAGTCCACTTGACTAAAGCAGCCGAGATACTCCCTTTCCTACAGAGGATGGAAAAGCTCTGGAGCCGAGGGGCTGAGAGCAGCACAGGGCCAGACAGGGGCCTTTACCTGCTGCAGGAAGACAGGGAGCTGAAGGCGGAGCTGTTCTTGAAGCTGTGGATTCCCAGCAAAGAGGGGGACATTTACCATGATCTAGCAAGAGACAGCACACGTAGGTAGGGTCAGAGGGTTGCTGCCACTGGCTGTTAAACCCTACGTAACTAAGCCRTGAAGAACAAGTCAGTCATGCCCCTGACTCCCTCCCTGGGCTTTCAACAYGTTCCCCTGCTAATGGGGACTGAAACAGGACAGCTCAATTCCTGGCAGCAGCRTTGAACAGGGGCCACTTGGCCATGGGCAAAGAGAAGGGCCATTCCCAYGTCCCTTTGAAAGCCGCCTATTTTGTTAGGGGCTCTGCTAAGACACAGGGTTCAGTACTGTGACCGCCTTCAAGCTATCGAGAAATACAACAAAACCGTCTATATTCACTCAGCTCTCCGGTTTCTGCAAGAGGAACGACTCCAACTATAGAAGCAGACTGGTCTCACGAGCATTGTGCTCACGGCCTGTCTGACAATAGAAGACAACTGCCACACTTTTACCTGTGCTGCAAAGTCCGGGTTCTGGGCAAGAGTTTGCATCATGCTCCGCATATAAGGGGCAGAGATCATGTTCTGCATCAGCTGAGGGTTTTCGGAAATCTGCTGCAGGAGTCCTTGCATCTCTGGGCTGTTAAACATGCCTGCAAGGGGAAAGGGAAGAGAAGACAAGAGAAAACCCCTTACAAGGCTGAGCACAGCTGCAATGCCTGAAACACGACATGACATGTAACAGCAATGCCTTTACTTCATCCCCTGGCCAACAGTGAATACTGCTGCGAACAGCCGTGGCAGCGCTTTGGTTGCCACTCTCCCATGCTCTCGAGGGCTGCAGAGACAGAGTTCCCAAAGTAACCCTCCGACAGGCACACAAGAAATAACCCATTTGTGCTTGCAACTGGGCTAGAATCATTCGTCTGGAGAGCAGCCACGGACGGGGACTCAAATGCCAGAGGGAACCGCCCTCCAAGGAAGCCTGGGTGACCTGTTCAGTCAGTAGCACCCTCTGGTTCCTCTCTCGCTTACGTACCAGCCCCAATGCTAGCAGCATTCAGCCCAAAGGGGTTGGATACAGTCGGTGTGCTTTGGGTGGTGGCCGAGCCAGCGCTCCCTTCGCTGCTGGGCGCCTGGCTCTGGGAAGCAGGGGGCGTGGGGCTCCAGGGRTTCGGTAACGGCTCTCTGTTCTCCGTCCGCAAAGGCTGAGAGCTTGAGCTATCAGAATTCCCCGTCAAGGAAGARAAAGGATTGTTGCCAAACTAGGGAAAAAGAAAAAAGAAATAGCTGTACTCAGTTAGCCCCAGCGGAGAATGTCGGACTAACCCCACCACTGTACGAGATAGGGAACAGCCGGTCATATTCATCCAGGTCCAGAATTTGCTAAACACATGCCGTAATATGCCTCCTGAGAAATCTGTAATCCACAACACACCTCGCTCAGAAAAAGACCAGGCTCAAGAAGCGGCCACAGCTYTAGATTTGGCTCCCAAATGCAGGGCTTCAAAACATCCATGTAAAAATCAGCACCCGGACATACCAGTAGGTAATGCTAGACTGGAGTATGTCTGCACAGCCTTTTGCAGACAGACCTGCGCTCCCTCCTCCTGCGCTTCAAGCCAGCTGGATCTCAGCCAGCTCCAATCCAAAGGCGTCAGGCTTGAGCTAATACAGTAAGCYGGGCTGAGAGCAGAGGGCTGTGCTAAYGAAGCTATGGGGCCTTCACGTTGGCAACGGCTGGCATCCAGCCTGCTCGGAGAGCGAAGGAGCGAGGGCAGGTCTCCGCTCAGGTACACCAAAGGGTGTAATAAAAGCAGATGACAGGCACTGCACAACGTTCTCCKGCTAGTGGCTGCATTCACCGTCTAGAGCGGGAGGGGGTGAACAGCCACGCTTTGGGAAAGCTGCCCCGTTAGCACGGGGGTCAGGGAAAAGGCCCCTTTCCCACGCTCGGCCCACTACACCCCACTTACAGGAATGCAGCCAATACCTGCTCCCTGGCTGCACTAAACATGGGCTCCTGGATGTCCGTGTACATCCGGCGCAGGGCGTTGTATCCTCCTGGAATGCTCTCGAGGTTACTCAAAGCACGGTCCTGGTTCCGCATCATCTCCTGCATCATGGCAGGGTTACGAGCCAATTCCATTGTCTGGGAGAAGGAGGAAAACATGGAGAGCTCAGGCCCACGTGCACCATGGAAGACCGGAGTGGATCAAGAGACTGGTTAGCAGCCCAGTGGTATTCTACTGATCTACCAGCCAAGCACTGAAAGAGTTAAATCTCTGCTCCCAGAAGAAAGAGTATAATTAAACCCGTTTCACAGCCAGAGAGCAGAGAGATCATTTATCCAAGCAAAGAGAGCCCAGGGATCCTGGCTCCTCCCATCCTTGCTCAGCTCTCTTCCTTCTCAACCTCAATTCAGCTGGAGGAGATTGTTTTGTTTCTAAGCAGTATCAGGACATCCAAACATTTAACACCCATATGTTCCCACTCAAAGTAGATGGACCGCATTCAAAAACTGAGAAGGTGGAAGAGATTGGATCCTTCCCGTTTCAGGAAAACCAAGAAATTCACCCTCTCCAGACTTCTGATGGGTCTCCCCTGCACAAGGRACATCCAGACCTCATTTGAGGAGCTGCTTAAGTACGGATCATTCACAATGTAGTCCTGCAGCTCTGGAATTTCATGTATGGCCGACACAGTTGAAAGAAAAATAACCGAGCAGATGGAAACTAGGCTCATTCAGCAACATCCCAGAAAGACCTGCTGACAAGTCTTCCTGGGGGAACAGCAGAGTCCTGTCAAGGGCTATTTAACACTCGGGCTCTCACTCGTCCCTTAAGTTTCCCTCCCRATGAACCTTCGGTCTTCCAGAGAGCCAGTCCTCTAGGACATGGGTCCTCTCYGTTCTGGGATTGTACAGAAAATCGAGACCTCTAAGATTGTGGCCTACAACTAGTGCTCTCCGCTGATACAGGTAGTAAAACATTGACTGTACAGCTCTGTAGTCTATACTTAATCTAGCAAGAGAAATAGAGAGAAACAAAAAGCTTTTGCAGTAGCTTCACTTCTCCGTGACTGCTTTTACTCCCATTCCTGAATCAGACCACAGTAGCCTTGTACGCAGCATGCTAAGATGATCCCAGCACCCTTTTTTGCCCAACACATGATGGATTCAATAGCCCTGAAAGGGAGAGAGAGTTGCAAGTATGTGGGTTGAGTAATCAGTATTCACATAACTCAGGACCACCATCTGTTTGTGGGGAGCTTACAGCAGGAAGGAAGAGATCTCTAAAATCACTGATCTGGCATTCGCACAGTCCCTTTGGAGAGCAGACGCTGAAGCTGGTCCACAAAGACGCTCTTGAACACGCTTTAAACAGGCCCTGGCGTGCTGACTCACCTGCCTCATGAGCTCCGGGTTATTCAGCATGTGGCTTATCTCCGGATTTCGCTCCATGAGCTGTTGCATCTGGGGATTGGCCATAATCATCTGTCTCATGAGGTCAGGGTTAGACATCATGTTCTGCACCAAGGGATTCTCCATGATCTGAGAAAGCATCTCGGGGTTGGACATCAGCTGCCGCTGCATCTGCTGCTGGAGCTCCATGAAGTTGGCAGAGCCCATCCCAAGGTTGCTCAGCCCAGTGATGCCRCCAAAGCCAGCTGGAGAGGGAACAACACACGGGGAGAGAGGCGTGAGTCAGTAACTGTCGGTAGCTGCAAAAAGAGGACAAGCACATCAGCTGAACTGCACCCACGCTGATCTAGGGGTATCCTATATTCCTACAGCAGCCAGCTCTGAGGGAGGACACCCCCTACACATGCTTTGGCATGATCCTGAGCAGGGAAACCGAGGTATGCTGGTGGAAGCAACTCATGCAAAGYCTACAGCAAGCAGAGACAACTCCAGAGGTCAAGAACCCCAACTCCTTGGTCTAATCCTAGGAAATTCTTCTTTCATGTCACGTCTTCTCACAGCCATCACTTACACAGGATGGATGTAGCACTGTTAGGGCCTCCGTCTCCAGAACCTCCCATGGTCCCCGACCCGCTGCTCCGCCTGCTGCCGCTCCCTGCGTCAGAAACGGCGCTGCTGGATGTGGAAGGCTGAGACGGGGCAGCGGGAGAAGAAGGGGTTGCAGTGGGGGCAGAAGCAGCATTGGGGGCAGAAGCAGCAGATGTTGAATCTTGGACCCTGCAAAGAAACAAAAGAAGGCGTTAAACTCCTGAGATTCAGGAATGGTGAGCAGAGTCCTCGGGGGGGGGACAGGATGGTGCACCCCACACTGAGCGAGCCTCCCTTCGCGGCTGCTGTCCCCCCCAGCAGCCAGCCCTGGCTGCTTCCATTCCCGCCTGCACGGATGCACAGCCGTGCTCCCAGATGCCTTCCATCTGCTGRAATCTGCCTCCCATCCTGATGCATAACAGCCCCTGACATTTTATCCTGGCCCACACGAAGTGGCTGGACTGGTCTTACCCCGAGTTGTATCTCGCTCTTCCTTGAATCACACTGAACTATTTACCTCAGCTATATCCCTGAGCAATGAGTTTGCTCCGAACAGGAAAATCCTCCTGCTGCTCCCACAGAAACCACAGGAGGTTACAGCAGGGCTAGTGCATGGGGTAAACAAGAATCTGCATTTCTGCAAACCCTCCCATGCACTGAATATTCCTATCGGTGCTCCTGGAGGCAAAAATAAGTATCAGCATTACTCTACAGACAGGGAAACTGAGGCACAAGGCAGCTAGCATCTGTCCCATGAAGCTACAGAACRTTTCTGGCCAGCTTGGCTACGAATTGACATCCCTGCCACTGGCTGCACCTTGCACGCGAGGCTTCTCTGTCCGACACAAGCTGACTAGAGCTTCTTTTAATACACACATGCAGGTATTGTGCCATAGTGTAGCAGACGCTGGGCATCGGCTTTATTGAGTAAACCAACCCCAGCTAGTACCTTGTAATCACAGTTCCTCCTCAGGATTTTTATAGGAATTTGAAAGAGAACATTTAAAGATTCTCTGAAGCACCTGCAGTCATGACAGTGAGTCTTGGACTAGCGCTGATTTCACATGAAATCAGACCACAAAATTCACTTTACTCACCTCAAATAATGCTATTATGCCACCGACAAGTAAATAAGAACAACGATTTCTTGATTTTTTTTTTTCCAAACCAAAAATGATTCCTTTCTCTAACTCTCTTTCCTTTTTCACTTTTATTCTAGGACTTCAAAAAACAAATCTGAAGGTCCCTGTCCACTTTCCAGGCTCACCTGACTGCTGCTGAAAACCAGCGGCCACTGAGAGGGAGGCAGAGAGTGGGCAAACAAAGCAAATAGGAAGCTGAACAAAAAAGGAAGAAGGAAGCTGGAGAAAGGTCACTTGGTTTCTCTCAGCACAGGAAGAGGCTGTAATGTCTTCAGTAAGCACTTATCTATGACTATTAGCAGGAAATAAGAAAGACCAACCCAGGACAGCTCTCTYGTCTACCCTTTGAAATGGTTCACAAGTACCACAGTTTGCTGCAGAGACAGTGGTAAACACCATCAGACTCTCCAGCTACCTGGAGATGCAGAATCCAGAGAGAAGCCTCCTGCAGAAGCTGACAATACGCATGCTTGTCTTTGCAAAAAAAGAGGGGGGGGGGGAAGAAAAAAGCACTAATCCTGACTGAGCCAGCAAGACAGCTCTCCCAGGGCACAGCAGAACTGCACAAAGAGACGCAGCCCCGTTAGTTCACCAGGAGCCCGTCAGACTGCAGCAGGGAGCCCAAGAAATGGTCGCGAAGGGGGTTTCGAGATCAACAAGACGTGGCTGCGCCTGAAGTACGGCAACTGCTCCCAAGAACCTTCTGCGCCCACCGCTCCATCGGATGRCACTGAGAAAAGCCTAACCCTGCAGGAGCTGGCGGTCAATCCCGTGTCCCCTTCTCAGGCCAAGCTACACGGTGCAGACGGACACAAATAAACCGAATCCAAACTGGGAGGTACCCCGGGGCGTGCCCGCAGTACTGTACTCGAGCTAACAACCAACTGCTGTGTGCACGTGGTTGCACAGCCCGAGCCTCCACGCGCTCCCACTGAGGTGGAGCGCCCACCCACGCAGACATGCCTACAGATATCCCACAGGAACACTGTCCTGCCCTTCAGACGCACGGCRTGCCTCCCACGGCACCCGGCAGAGCGTGAGCACAGGCTTGGAGCAGAGTACATGATAGAAAACGAAAGAAAAACTGGGTATTAGTTTCAACTTCAACGCGGATTCATTGGGAAAGTGATTTCTGTTAACAGCAACTTATCTTTGTTAGAACCAGTATCAAGTTCCAATGGCTTCTTTCAAGATTACTAAATTATGAAGGCTCAAAACACACAAAGCCACATACACAAGTTGTGTTAAAGAAGAGTGAACCCCCTCAGGTACTTGCCACAAACTTAGGCAGCCGCATAACCTAGGGAAAAGACAGGCCAAATGACAAACCCCACAGCTGCACAGCAAAGCCGTGGCAGGGAGAGAGCCTGGGAGAGTTCTCCGTGCTGGATCACCGCTGCCAGACTCRCACACGCCCCAAAACCAGCGCTCAGGCCTCGCACAAGTACTCCGCTTCGGTCGCCAATAGGGCAGAAATGCTCCATCATCGTTTATTCGCGTCATCCGTTTACCCTCAGCCCCCCCAAGACGAAACAGTTTCTTACTTCTGCGGAGTCTTAATGACCAAGTGTACAGTCAGCCCATCTTTGATCCCATGTTGATTCAACGTGTCTCCATCCTTCAGGATCTTCCCAGCAAAGATCAGAACCAGCTGATCCTGTTTGGCTTTAAACCGCCTGGAAATCTCTTCTTTGAACTGAAAAACAAACAAGGCATTTTTCAGGCAAAGGACCGAGACCAGAAATTTAAAGCTAATGCTCCAGATATCATATCCACTATGCAAACAGCATAAGGAACTGACAGTCCTTCAGTACCTCACCCAAAAGGAGCCCATGCAGGTACCAATTCAGTCACCAGTTGCTGAGGATGTCTGAGGCGTTAAGGAAAAAAAAAAAMAAAAAAACCAACAAAGACAAGCTCTACACTTACAAAATGTGGAGTAAATTTCAGAAAGAATAGAGCAATTACCTCAAGAAGAGCTGAAGGCTTCCAAAGGAAGATCAAGTGTGTCTCTTAGGTCTAATCCAAATACACCATTTATCCTCTGAATGACTGAACTGTTTTTGTCTCTGCTCATTTGATTTTTTTCCTAAGGAAAGCCCAACTCTGATTTAATACAGGACAGAGCTCTATGGAAAAGGGAACAATCCTTTATCAGCCAATGGAAATAAACTAGGTCTTCTCCAATTCCTATTTCTGCGACTGAATTCCCTATGAGCATGCCACGCCACATAACACGGACACCTCTTCKTTACTGTGTGATGGGGTGGGATTAACACCTGCCAATAAGATTGTCATTGCTAGCCCAGCTGGGGCATTCCCAAGTCGATCTGCGAGGAAAAAAAGCCTTGCATTTGGAAGCCACGAACTAGAGGAAATTCAGAGGGAAAGGCCAGGATGGAAAGAGAAGCACACACCTGTCCTGGACGAGCTCACAGCCTTTGTACCAGAACCCGCAAAAACAGTGCCCGGGACAGCGCAGCCCTGAGCCCCGGGTCATCCTGGTCGCAAAGCTTCGTGCCCTCTTCTGCACAAAGCCACCACTTAACATCCCGCTTATACCGACGGGCTCTCGGGAGCCGACCGGGAAGGAGCAGGAGGGCCACAYGTCCTAGAGCCCCTGCCTACCCCACAGCTCTGCTCCCCAGAGATCTCCGCCAGGTCCTTCACACTGCAACCTCGTGCCCTACACCCCGGATCAAAGCGTGCAGCAAGCCAAGAAGCCGAGAGCTGTGCCGATGACACCTTGCCCCAGTGGGCACAGCCACTTCCACAGCGCTTGAGCCAGTCTTTGCAAATTCCAGCCCCCTCCCGCTCGCCCCATGCCACCGTGCCCTGTGAAGCTCCCCGGCAGGAGCAGACACCCCCCMCCCAGCCCACACGTGGGCTGACGTTCCCTTTCCTCCGCTCCATCCAACCTTCACCCCAAAGCCTTGCCCAGCCCCTCTCCTCTCGCCCGAGGGATCTGCCTCCCAAACCCACCCCACGACACCCCGCTGCCTCCCCACAGGCAGCCCCATACGCACTCATCCGGCTCTGCCCCCAAAGCCGCTTCTCCCCACCGCAGCACCCTTCCCACGCCCACCGCTCAAGGAACACCTTCCCTCCCGCTCCCTGCGCRGCCCAGCCCACGGGCCGAGCCCCCAAACCCCACCCCGATCCTTCACACCCCTCTCCCCTCAGCCACCAGACACCCCAAAGCTCCCTTCCCCACCCACAAAGCCACTCTCCAAGGCCCTCACGCACACCCCCCCCCGCACATCCCCAACAACGCCCTGTTTTCGACACCCACAAACCCCACGGATTACCCCCAGGACTATCTCT
>JASVER010000172.1:624469-662696 GCA_030449065.1 Oceanodroma leucorhoa
CTGTTGAGGAGGATGAGGATGGGAGCGGCGGAGGAAGCTGCTGTGCCTGGGATGCCTCTTTTCTCCTTGCAGAAGCTCCTCTGTCCCCCGTGCCAGCCCGGGCACCGCACCGCAGCTTTTTAAGGCTCTGAAATGAAATAGAAATTAAAATAAGCACGCGGGCGGTGTGTGTGCGGGTCACTCACGCCGCTCTCTGCTCGCAGGCGCAGGCGCTGGTCCAGTACCTGGAGGAGCCGCTCACGCAGGTGGCCGCATCCTGACCGCGGTTGCGGAGGGGCTCGGAGGTGCCACCGTCCAAAGGCCGTTTGCTTTGACGCCGTCACCGGTGCGGGTGGGGGGTGAGCGGCCCCGCGGGCATCCCGGGGCTCGGTCCTGCTTTGGTGTGGCCTTTAAAAATAAGGTGCGGGGGAGCAAAAAAGGGGGGGGGGAATAAAAGTGTGTCTGATGCTTGTGTCCTTTTGTGTCTCTTGTGAATAAAAGGAGGAGCTGGGGGGGGTAACGCACACCCGGCCGGGGTGGGGGTGCCCCTCTTTGGGGCTGCCCGTAGCTCCGCGATGGGCTGTGACCCTGGGGAAAAACGGGGCAGGGGCTGCGAGGGGCTGGTGTCAAGGGGGAGTGGGTACAGCAGAGCCGAGCCCCCCTGCACCGCTGCCCGGCTGCATTGGGGTAAGGGGGTGGCGGGGGCCCCTTCCCTTCCCCGCTTTCCCCGGCTTTCACATGATGGCAGCAGAGGCGAGGAAACGCGTTCACACCCGCTGGGAGCCGGGCTGAGCTGGGGGGCTTCTGSCCCCCGCTGCCCCGGCCGGCCCCCGCCCCGCAGCCTGCGCCAGCCTCAGCAGCCAGGATCRGGCCCCGGCTCCTCCTCCGGCCGTCCCCGTGACGGTCCCAAGGGTGACACTACCTGCCCAACCTGCGCCGCGACACCCGGTCCCACCCCTCGAGTCAACCGAGTCAACCGGCCGTGCGGCACCCGCCAACCCGGCTGCCTTCGCCATCGCCCCCCGGACCCCGCGCGCTCCCCCGGACCCCGCGCGCTCCCCGCTCGCCAAAGAGGAAACTTTGCCCCCTCCACCTCCTCCCTCGGTGCCTCTCGGAGCCCGGCCCGCCCTGCACCGTCTGCTCGAGGCTTTGCAGCCGGGAAGGAGGAAACCAAACGGCGGCGGCGGCCCCGGCGAGGGCGGGCGGCAGCCGGGGCGACATGGGCAGCGCCGAGGAGGATTATAACTTTGTCTTCAAGGGTGAGTCCTGGGCTCGATGCGAACCCCCCTCCCCAAAAGGGATGGAGCGGGAAGCCAGGGGTTGCGGGGAGGGAATTGAGGTGCCTTCCCCCCCCCAGGGCTGCCGTGTCCCGATTTGGGATGTTGTTGACCGTCCCCGCAGCTCTGCGGGAGCCGTGAAGGGGTCAGGGGAGCGGGGAGCGGGCACCGGCCTCSGCCGCGTCTCCGGCTGATGGCAGCGAGGTCAGGGCCGGCGAATGGCGCCGGGGTCCGCGGAGGCACGGGGAGACCCGTGCCCACCCCGGGGCTGCACGCGTGGGACGCCGGGCGAATTGCTGGTGCGCGGTGGGGGCTGAGCCRGCCGGGGCTGAACGTGCGAGCCACGAATGCCGTGCGAGCCCATTAACCCCCGAGAGCGGCGGGCATTTAAAAGTCCTTCTGCTGCGGTGACCTGGGTGGTGGCACATGCAAGGACGTGGGGGTCAAACCTGGGCTGGAGAAACAGGGGTACGGCCTCATGCCCCCCAGCTTGAGCTCTGCAGGCGCGGGACCCCGGCGTCCTGCGTCTCTGCTGGGTGCTACCAGCCGGACCCCGCTGGCCCTCGGTGCTCCCCTGGGGCAAGCGGGGATGGAGAAGCTCCGGTGGGCCACCAGTCCCGGGTGCCCACCGCAGCGGGGTGACCCGGGGCTTGCCAGCGTCCTCGCCCTGCTCCTGCTGCCCAGAGCCTGATAGCCGTGACCCCCCCCCAAACGGCGCTGGGGCCGTGCCAGCAGACGGGGAGCATGGGTGGGTTCAGCCGAGGTGGCTCAGCAACGCTCGAGGGGCCGAGAGCTCATGACGCAGGGAYGGGACCCCAGTTTGCTGAAGGAAAACTGCCCGGGTCTGGGGTCATCAGGCAATGGGGGATGCCCGTGCACCCTGTGCCGGCAGCTGGGGCCGTCCGGCTGCCACACTGCCAAGGCAAGGAGCTGCCGGCTGGTCTGGCTCAGGTCAGAAAGGGTGATTTGAATTACCGTGAGGTGTTTTGGAGTAGCCATCTCCCTCCCTCGGCAGCTCCAGCGGGCTTTCTCCCTTCCTTCTGTAGTCGTCCTGATCGGGGAGTCCGGGGTGGGCAAAACCAACCTGCTCTCCCGCTTCACCCGCAACGAGTTCAACCACGACAGCCGCACCACCATCGGCGTGGAGTTCTCCACCCGCACCATCCTGGTGGGAGACGCCGTGGTGAAGGCTCAGATCTGGGACACGGCCGGGCTGGAGCGGTACCGCGCCATCACCTCCGCGTAAGGATGGGACGCCTGAAATCAGGGTTCCCCCTGGTACCTGGGTGGTGATGCCCTCGGAGTTGAGCCCCACGGGGTGACGATGCTGTGGGGGGTGAACGGAGCGTGGGGTGATGGTGGGGTTCTCCCATAGGTATTACCGGGGGGCCGTGGGTGCCCTGGTCGTCTTTGACATCACCAAGCACCAGACGTACAATGTGGTGGACCGCTGGCTGAAGGAGCTGTACGACCACGCCGAGGCCAGTATCGTCGTCATGCTGGTGGGGAACAAGACCGATCTCGTGCAGGCTCGGGAAGTGCCCATGGAGGAGGCAAAAATGTTTGCAGGTATGGGCTGGCACCCTGCCACGGGGCTGGGGGCTTGGGAACCTCCCTGACAGCAGGGAGCCGCACCAATGCGGGCACCCGAACATCTCTAAAGGGGCTCCAAAACGGAGCCGTGCCCTCACCGGGGTCTGCATCGTCTCGGGGGACTCCTCTCCTTGCAGACAACAACGGGCTGCTGTTTGTCGAGACCTCGGCGCTGGACTCCACCAACGTCGAGCAGGCATTCGAGACCATCCTGAAGGGTACGTGCACCGGCAGCGTGGTGCAGCGGGGTCCCCGGGGACCGGGGCATCGCGGGGTCCCTTACCGGGGACGCAGGGCTGGGCAGAGGATGTGCAGCGTGTCTCTCCTCTGCCCTGCTCCACGTGAGCTCTTTGGGGCTGGTTTCAGAGTTGTCTTTCTGGCTGGTTTGGTTTCCGGCCTTTCGTACTGGGCGTTTCGCTCTCCGCACCCGTGGCTTTGTTCTCATGGCCCCCGGGCATCCCCAAAGCCCCAGGGGCTCCTTCTCCCCCTGTAATCCCCGGTCCCCCTTCCTGTTGTCCTGGGCTCCTGACTCAACGTCTCCAGCACCCTGCTGAACCGGCCGTGGGGACCTGGGGGGACGGGGACGGAGAGGGGTGATGCTTGGCCAGGAGCACCTCTCCAGGAATGGCAGCCAGCAGCGTCGGGGCAGGAGCGCAGCGAGGTGTGCCGTGCCGTGCCGTGCCGTGCCGTGCCGTGCCGTGCCGTGCCGAGCCAGCCTGGCCCGGCGAGCTGCCAGCCCTGGCACGGGGTGAAGCACTAGTCCCAGGTTGGGCAAGAGGAAATTGCCTAAGCGCAGGGTGTTCCCCAGGCACCGCAGGGATGCAACTTGGGGGAGCTGCTCCCTTRTCACCCCTCAATTCGTCCCCTCTGCTACATAAAGGGGAAGGAGAGCCACCGACGTGCCAAGCAGTGGGCCAGCAGGCGAGCAACGGGGGCTGCAGGCTCAAAGCTGTCCTTGCTTCCCCGGGGGGCCCCTTGGCTGACACAGGGACCCCCCCGGCACCTCTTGTTTTGCAGAGATCTTCCACAAAGTGCAGAAGCAGAAGCAGAGGAGCAGCCAAAGCAACACGGTGTCGCTTGCCAGCGAGAGCCCGGAGAGTGCGGCCCCGGCGCAGACGGAGAAGCGCCCGTGCTGCATAGCCCTCTGAGCTGGCCGGGCACCCCGGGAAGCCCCCGGGGACCCCCGTAGCCCCGGGACACGCCAGTGGCGTAGAGCTGGGTCTGCCTCCGCGCAGACTCGTCTGGCCACCGGCACAGGCTGGTGTCACCCAGCCTGCGGTGCCACCTCCGTCCTGGTGCAGTGGGGACCAGCAGCCCAGACAGTGGCCAAATTCTGCCATAAACGGTGAGAAGCACCAGTGCCGGGAGCTCTGCTCTGTCTGCTTCGTTTTTGCCGGGTCCTGATTAGCATCACCCCATCACGCACGGACGTCCCAGCCCCTCCGGACCCGCGGTGCAGAGGACCGAGGTACCCCCGAGGCACTGCTGGGGAAGGAGCCAGGCGGTTCTGGCCAGGATGGTGCCAGCGATGGGAGCCGCTCCGATTGCGTCTGGCCCTGGGGTTGCTCCCGTGGGGCCACCCTGTGCCACGCGCTGGGGCTGGGGCTGTCCCCACAGGTCTCCGTCCCCACTGGGGACAGCTCTGGGGTCATCCCAAGCCCTAAGGAATGAAGTGGCAGTGCTCTGTCCTTGGCACACCTCTGTCCCCATCCCAGACATGGGACAAGCGTGACGGCAGGACCTAGGGAAGGTCCCTCCCATCTGCGCGGCRGGACGGGGCTCGGTGCAGAGCCTGGTGCCGAGGGGCCTGGGAGCAGCTCCGTGTCCAGCGCAACGGTGACGCAACCATTAAAGGATTTGCGAAATGCAGGTTTGCTGAGCTGGAATTCCTGCGTGTTTGTGGTCCCATCCCCTGGTCCCCACCTCCACGACACGCTGGAGAGCGTGGCCACCCAAGCAGCCCAGCCCGATGCCGTGGTCCCCCTGCGTCCCCTCCCYACACAGCCTTTCCCAGTCCATGTCCCCACACCCTTGATGGCTTATAGGCGACAGCTGGCAGTTTATCAGTCCAAACCGTGACTTGGCCTCAGCCAGTTATCCAAAATCCCTCGGAAACGAGAGGGGATTCTCYGTCTCTTCCTCTAGTTCGGGGCACTCGCTTTCCCTTTGCACTGTGCAAGACACCTCAGCCCAGCTCCCGTTTCGTGTCCGTGGTTCTGCGTGGGGAGCGTGGCCATGACCGTCCCCGTCGGTGGCAGACGTGGAGGCAGCGGTGGCCTTTCCCTGCTGCCACGCAGTGCTTCGCACGTGGGCACCCCGACGCAATGCACCCCAGAGCCCTCGGGAAAGCACGGCGGGGCTGAGCAGGGAGCAGAGCCCTCGCCCGTGGGAGCAGCCGCATACCTGCCCTTCCCCCTTACCTGGCCCAGGTGAGCACACCTGGGCGGTGACGGGCAGCCCCGGCCACCAACGGGTGCGGAGGAGGAAGGGCTGTGGCCACCAATGGGTGCRCAGGGGACAGCCCCTGCCGGGGCTGGATAAGTCCCGGAAATCCCAGTTGTCCCAGTGGGAGTGGGGCTGTGGTGCTGGGCGAGATGCGGGGTAAGGACGATGAGTACGACTACCTCTTCAAAGGTGGGTCTCCTGCAATGGCCTCCCCTGGCCATGCCTGCAATGAGCTGTGCTCGGTCTCAGCCTGCTGCAGGCTGTGCTATCTCCCTTGGGATGGAGCTGGAAGCCGGAGCTTTGGCTTGTACTGGGATAGAACACGCAGCTCCCAGTGCTGGGGATGGGGGGGGGGGCTTGTTGGGGTGCTCCCCTGTGCTGGGCAGAGGGGTGGTGGGTATCGGTGGTGCTGGGGCCTCAGGGTGGAGGTTGAGATGCTGCTCCGAGGGTTTGCATAGAGGTGGTCTGTGGCTGCTGGGTGGGGGTCACTCTTTGTGGTCCTAGTGCTAATTAAAGCAGCTCGTTACTGCTGCGGGAGGAGTCTGGAGCCCTCACCGGGGTGCAGCACCCAGGGGAGGGGTGGCCGTGCCGGTGGCAGGGTGCTGGTCCCCGGGGACAGGCTGAGAAGGCAGGGGCGGTGGGGAAAGCCGGTCCGGGTGGCACTGTGGGTGCTGTGCCGGCCCCTCTGAGGGGGTTTGGGTGCTCTCCCCTGCGTGGCTGGGGTGGGGGGAGCCGTTCTGGAGGCTGAACGAGCAATCCCAAGAGGAAAAACTCTGCTGCTCGCCCGGCTGCAGTTAAGGGAAAGGATCCAGGGCTCCGGGGTTGTCCTTCCCGGTCACACGCGGTGTGACCTCTCTGGTGTGGAAGAGGGAGAGGGGGCCGGGCCCTTGGAGACGTAACGTTGGTTTTCCCGGCTGTAGGAGCCCAGCATCCCCACCGGAGCCGCCATCCCCCGGGCACGCCGGATTTCCCTGCCGTTAGCAGCTCTCCCCTCGCACCGGCCGCCATGCCGYGGCCGGAGCGGGTGTTGGGGGAAGCGAGGGGACAGCCTGGCAACGTCACAACCTCCCGAGCAATAAAAGCCGGGGAGTGAGATCACCCGACGGCCGGCCRTGAGTCAGCCTCCCCGTGCAGCCCTGCCCGAAAAACCCCGAGTAATTCCAGCCACCAACACGACGGTAGCTCCTCGCACACCTCCCCTGGCCCCTGCCCAGGAAAATCCTCCCCTCTGGAGTTATTCTGGGACCTGGCGATGGGGGAAACTCTGACGCAGCCGGAGCTGGGTCGTGCCTTGGAGCGAGGCTCCTCCGGCTGATGCGTCCTTTGCTTCTCKCCCGGTGTTGTGCCAGCAGCAGGGCTCCGAGATGGCCCCGGCGCGTTGTCCTCCTGCGGTGCCCGGCCCTGCATTCCCCTCCTCGGTCTCGTGGTGATCTCTGCAGTCCTTAAAAAATTCAGTTTTGAATGTAAGGTCTGCTCATCCCTCCTGAAGTAGGAGCAAAACGCAAGGGAGACGCAATATTTAGGGGCACGGAGCTGGGCCAGGGCTCTCTGGGGTTAGACGGCTCTGCTGAGACCAGCTTCTTCCCCCTGAGAAATGGGAGATGGTCACGGCTCGAAGCAGCGTTATCCTGATTTCCACTGCGATGGGAGCATCAGCTGCCTGTTCCTGTTGCAAAGCACATTGCGAATTCCAGCTGCGCTCACGGGAAGGCCCTCGATGCTGCTGGAGGGGCTCGGGATAGATGGGAAATAGCCCTGGGCATGGCTGCTCCATGGACCCTTCCTCAGGCTCCCTGTGCGGAGCTCCGGGCTGTCTGGGGTGGGACGTGATGTGTCAAGGGCGTTTCACCGGCGCTCGCAGGACRCGCGCTCTCCGCTTTGAACAGCTCACGCCGCGCGTTCGGGGGCAGCAAGGACCGAGCGTGTCGAACGCTTTTGTGCACGGGGTGGAAGATGCTGCTCGAGTCCCTCTTGCCCTTCAAGCTCAGGGGGCTGGGGCTGAGCACGTACCCCCCTCCGCATCGAGGTGCGCCGGAGGCTGCTGGATCCCTGCCCCGTCCAACCCCCTCCCTGCATCCCCGGCGTGGCGCAAAGCCCGCAGGAGCGTGCCACGGCCGTGGGGGTCTGTGCAAGGTCCGTGTGTGCCCGGCACGGGCTGGCTCTGCTCTTTCCTCCCTCCCCCAGCCTGCTTTCCTTAGGTTTTCCCATACCGATACTTCTTTTTTTTTTTTTTTTTTACTGGCTGCGGGGGTGATGCGGCACGGCAGGCTCGTGCCTCAGTTTCCCCTGGCTGTACTCAGTGCTGTCTGCTGGCAGCCAGGGCTCTTGCAGGCATCAGCCCTCCTGTCCCCGGGCCACGGAGGTGCTTGGGGCCGGAGGCAGCGGCGCTGCCGGGATAGGGGATGCGGCAGTTGAGCCGGGGGGAAGTAGCAACTTCCCGTTGATTAAACACCAAGCCCAGATCAAAGCGGCGAGGTTCAGTAAGCGTTAACGAACCTGGCTCATTACTGGCCTGCATTTTCCTACCGGTTTATCCAGGGTAGCCCAGACTGTCGCGGTCATCCCGGGCCCCCAGGTTGGGTGCAGAGGCTTCCAGCGCTGCATGGAGGAGCCACCCTTCCCTCTGCTGCCGGCCACCCTGACACGGCGATYGCCAGCAAGGCTCCGGTGCCTTCCAGCTGCCCTCGGGGATCACGGAGAGCTGCTCCGCACGCTGTTGGGCTTCGTGGAGCCATGCTATTTGCTGGCTGCCCTGCAACGAGGGTTTTGGCAAGGGGGTGGCGAGGTTGTTGGAGGCTTTGCATCCCTTGCAAAGGGAGCCAAGTCCCTGTACTCGGCACTGGTGAGGYCGCMCCTCGAATACTGTGTTCAGTTTTGGGCCCCTCGCTACAAGGAGGACATTGAGGTGCTGGAGCGTGTCCAGAGAAGGGCGACGAGGCTGGTGAAGGGTCTGGAGCACAGGTCTGATGGGGAGCGGCTGAGGGAGCTGGGGGGGTTCAGCCTGGAGAAGAGGAGGCTGAGAGGAGACCTTATCGCTCTCTACARCTACCTGAAAGGAGGCTGTAGAGAGGTGGGGGTCGGTCTCTTCTCCCAAGTAACAAGTGATAGGACGAGAGGAAATGGCCTCAAGTTGCACCAGGRGAGGTTTAGATTGGACATTAGGAAAAATTTCTTCACCGAAAGGGTAGTCAGGCATTGGAACAGGCTGCCCAGGGAAGTGGTGGAGTCACCATCACTGGAGGTGTTCAAAAAACGTGTGGACGTGGTACTTCAGGACATGGTTTAGTGGGCATGGGTGCTGGGCTGATGGTTGGACTCGATGATCCTAGAGGTCTTCTCCAACCTTAATGATTCTTTGATTCTGTGAAGTCCCTGTGAGCTGGAGCTGATGGGAAAGGGTTTATCCAGGAGCAACATCCTTGGAGGATGGCGGCTGCTGAGCCTTGAATGAGTGTAGATGCGTCTTGCCGCAAACCCTGCGGCGTGCTTTGCAGCCCTGGTGACGAGCGCAGCGGTGTGCCGTACCCGGCGGTCCCTTGCTGGTGTTGCTGCTCCGGCGTTCTCCCCAGCGTGGTCACTGGATGGTTGTGATTTCTGACCCTGGTGGGGAGAAGCGTCCCCCAAGCTTGGTCCCACGAGGGTGGGCGAAGYGAAGCGGGCTGCGTTTGAGCGCACCTGGAGAATGAACAGAATCAGCAGTGGGGGAATTAAAAAKAAATAAATAAATAAAAAATCAAAACCTGTTGAGTCATAAACTCAACAAACTTGATAGGGGAGCTGCGTGATAAAGCCTCCCCAGAGCCTGTTGCACCAGGTTTTACAGGAACCAGCCAGATCTGGGACAGGCAGAAAATGCACTTAACTAACCCACACCCAGGGACTTTCCGGCTCACGGGCTGGACCAGTAGCAGCAGAGGAGGAGGAGGAGGAGAGGACGATGATGATGATGATGATGATGATGATGCTTCCTTTCAGACCAGGTCTTTAAGTCCTGCTGTGCACCCTCAGGGTTGGAGCTTGGGCTGGAAAGAGGAGACCCAGTTCTGCTTGGCCTCTCTGGCCTGGCTGTCTCCGCACAGGCTCTGGTTTTCTGCCTGTTTTGTGTAGGTGGGTGCATACAGCACCCTCCCGTCCCCCGCGCCRGGAAGGAAACCCCTGGCAACTTCCAGGCGATGGCAGGAATTTTCTCGCGGGGTATTTCCAGGTAGCGGTGGTGCCGCCGGGGCGAGTGGAGGCTGCTGGTCCTGCTCCCTGAGTTGCAGCCCCCTCGCCCGGCAGCTTCTCCCTGGATGAAATGAAGGTGGGGGCAGGTGGGGAGATCCTCCATCCCTGCCAGGCTGTGGGGTTTGCTGGGATGGACGGCATTGCAGGATGCAAATGCCTTTGCTGGGTGTCCGGGGAGAGGGGGGCTGACACTGTGCTTGTGCCCCCCCCCCCAGTTGTGCTCATCGGGGACTCTGGGGTGGGGAAGAGCAACCTGCTCTCGCGCTTCACCCGCAATGAGTTCAACCTGGAGAGCAAGAGCACCATCGGGGTGGAGTTTGCCACAAGGAGCATCCAGGTGGACAACAAGACCGTGAAGGCTCAGATCTGGGATACGGCTGGGCAGGAGCGGTACCGGGCCATCACCTCAGCGTGAGTTTCCTTCCTCCCCACCTGTGTCCCTCAGCTGGGGCCCTGCTGTGACCCTGTCCCCTCGCTGTCCCCCAGGTACTATCGGGGGGCGGTGGGAGCTCTGCTCGTCTACGACATCGCCAAGTACCTGACATACGAGAACGCCGAGCGTTGGCTGAAGGAGCTGCAGGACCATGCTGATGCCAACATCGTCATCATGCTGGTGGGCAACAAGAGCGACCTGCGGCACCTGCGAGCCGTGCCCACCGACGAGGCCAAGAGCTTTGCAGGTATCTCCCCATCCTGCCCTGTCCCATCCCATCCCAGGGCGGCTGTAGCTCACGGCACCCACCTGAGCTCACCCTGTCCTTGCAGAGAAGAACGGGCTGTCCTTCCTCGAGACGTCTGCTCTGGATTCCACCAACGTGGAGACGGCTTTCCACAACATCCTCTCGGGTAAGGAGCAGCCAGGAAAAGGCAGGGGGACGGAGATGGTTTTGGACACTGTGTCCTCCCAGGACCCCGCTGGGGACCGTGGCTGTACCTTCTGGGGTGGGATCCTGCCCCCCTGGAAGGGGAGATGTGGGCATCTGCACCCCTTAAGCTGTGTGTTTTGGGAGGGGGCAGGTACCCAACTGAAATATATACTTAAAGAAAAATTTTTTTTTCCTTCTCTTCTCTCTCTGCTGGCAGAGATCTACCGCATCGTGTCGCAGAGGCAGATYGCTGGGCAGCCGGAGTCGGAGTTCGGCCCCACCACGACCATCGAGCCCATCCGGGTGCTGCCCACGCAGCAGGAGGGCAGGCAGGCACCCTGCTGCCAGAACATCTGAGCCCCCTGGGGTGCCCCCACCCTGACACCCCCCCACCACCCCCCAGCACATGGTGGCATCACGTTTCTCACCCTCTACCTCTGCTCGCTGCAGCCCCCCCAGAACAGGGCGGGCTGGTGGCTGCTTCTGCACGGCTGCTCTTGCGTGCGCCGTCATGCTGCCTGTGTGCTGCTCTCCTCGTGTTTTATGTAGGACCTACACAAACGGGGGGGGGGGAAGCATCAAGAGTCTCTCCCCTCTCTCCCCATGGTTTGGGACATGCCATCCCCTCGGGTCCCTGCTTCCTCCAGCCCTGAAGGCACAGTCACCGGGTGACTCAGGGTGGCACTGAAMAAGCCCAAACATCGTGACTCCCTTGTTTTGGCGCCGCATTCCTGTGGCACCCCTGGGTGCAGCCCCTCAGGGTGGGGTGGGGAGGGGGGGACACTGGGTGCACCCTTCTCTTGCCTGGTGAAGCGAGCAGCAGCGCAGCCCGTCGCACCCAGCCCTGCCCCTCCTACGCCAAGGGCTGGGTGTGCCTTTGGGTGCTGCTGGGGCAGCTCTGGGACACCCCAGTGTGGGGTGTGTGGGGGGGTGACTCCCTACTCATGCCTGGGAGCACCCCGTTTTTCATGCTGTGAGCCCCTCGAGGCGTGCCTGCGGCGAAGGGAAAAGCTGCACCTCTTTCCACTGCTGCCCCAGCCCAGGGGGGCTGGAGCAGGGACCTGCGGGGGGGGGGCATGTCCTTTGGGGGGAGCCCCGAGGAGGGAGCAAGGGGGTCCCGGGGCTTCGGTGGGGTGAGTGTGAGGGCAGGGCTGGGGTCCCTCCGCACACCTCCCTGCGTGGGGGCCGGTGCCAGCACACGGGGCCCCTCGGTTCCGGGCTGCCAGGAGCATCCTGCGTGATTTGAACCTGCTCCACTCGAGTGTTTTTGCCACTCGTGGCTGGGGGCTGGTGACAGCGTGGCCCTGCCTGGGGCCACGGCTGCCACTAGATGGAGCGTCTGCTGCACCGATGGGGTGGCAGCGGCCCCGCTCCTCTGCCCTGGGGGACAGCGGGTACCTCCCAGCGCGGACATGGCCCGAGGTGCTGGGACAGACTGGGCTGAGCCCAGTGCCACTGTCAGGGGGTGATTGGCAGGTGTCAATCAAGAGGGGTGCAGGTGCTGCGATGGCCTTCCTGGGAGAGCCTGTCCCTTCCCGKTAACCCCAGTGCTGGGAGCGCGTCCCCCATCACAGCGTGGGGTTTTGGGGGGGGGTCTGTCTCTCCGTGGCTGGCCCCGGTCACCCCATCTCACTTGGCTGTGCCGGCAGGATCTGTGCCGGGGTCTTGCCTTGGGGCGTGATTTATCGATGAAGCAGGAATTTGGGCAAAATCCCCAAATAAAGTGGCTGCTGGAGGCTCTTTCTCTCTCTGCCAGGGTCCTTCCTTGAGGCCAGGAACTGGGCCAGCTCCGGCCCCTCGCCTCTGCCCAGGGCAGCATCCCCAAGCCACGAAGGGCGTGAGAGGCGAGGAGGAGGAGGAGGAGGAGGGAGGAAGGTGCAGCCTGGGCAAGGGGGTGCCTTGCTGGGAGGCTGGAGAGGAGAGCTGGAGCTCGGAGGGGCAGGTTGGCTCCTGCTGCCGTGGCACAAGGGGAGCGGGGGGGTGCGTGAACCGGGCGCAGAAATGGCTGCGCCACGTGGGTGCCAGCCCCGTTTGGGTCGAGGTTGCCCTTTTTTTTCCCAACCAGCCCAACCCTGGCAGCACCTTAACCAAATGACGTTCAGTAACAGAAGCTACTATAAATACACGGTTAAAAGCGTGAATATAAAAGAAGCCACCCCAGCCCKGGCAGCACCTTAACCTTGGCTCGAGCCGTCCCGGTGCAGCGTGTCCCCGCACCACGGCGCTGCTCTGTCCCAGGGGCAGCTTCATCCCTCAGCTGGCCAACCCCATCCTTGGCCTCATCCTCTTTGTGTCTGACCGCGGCTGGAGGCTGTCCCCAGGTGAGTGACAGTTATTATCCCGGCCGGCCGGACTCTGCCCCGTGCCCGCACCAGCTGGGAGAGGCACGGCTATACGCAGCCTGGCCGGAGAGCTGCCAAGCAGCCGCCCCCTCCCACACCACCATCTGCCCGCACCCAAACGCGGTGCCAAGAGGTGATGTCAGCCCCGCCGCCGGGAAAGATGGATGCGCGGGGGAAGGATGCTGCTCCCRGCTCCGCAAAGGGACAGGGGTTGAGCCGAGCGTCCCTCGGGGCTCGCTTGCCGTCAGACGTCCCATCCAGCCAGGCACTGGCATGGACACACGGGATGATGAGCTCATTTAGGCTCAGGGAGACACTTTCAGGCTTGGCAGCTGTTATGTTCCAGGTTTTCCAGCTTTTATACGATTTCTGCTGGAATGAAGTAGCGGGAAGGGTGGAACGAGGCACAGGTCTGCACACACGGACATGGGACCTTGCTGCCACCAGGACTGGGAAGAGCAGCTGGTGCAGGGGAGCTGATAGTCCTGCAAATGAAACTCCTTTGCTTTAATTAACCCCAAGAAGTGTTGCTAAAGACCTGTGAGGGGGGTTGGAAGGAGGTTTCGGCCCCGCCGCCCCAAGAGCTCAGCCTGGCCAGAGGCCCCGTTCCCAACCCCCACTCCTGGACCCCCTCCTAAAGCGTGAACAGACAGAAACCAAGAGCAGACACCAAGTTTCTTAAGTAATAATACTTTAATAAAATTAAGTTCTTAATGTAATTTAGCACATTTAATACATTAACCCTTTCCCTTCTTTGTTTTCTACAAGTTGTGCAACATCATTATTTTAATTTTTTATTTTATTTTAATTTTTTTCCTTCTCCCCTTATACTATATGCCTCAAAACTCAGACAACGAGCCTAACTCTACTTCTATGTTCGGTTATATCTCTCTCTCAGGCCTTTATTTTTGCGTAACGCCGGAGAGATGAAAATACCTGGATGGAACATGTGATCGGTTTCCAATAGTAACAATCCCGACTACAGGTTTCCTATGACGTTAAAAGAAAAGAGGAAAAAAAAAAAAAAAAAAAAAAAGGCAAACACAACATAATAGGGAATGGACTTTAAATGGAAGGGCCACACAGTCAGGACGGCCGGGCTAACACCGGGCAACTCTGTGGCTGGCTGGCTCAGCACGAGGTTGGTAGTACCGTGGAGTAGGACCGTGTGATAGCACCCGGATCCGGGGGAAAGCGGATACACACAAACTTGTACAGCGGTTTTGAGCGAGGACGAGAGCAAGCTACCGTGGCACCGGTCAAGCAAAAGCCATGAAGGGCTGGTGGAGGGCTGCGCTCCCCTGGAAGCCGCTGCTGCTGCGTGGGTATCGCCGAGATCGGCTGCCGATGGTCCCCGGCGGCTTGGGTTGCGTTTTAGCTCACGTCTTACRTAGGAAATCCCACCAGAGCTGCTTTGCCAGAGTCCCAACGGCAGCAAGCTGGAGCCTGGATCTCTTTGATACCGGGGCAGAGCCAGAGGAAATCCTCTTGCAGCCCCAAAGGCTCCCGACCGAGCGGGCGGCCGGGTGCGCGGGGGCTGCTCTGGGCATCCCTGAGGATTTCCCTGGCTCGCCRGGGACTGGGATCAGAGTCGGCTCCGCGACCCGGCAGCGTGAATGGGTCTGCGGCGGCCATGGCTCAAACAGACCTGCTAGTCTGGGAGTCGTCAGCGCTTGTGCCCACTGCCCTTCATGTTTGCTTAACACTGCTTTTAACCCAGGAGCAAATCCCCAATTGCAAAACAGGATCTGGCCCCTGATTTTTTTTTTTCCCCCCTTTTTTCACTACTATCTTGAACAGAATTCGTAAGGAAAAAGGGGAAAAAAAAAAGTGCTGATCATTTCACAGAGGAGTAAAGCAGCCTGTGACCGTGTCTCTCCGTCCCAGCTCCTGGGAGCCGAGAGAAGATCTCCGCGGCCACGAAGCGCTGCTCTGTCTCGCCGCTCCGTTCCTCTGCAAGTTGTTTCAAAAGCAAGACCAGAAAACACATTCTGCCGTCAGCTGCCTGGTAAACTGGTGCCACCATCGGAGGGTGACTTCATTTTTATTATCCCTGCGCAGACACCAAGTGGAACAACTCCAGATTTTACATTAGTGTCACTTTACTGGGGGTGACTTTCAATTTGCTCCATTAGCAGCCCTGAAGCGATGCTGGAGTGGATCCAGCGGTAACGCCGCAGCCTGCCAGGGCTGAAGCGACTTCAGATTCCAGTAGAGTAACCCCATTGAAACGGGGGAGTTACAGGGGAGTAGAGGCAGGAGCTGCCTGACCTCCACCGTCTCCAGCCGTCACGGTACGGGCAAAACTGAAGTCAGCCCAGCACAATTATGGCTGAATTTTCCACCGGGTCAACTGACAGCAGAATGTGACTTCAAGTTTCTACAGTATGTGAAAACCCACAATAAAATAGAGAGATTGCTCCCTACCATCCTAGAAAGGTTTTTGGAAGAACCAGCCCATCCTGGCTCTGCTCCTGCCGGTGCTGACACCGAGGAAACCTCGCTGCGGGCTCGGCAGAGGCAGGATGGGACCCCACTAGCAGTATACAAGTTATCATAAAGTGCATCCACTCTCCAGCCCAGGGCATCACTGTACAACGTCAATCACTGACTCTTCTTCAAGTATCAAAACCAAAAAATGAGGTAAAACAAAAATGAAAGAGCAAACAGGCCGCCTCGCCGCCCCTTGCGGGGAAGGACCAGGCGCTTGATTCCACCAAGCACGAACCCCTCCGAAAGCGCGGGAGACATCGTGCCCTGCTTTCCGAAACCTTCCCGGCGTGCCGGGAAGGGTCCCATGGAGTGATCTCTGATTCACAGTGCTATCCGCAGAAACCGAATGAGAACTGTCTTCGCTTCCTGTCCTAACCTATTGCATGGCTTTGCTGAATGAAATGCTGGTAAAGCGGCCGCCTCGTCCCACCCCAGGAGCAGGCGCGCCGGCAAGGGAGCGAGGGGCAGCCGCTGCGTTTCTCGAAGGCTTTGGGATCCTCGCGGATGCTCCCGAACYGCGGGACATCCCCGGGTTCGCGACGGCTGAGCCACGACACAGAGGATAGAAGCAAAAGCTAAACCCAGAGGTAACCACCTTTCAAGAGTGTTTTCTTCGCGACGCTTTTCTAATAATAACGGAGTTGACGCTAGGTCATTTATTTTCGAGTTATAGCGTGTAAACGGTGATTTTGGTGCAGCGAAAAGCAGTCACCAACGCTCCGGAGAAAAGTGCTGGCCCGGCTCTGAAACGTAAGGACCGGGGTTTAACCAGCCGGCCGGGTGCGCGGGGCGCATCCTGCCCCCCCGCCGGTGCGCATCCTGCCCCCCTGCCCCCCCGCACCCTGCCCCCAGCTGCCCAAAACGGGTCAGAAAAGCTCCCTTCGTGCGAACGGACCCACCGCCCAGCCTTTGCGCCCCAACGCGCAGCTCGGGGAGCCGTTCGCTCCCGCTCTCGGCGCTGCAAGGTCTCAGGCGTCCGGCCGCGGAGCCCGACGCGCGGCGCCGGCCGAGAACAGCCTCCAGCCTCCTCCTTTGCTTTCGCAGCCGAAAATCAGGCGCTGGCCACGAACGTCGCCTTCCCGAGAGCAGGATGGCGTGGGGCCGGCCGGCGGGAAGCAAAGCGGCRGGCGCGGGGATGGGAAGGACCTCCCGAGCCAGCAAGAGCCTCTTGCAAACATTTCACCCGCAGCTCCAGCGCTCGGACCCGATGATTTGAGGGCGATAGCTCCCTTAAAGGAGCATCCGGCACAGAAAAAACACCCAACAAGCCAAATCTGGCACCCTGAAAGACGCCAGTTGCTAAACAAGCGAGCTCATCCCAAGGCGCGCAGCGTCTCCCTGGTGCAATGCTTCCTCACCGGGTCGAGATATAAAAAAAAAAAAAAAAAAAAAAAAAAAAAAAAAAAAAAGGGAACAAACCAACCCTAATGTCCTATGTCTACTGCCCGGCGCCGAGGGCAGAAAGCCTAATTCCCGGCCCCGCAGCGGACACGCCGGAGGAGCCCCGCGCCTTCGCACCAGCACCTCGCTGCCTTCCAGCTCTGTCCGTCCCGTTACAGAGGGGAGTTCGTCCAATTTTCCTTTCCTTCGCCTTCCCACCCCGTCCATCTACGGGGACCTTCCAACACCTTCGGTGCTTGGAGAAGTTCAAAAAGCAAGAAGAGCCCAAGAAAAGTTAACAGCAAGTTTTAACGTTTCTTTTTCTGAAATTTCATGCCCCAAGCCCGAGGCTGGAGGTCAGAATAAGGCAAAAATAATGGCCTAAAACTTTCTTATTTTGTTCAGTGACTAGCCAAATCTTTATATTTTTATTAAAAAAGCAACATAAAAACCCAAACGTATCTTTTTAAAAAAATACATATTATTAGATCCCTTTTTTTTTTTTTCCCCTCTATAAAAATAACTTCAGGACTTTGATTGACAGAAGGTACCAGTCGGTGGTCTGTTATTTTGTTAGGCTTTCGTTCGTTTATTTGTTTGCTTCAGAAAAATAGTACCAAAAAAAGATGGAATTTCTGGGGAAGTTAAAAATGATAGCTGATCTTGTTTACAAGTTTATTTTACATTCTGCTCTGTCTGGGATCACTTGGATCTAGATAGATTAAACAATATGGATAGCATCTACTATTTGAACTAGTTAATTTTATTTTAATCTTTACTCTAGGATTATATGAAATAAATTTGAATGTTTATTATTATTAACTTTTTTTTTAATACCCATCAACTCAAACTTTTCTTTTTTTTTTTTTCTTCTCCTTTTTGGTTAAAAACAAACAAACAAACAAAAAAATCTTATTATATTTTAAAATGCTTCTTTGAAAGGCAACAGAGCAGAAGCACCCCCCGTCTTCCTGCCGCTTTGGGAAGGGGAGCGGGACGAGGGCTCGGTGGTGGAGGTACGGGCCCCCCCCCCCGGCGCTCCCCAGCCCACGGGGAGGTGGGGGCTGCTCAGCCCATCTGCAAAGCAGCTCCTTGGGCCAAGATCCTGCAAAACCACGCAGGGACGTGGCTGAAGCTAAGCGCAGGCTTAAGTGCTTTCCTGGATTAAAGCACGTGCTCCGCGAGCTCCGAGCCTCGCCGGCTAAACCGGGGGCACTCCGCTCGCCCCAGGCTGTCCTGACGTTACTCGTCTCGCACGAGATGTGCCCGCGCTGGCTTGGGGGGAGCAGAAAGGGTCACATTTACCTATGAAGGAGGGGTCGAAGCTGGCCAGGGGCTCTGCACAAGCCGCCTCATCCCCTGGCTGCTCAGAGCACCGGGTACAAGCCCAAAAGCAGCTGCAGCAGGTCCTGCACAAGCCCTTAGGTCCGAAAGGACGTCGGGTAGATGTTCGCAAGATCAGGCCTGGCCTGAATGCTGGGACAAAATACTCCTGTCCTCGCAGCCCGCTCAGCTGCAGAGAGAAACGGAGCCAAAGCCTAAAGGGAGGCGACGGACGGCAAGCACCAGCCTCGGCTGCAGGGCCGCCCTGCGAGCACGCTCCCGTCCCGGGGAGGTCCAAGCTGGCAGCGGCTGTTGGTCCCTCCCGTCGAGGCTGCGGGAAGGACCATAAACCCTCTCGCCTCCGACAAGAAGCAGTTTTATACAGGGCGCTCTGAAATCCCGCTGCGAAGCGAATCAATGGCAAAACTCTCCACCGGCTGCCTGGGACAGGAGAGGGCTCGCTGGGAGGAGGAGGAGGAGGAGGAGGGCTGAAGAGGTAACGTAAGCTTTGCTTTCGGGGAGCGTCCAGCCTCCTCCCGAACCCCTGCTCTCCCCGCAGAAACCACAGCGAGGGCAAACCTTCCTCGCCCGGCCGGGGCCGGACCCCCGGGGGTGCGAGGGATGCGCTCAAGCGCTTCGCTGCGGCGGGGCCGGGGTTCGCCGGGGGCCGGCGCTGGGCGATGCTGCCGAAAGCCCCCCCCGGCAAAGCCCAAAGCTCAGACCTCGACCCCTTGCAAAGGGATTCTCTAGAGAGAGCGACCACAGGACGGGGGCTTCGAAACGACCGCGCGGGCTTTGATTCATAGTGGTTTTTCTCTTCTACTTCTCTGGTTTTTAATTACCTTTTTTCTTTTTTTTCTTTTTTTTTTAAATACATCCAACTGTGTTAATTTCTTATTTCTGGAAAGGGCTATCTGCACCATAACTATCACCTTTTACATACACACACGCACACACAAAAAAGGAAACATATATTAAAAACACTTTTTAAGCAATACTCTGGATACAAATGTATTTTTTAACCTACATATATTCTAAACCTTCTAAACTTTTAAGGATCACTTTATCATAAAATAAAATATCCTTTTTTCTTATAATAAATTACCTAATAAAAAGTATTTTTATTAGCCCAGTTCCTTGCTACATTTACATGTAATAAATGCATTTATTAAAATAGAATATTAAATTATAAAGAAATGTTCTAATTTTAAAATCTTAGTCTTTTTTTCCCTCCTCTCTCTCTCTTTAAAAAACACCAGTAAATGCATCAAAATAAACCCTTCAACTACCAAATAAACAGGTTGGAGCATTTTGATTTAAGAGGTTCACAATATTAACAGTCTGAGCCTTTGTATGTATGGAGATTATTTTTTTTAAGAAAGAAAGAAAAGAGAAAAAAATAATAGATATCCCTCCAGCTGAAAAATACTTTTGCAAATGGGAGCTAGGACAAGATATTTTTATAGTATCTCCTCATTAAATATAAATCCAATTTTGGTTCTTTTTTTTTCTTTTGTTATGTATTATAATACACACTATTCTCTATATAATTTATGTCGATGAGGATGACATCACAGCATGATATTACTTTATCCCTCCATTTCCCTTTGTCGTCTTTTGTCACCCTCTCCCCCGCATCGCCCCTTCTCCAGGAGTCCCCGTCCCCGCCGCGGCAGCTTGCAAACACCGGCCGAAGACGCAGCAGGYTTTGGGGGACACGGCAGAGCAGCGCAGGCATCACCCCAAAACTCCCCTGCCCAGCACCCCGCTGCCACCCCTCCGCTCCCTGGCCACATCTCCCCGCTGTGCCGGGACCGGGGAGCCCCGGCTCCCGCAGCCCTGACGCCGTCTCGGCTCTGCCCAGGAGGTCACGTCCACAAGGAAAGTTTGCAGGATGAGTCCCAAATTCAGCAAAGCACCGGAGCACCCCCCCCAGCTCCTCGGTTTCCGCAAGTGCCGAAGTCGGCTGCAGTTTGGCAAAGCACACGCGTAAATCCCAGCGGCGCGCGGAGCCGGGGCGTCCGGCACCGAGGCAGCCCCAGTCGCTCGGTCCACTCCATCCCCCTCGGGTCTGGACCTGGAAGCCTCCCGCTAACAGCTCAGCACCTTCCAACGCAGCTACGCTCCGAGCCCCCCCCCCCGGGTTTTTGGGGACCTGCCCTCCGTCCCACCGCTCACGCCCTCGGAAGCCGTGTCGCCTGCCTCGCACAAGCACCCCGACGCAGCTCAGGATGAGTGCCCGGGGGAGGCTGCCACCGGCATCCATCCCGGTGACAAGTCCCGGTCGGGGTCCTCGGCCCTGGCTCCACCATCCCCACCGGCTGATGGAAACCCTCGGGGAACAACCCGCTCCCCGGCCTGGCCGGCAGCGCGGAGGGGAAACCGGCAGCGTCCATTTGCGAGGTCCCACCCTGCAAACACGGGTGCTTTGATTCACCGCTGCCGGGAGCCGGCCTGGTTTTGGTGTGCCGCTCGCTAAGCCGGAAAATTAAACCCCTGCGTGATTTGCAGAACGGGGGTCTTGAGGACCAGGCTCCCTGCAAGGGTTTTGCCGCTCCGAAACCAGCGGGAGGGAAAGCCGGGCGGCTCAGCGAGACCCGGCTTCGTGTGCCGGGTCCCGGCACCACGTGCTTCCCTCCGTCCCCCGGGTGCAAGTAGGGTGCCCCGTATCGATTTAGGCACCCGGAATGGGTTATCCCGGAGTCCCGGGAGGGATGTTTAGGGCAGTTGAAGCTAGCGAGGTTTCGCCTAGCTGGTTTACGTCGCTGCTCCTACGGCAAGGTCGGCCGCCAAAGGGCGGGAGGGAAGGAGGAAAGCAGACCCGYGCGCAGGGAAACCCTGCTCGGAGCTTGCCGCGGAGAAGGGCAGGGTGCAGGGAGGAGGGGTCTGTCTTTAGTTAACGTTATTGCTGGTGAATTAGACCAACAAGCCATTTTTAGTCACCTATCAAGGAAGATACAAGTCAGAGCAAATAGTTAAGGTCATGGGCATTTTTCTTGTTTTTTGTTTTTATTTTTTTTTTTTTTAAGATTTTTATATATATACATATATTTAAAAAGAGAGAAAAAAAAAAAAAGTTACGCAAATTTGTTGTTTAAGCCCCGCAACCGGGCTCCCCTAGGATGCTAACAGGCAGGGCCCAGGACTGCCCCTCTCTGGGTGCCCCGACGGGCCGGGGAGCGGCGGGGGCCGCAGCTCTCCCGCACTGCCCGAGCCCCCCGTGCAGCCCCCTCTCGGGCCAGAGGTAGCTCTCGGTGCGTTTACAGCGCCTGTTTTGCTTTCTTCCAAAGTTGCTACATCAAAATATGGAGTTGGTGAGGGTACGGGGGAAAGCAGGGGAAAAGGAGAAATCAAAATAAAACAGGGGCCGAAATACTTCTATTCATTTTAAACTAGAACTGCTACATCAAGCTTTCTTTTAATATATATGTATATGTATATATATATGTATATATATATATAAAGGTTATTGGAACTGAAGATTTTATTAAAGGCCAACTTGGAGACTTGAGTAGGAACCTCGTCTGCAGAGAGGGGCAGACATGCCGCTGCCTGGACAGACGGACAGCCCCCCTCCGGTTCCGATCAGCAAGCATGGACGTTTGTTTGGGTCATTATTCCTTTTTTTTTTTTTTTCCTTTTTTTTTTTTTAAAAAAAGAAAGGTTTTTTTTTTTTTTTTCTCTAACATTTTTCAGCATGCAGGAGGCTTTTACATCGTTTTCGCTTGTTAAGGTAAGGGAGGAGATAAAAGGAGCAGACAAGAGGCCCCCCTTACCTTCCCCCCTCCCCACTCCCTAGGGTCAGTGCTAGAATAGGTCCCCCCCCACCCCAGGTCCCCGACACGGGTGTCTCCTTCCCCCCTCCCCGCTCCCACCCACCTCTTCACAACCTGGCATCAAATAAAGACATTGATCAAAAACTTGCTCACATTACCACGAACAGACTTCACTCAGCCAAGAACGACTAGTCAACTCAACTAACACATCGGCCCCGGGGGACTCGGCCAGGGAAGCATTTGCCGTTGCAGTTTCCAGCTAAATCCCATTACCAACACGAACATTTCCGAACGCCCCTTCGAAGGGTGGTTGGACCCCCCCCTCCCCGTCCCCCCCCCGCCCCCCGCCCCCGCCACCCAGCTCTTGTCCCAACCACTCTCTCGACATCAGCGGGAGAATTTTGCACAATGAACGGTTAAAATACAACCCTGGGGCGGGGGGACGGGACGTGATGGAGGAGGTGGTGCGCGTGGGGAGGGGAGGGCTTGCTGCCCYGAGAACAGAAATGTTCCCCTTCTCCCTTCCCCTTCTTTTACTGGGACCAAACCGAAGCCAGATTTTGAACGAGAACTGGGCCAGTTTTAGAAAGGACGTGGCCAGAGCTGGCCGGGGCTCTGAAGCCTTTGCCGAGGCCACGCTTCCACAGGGTGGGGGGGGGATGGCTTTCACGTCTGTGCCCTGGGACGGCACCGGGCCGCGGAGGCTTTGGGAGTCCAGCCRGAGCGGGGCTGGCCAGCACCCCCAGCCCTCCGTCGCCCCACGGCTCCCCCACGGCACCCACACCGGCGGGTCCAAACCGCGGCACCTTCCCCCGGGAAGCGCTCACATCCCGACCCGGTCCCGGTGCAAAGGGCTGTGCACACCACAGGGCCGGGAGAACCGAGCGGCCGGTGATTTTTTAAAGCTTTGGGGAGGAGGTGAGTACAAATTCGACCTGACAGTGTCCCTTTAGCACAGCATATTTTTTTTTTTTTTTCTTTTTCCAAAACATCAGCATCCACTACAGAGCCTAGGAACGTCGTCCACCCCTCCATCTACCTCTTGCCCCTACGTAATATTTTACCGTTGATGCAAAACGGTGGAGGCACATCATTTCACGCCCCTCCACCCGATATCTGAAGATCGAAAGTGGATCTTTATCAACGCAGAGCACCGGAGCAGCCTGCCCCGAGAGTGGCAAGCTCAGCCTCTCCTCCGGTGACCGAGGATGGCTCGAGCAGACCATACCGGGGTGAAGGCAGCAACCGGGAGCAAGCGGCAGCGAACTGAGCAGAAGAGGGGATGTTCCCAGGAACATTATTACGATGAAAATAAAGTCTCCTGTAACTGAAGGGAAAAAAAAATCTCAGGCGGGTTTTTTTTGTGGTTTTTTTTTTTTTTTTGCTGTAGAACTGTCTCTGCCAAGTTGTGAAACTTGTTGGTTCAGTTCTAAATCAGGGTCCAGGATCTGTGAGCAGAAGTCGAGGGGTAGGAAACGGGGAAGCGGTGGTGGTGGGAGAAAAATTATATATATATAATTTTATATACACATATATATATATATAGGTGCTTGATGAGTTAAGTGCCTACATATATATATACACATATATTTATAGATAGGTATACTGGTACTTGATAGGTTAATCCAACACACATCTTTACCATCACAGCATTTTGGCATCCAGAAACTGGTTGAACAAACCTGATGATGTTAAGATGCTGGCTTGCATCTTGTGTGCATTGGCACAGAAGCCAGATTCGAAGCCCATCCTCTCCCACTTCCCAATGGTTTAAAAAGTATCTGATTTAACAAAACCAGGAGTCTTGAAATGATTAAAGGATGTTCAACAAGGCAATTTTTTTTTGTTTTGTTTCGTTCTGAAAAAAATATAATATATAAAAGTGGCCAACCTCAGGAAGATCCAGGTAAAGGACAGCTGAAGAGGTTTTGGTCCATAAAGAAATACTTTTTCTTCTTTTTTTTCCCCCACTCGGTTTTGGGTAACAAAAGTTTTGGTCCAGTTTAAAAACGACGACAACAAAATTATATATATAAACTCGGGGTTTTTTTGCTTTCTGTTGGGATGCATGTTGGTTTCGTRTGGGCTCATTGCCTGTATTGCATGATCGTCTTTCTTAGGTTTTGGTGCGATATATATATTTTTTAAGAAAAGAAAAGCACAATGTTATGTGTGTGCGTGTGTGTGCGCGTGCGCATGCGTGTCGCGTGTAGCTGCAGCTGGCATCGCTTGGAAAAAAGGATGAAGAGTGAAGTACGGAAACGCGGAAGTCGATACACTCCCCCCATGGATGGGAACTCAGGACTGCTTCTGAAATACCCTGTTAGTGACTCCTGATTCGTCTGATGAACAAATCCCTGCTCGGATAAGGAAAAAAAGAACAAAGTTCCAGACTCCACGGTGGCTCAGAATAATAAAATAAATGCTAATCGCCCAGTGTGATTCCAATAGGTTCTTCCAAACCTTCTTCAGTTTCACYGGCGTCATTTTTATTTCTTCATCTGCTTTTTTTGATTTTCTTTTTTTTGTGGTTTTTTGTTTGGTATTTTTTTTAGAAAAAAAGGAAAACAATAAAAGTTCTTTAGCTGCTGTGGTTTTTTTYTGTTTAAATCTTTGAGGTAATACAGTTGTGCCCTCGTTCTAACAGGTTCCCAGAGGTTGATGGTTTCTTTTTTGTTTCTCTAAATCCCCGTCATCCGTTTTCCTTTCTTTCTGTTTGTTTCTTTCTGAGCTCCCAGTTGGGCTGACATCCCTGGGGGGGGAGGAGAGTAGGGGCTTCAGACCAAGATGAAGATTGAACGTGGCTGGAGAAGAAAGGCTGGCAGGGCCCTCCCCGCGTCCCTGCTCCCTTCCCCGTCCGATCGAGATGGCCTGGCTTGGTCAATTCAGAGAAGTCCCAATCTCACCACCAAAAAAAACCGAACTAAACCGCTTTGCTTGCGAGATCCGAGTGTGCGTTCAGAGTACTTGTTTTAAAAAAGACATTGCAGGCTGGAGCATCGTTCGCCCTTCAAAATTTCTGGCTTTGCTATTCATTTTAATTTTATTATTCACTTTTTTTTTTTAAAAAATAACATACATTGCTTGTAAAATAATTTCTTTTTTTTTCTTCTTCTTCTTCTTTAAATTAATTTATTCTCTCATTCGTTTGTTCTTCAGATGTCATTATTATTATTATTATTATCATTATCATTATTATTATTATTATTATCATCATCATTTTTCTTTCCTGGACCCCCCCACGCTCCCTTCCTACCCCCACCCCCCCACCCCAATGCCCTGCTCTGTCTCTTTACGAAAATATTCTAATGGCCTGAGTGGCTGCAGCGTGGCAAACCGGGCACTCTGGATCAGTCCTCTCACAGATCCTCACGGCGCACTCCATGCAGAAGAGGTTGTGGCCGCACGGCACCAGAGCTGCCGTAACTTCGCTTTCGAAACACACCATACACTCGCGGCTGCTGGAGACAGACGTCCGGGCAGCGGTGGTTGTCCCCAGCTTGGAAAACCCTTGGAGCGGTTCCCCCTGCGACCGCCTGGGGAGACCGGAGAGATTGGGCTCTTGGATGGAGGAGGACGGGGAGCGATGTGAATTTGGGTGGATGGCGCCGGTACTGCTGGACCGCTGCTGCTTCGAGAAGAGCACCGAGACGGGGTTGGTGTTCTCCTGCCCAGCCCACATCGGGGCACCCGACTCTGGCACCCCGTAATACAGATCTTGCTTGTTCACGCCATAGTTGGGGAAGAGGTAACCGTAATTGAAATCGTTTTGGTCATTCAGCCGGGGGGTCTCGTAGACGGGGTCCACGGAGCAGTCGCCGATGCACCCCAGGCTGTTCTGCCGGAAGGTGGAGAGGGGCTTGCAGCCCGGCGCCGGCGTATGGACCCGCCAGGCCTCCGAGTAGCGGTTCTCCATGCCGGAGTCGGGGCTGCTGGAGAGGAAGTCGTTCTCGTTGTTGTACTCCAGGATCTTGCCCGTCCTCACCGCGATGTGGGTCTCGATCTCCTCCCGGGCGCGCTCAACATTGCCCGGGGCGCCGGTGATTTCAAAGACGGGGTCCCGGTCCCGGCTGGGCGTGATGATGTAGGTGTTGGTCTGCTGCTGGATCCGTTTGATGGTGGCTCCTTTGGGGCCCACCACCAAGCCCACCACGCGGTAGGGCACGCGCACCCGGATGGTGACTTGCCCCGGCAAGGTGGGAGCGCTGCCAAAAGTGGTGCCAGCCTTGTTGCGGGAGGCCCTGATCATGGAGAAGTGCTCGGCAGCAGAGATGATCTCCCGCCGGGCCATGGCCACGTCCTCCCGCCGTCCCGTCACCATGAAGACCGGCTCCTCACCCCGCACTGGGGTCTTGATGTAGGTGTTGGTCTTTGCCCGCAGGGCTTTGATCTTGCAGCCTTGGGGAAGAGAGAGAAAACAAGGCAGGGAGGTTAGAAAGGCTGTCCTGCCACCCTCCCCTCAGGAAACCAAACTGAGCCGCCATGTTTTCAGCAGACCCTGCACCACGCAACAGCCACTGCCCGGGGACCTAAAATGAGGGAAAGGCCCTTTCCCCGCTCACCCTGACAGGAGAAATGCCAGAGGAAGGTATCCCCTTCACCATCCCCAGGGAGCTCCCATCTCAGAAGCTCCCCGCTGCCTCAGGCGGGTGTCGCCATTTTGCGGGCTGCCCCCCACCACACGATCCCCCTCAGCCGCCTCCCCCCAGAAATCAGCCACTCCTCAGCGATCACCCCGCAGAGATCTCCCTTTCACACACCCACAAGCACCAGGCAGACGGGGAGCAGGGGGGATTCAAGCCCTCCCCACGGGCCAGTGGTCCCTGTGARGAAGGCTGTCCCCGCTGAGGCCCAGGCCCCGCCATGTTGCCCCTCAGAGAAGATGGCCGCCCTGGCTCCCCTCTCGTCAGAGTGGCTCTCGGGTCAGGAAGGATTCGGCTGACACATGGGGCCGTGAGACAGGCTGGAGATGACAGGAGAAAGCAGGGGGATGCTGAGTCCCACGGCCAGGCATGGGCGATGYGGAGTCCCTTTGCCACCCTGCGCCAGTTCACGGGGAGCACGAGGGGAGAGACGTCTGCCATAACTCAAGAGAGCAGAGCCCTCCACAGGGACTTCTGTGGAGCTTTTGGGGTGAATCTGGTGTGACCTGGGTCACTTTTGGGGAGCCAAGTTTGGGGAGGGGGTAGCAGAGATGCAGCAATTTGGGTTCCGCACCTCAAATACGGTGGGACCCTAAACATCAGCATTCGGAGTAGCCGGATGCCAGTATTTGCTTTGGGGTCAAAACAGCCAGAAATGGGGCAGGGCTGCCCTCCCGTGTCCATGCAGAGCCCGACGGCAGGCTGTGCGCAGACCGTGGCACGGCTGTGGCTGCTCGGGGAGGGGAGGCCATCCAGCCAAGGGCTGCGTTTTGCCCTTGACTCTCCATCTGGTTTATCAAAAGCTGATGGCCGCAAGCCTCTCCACCACAGCGCTCCGGGCACTCGGACCCTCTCCTGAGGTCACTTGCCACATCAGTGCTTTTGTATATCAGTACCCACCCGCCTGGAGCCCACCGAGCCTATTCCCCCTGCTCCTTACAGCTCAGAAAACATCTTTCTGCTCTTCCAAAAAAGGCAAGAGACTTTTCAGTGTGTTTTGGCTTCCAAATCGTTTTTTAGAGGGGTTTAGAGCCAGCTGTGTGACTCCAGGTTCCTAGATGACACGAGGATGCCATCAAGAAAGTAAATATTTTTACAGATGTGGCACAGTTTTCTAAACTACTTCTGGAAACCCTCCCTGCTGCTGTCCCTCTGACCCCTCTCTCCAAAAGCCTTACTCGGTGCCTGAAGGCATTTTCAAAGCCTGGCACCAAGTTCCCATGCAGACTGGGGATTCCTCTGCAGGGAGGTGTGCTCTAAGCTCGGGTCTCTAAGAAAAATTAAAAAATGTGATTCTTCAGGGCACCACCTTTCTACTAGTGCAGATGGAGTAAGGCGAGCATTCTGCTCTGATTTCCCAAGGATTCAGGTGTCTGACTCAGGGCTCATGGAACAAGAGGATCAGGATATGGCAYTGAAACCTGTGGGAGATCCCCCACCTCCTCCCCACCCCATCTTCTCCTCCCAAAAGGAGCTCATCTCTTGTCCTCTCCTCTGCCCATCTGACACCAGCSAGTTTTCCTCAACGTACTACACTGACATCATACTTCAACACAAGATGACCTGCAAGCGATGCTTCTGCAACCAAGAAATTAAGATTCCCCAGCTCGTGGGCTGGAACGTTATTATTTATACAGATCCTAATAAATAACAACTTCCCTCCCAGCTGGGAGTTCAGGGCTGCCACTCACTTAGCGCTGCCACTTATCTGCAGCTCGCCTCACGAGACACAAACTTGTGACATCAGGGTATTTACAGGAACGTAACGATCCCACCACCACGTATCATTAGCAAGAATCGAAGCCCGCACCTTTAGCGATAAAAACAGAGCCTCGTGCCACCACAGCTGAGAAGAATAATTCCCCGCGCTCGCAGCGGTGGCAGGCGCCGCGCACGGTACAACCAATAGTCACAGCTGCACAAAGCATGCTCAGCCCGACAGGTCACACTCGCATCTCGCAGCGTCGCATGGGCACCGGGGCGCAGCCTCGTCAAACTGCAGGAGGCTGCGCGAACACGAAACCTCCCAGCGTCGCTTTGAAACCCCACCGCCTGACAGAGGGTCTTGGCATYGGTGTAGGACACGTGCCGGTAAATCCTGACTTTGCTGTCGACTCCCAGTGCGACTTTTAACTCCTCAGAGCTACTTCAGCTCTCTGAGCCTCGGTCCCCCATTTGTGGAATGGGAAGAATAGCTGTCTCTTGCTCTGTGTTGCTGCAAAACTTCCTATAATACTTAGCATTGCGATGCTGCTGCATTAAACCCATCTCTAAGCCACTAATTTCATGTTCCTGGGGAATGGAAATGCTAGATCTGACCCAAAGAAGGAGCTGGGCAAATCCCCAAAATCCAAACCAAATCCACCCCCTGCCAAGTCCAGTGTAGCTCACGTGTTACTCCCCACTGAGTTTGCACCCTGAAGTGTATTTGCAATGCTTTGTTTAGTAAAGTTTCTAAACAGTTGATGTGGACCGATGGTCATCTACAGTGTTGTATTATTAGTACTTAGGAAACCCAAAGAACAGGACTTTACGGTGCTAGGCACGAGACAACTGTAGAATAAAACCCCGCAGACAAAATCACAGAACACAGGTTCATCCCAAGGAGCCCGGGGAGGGCGGGATAAAACCGTAAGGGGTCACCTACGCCCTCCCGCAGCCCCAGGGCAGGGTCGGCTCTCCCTGACCCAACCCTGGCAGACATTTCCCTGCTCTGCTCCTATGCCGCTCGCTCCAAAGATGGAGATTCCATCTTAGGAAGATTAACCGAGATGCCACCATTTCCCCAGGGATATCACCGGAGCGTCGCATGGAAAGAAAGGGGGTGTTAGCGGCAAGCATCCRTGCTGAAAATGACTCCCGGGCATCCCCCCAGACTGAAGTACCGCTTGCTGAATTCCTCAGTGACCCACGCTCTGCCTCCCAGGAGCGCGAGGCTTGCTCTCATTTGCAAAAGGACCTCAGGTAGGCGTTTGTCAGGGCTGGGCTTGGGTTCGGCGTTTTTCTAAGCCACGGGACAATGACTGCGTGGGGGGGGGAGAGGGATCTGAGCCCAGCACGACAGGAAACAATCAAGGAGGCGACACGGAGGGTCAGGCAAGCCGAGCAGTGACAAAGGACGGGGGCTCCATGCTGGCGACAGATGGAAGGGAACGGTGGCAAGGAATACACACGAATGAGGGCAAACGTAAGCGAGTTGCACGAGCTGGAGAGGGTGGGAGGGAGTTAGGGATGGAGGAAAGGTGATGGAAATTGAGRGAGAGGCACGCCGTGATCCCTCTGAGGAAGGAGGAGAATTAGGGGTGCGGAGGCGAAGGAGAGACACCCCAAAACGGCAAAAGGGAGAAGGGCAAGGAGAGAGCACGGCGAGAGGGGGAGGGAGGATCGAGAAACGGACAAAAGGACGCATGGTGCAGTCGATGGTGTGAGAAGCAGGGGGAGGAGGAGGGAGGGTCTCCGTGCAGGCCTGCAGACAGGAAAGCCAGCTTTGCAGTGACAGACAGATGGGGGATCCTGTGCTTAAAAACTGCAGAAAATAACCCCACAGGAAATTAGACCAACTCCATCAAGAGCAGCAGCCCAGCAGGTTCAGTGGCCCAGATCTCTAGCAGCTCTAAATTGGTGCAGACAACAGGCCAAGCCATCAGCAGTATAAATCCAGGTGACTCCACCAACTTCGAAGAAAGCACTGATTTACATCAGCTAAAATCAGGCTGGGCTTAAATCTGATTTACCCACTTAGTACCAAGGCTCTCAGCCCATCTCAACCCCAACCCTGACCTTGCTTCGCACAACTAAATAGGGGCTGAGCCTTCTTTGACATCGCTCTGTTTCTGACAGAGCACAGCCAGATCAGGATGTGGCTCTTTATATCCTGGCCGGATGAGTAGCACGGTCCTGTGTGCTTTTTTCAAATGAAATTTGTACCGTATGGGGTTTTTTTTAATGAAAGGCTTTCTTCGTGTGTAACTGAAATTTGAAAACAACATGCAACAAACCGCTTTACTCGGTGGATTATTAAAAGGGGAGAGAACTGCTTAGTAGGTGGTGTTAAAAATGTAAAACTAAGAGGAGAAAAGGACCTGTAGAAACTATAATAATATATAACTTTGCCGTAGTGTTACACTCTTTAAGGCAGYGTGCAGACATCAGCTAATTGATCCCTGGCAGACTCCTGCCAGTTAGATTTTTATATTAGAGAGAGAATTAAGCCCTTTCTTGTTGTGTTTCCACTACCTAGCTTCTATTATTCTGGTTTTTGCCAATAACACAGATCCCAAAGCATTTTGCAAAGGAGGCTTGTATGATTATTTCCTCCCCCCACCCCTTTTTCTTTTTAACTTCAGTTAACTGATTGCCAATTGACTCAAAGTAAATGTGTTTGCAAATTACTCTAGTAAGCCACAAATGTTAACATACAGGAGCAAACCCTTGAGGACTGTCGAGCCTCTGGCACCCAGACCAGTTATCTAACTGGAATTAATCCGCAGAGCAGCTAGCTCTGGCTAAAAACAAATAAATAAATGGAGTCTAGACATTGCCAAACTGAGGAGGGGTGCGGAGGAATTGGGGAGATTTGGATGCACAGCCACATTCCCCTCTCTGCTTACCCCTGCATCAGGGGTAAAGAAATCCATCAAAACTAACAGAGAAGCCTTCAAGAGCTCGGGCAACCGTCCAGCTAAGGCAGTTGCTCACGAGGGCAACAAGGGTGTAGGATGCATCCGATCTGACTGCCGTTTACTTTCCACGAACCCATCCCAAATCTTTTCTCACTCAGAGTGGTGTAAAACCAACACGCTTCCATGGGACCTCACCGYGGCTTGCACCGAGGCTCCCGTGCACTGCTCCGGCAGCAGGAAAAGGCCGGAGCAGTGCAGGGGATGGATGTGCACTGGAAGTGCCCACTGCATCACGCGCGGTGTGACTGCCAGCAGAAGGACAGTGCAACGGAAAATGCAGCCATGCCTATGGAGTAGTTCCATCGGATATTTTACTTCAGAGTTAAACCCGCTGACAACCTTCTCCTCACCGCTGCTAGAAGGCCAGATCCTGCACAGGTACATACTGCTACTGATGCAGTCAGAGGGTCTTACCTGCCACAAACCGCCACACCTCCAGTACGTGCCAGTTTATGCCCAGAAGTGTGGGCTTCACCTGAAAGCATCAGAGGTGCTGTACCAGCTTACAGCAAACAGCTAAGGATCCAGCCCCGAGGTGGTTTTTTTTTTGCTTGGTTGTTTTTTTTTTTTTTTTTAAACACACCACATACATCACTCCAGGTCCTTATATTCCTTGTTTTCATCAGATACAAAATTATCTCTACAGACAAAAGATTTTTAGCCCTCTTCTCATTTATACTAAGGCACCTTTACACTGCGCTGGTATAAATTACACCTGTAAATACCCCACTTAGGACATTTTGATATTGCCGGTGTGGTAYAAGAGAACCTAAGGGCAAATTAGGACTTGGTCTTTTTTCTGTTATAGTCATAAAATTAAAGAGCACCATAAAATAAACAATCCTCAAATATCTCTGGTAAGGTGGGGCACTCTTTTCCCATTTAAGATGAAAGCCATGTTAAAAGACAAGCACACAAAGAACATCACAAATAAACCCTCCTGAATATCTGTGGGGTAAGATTTTGCTGCATTGAAAATCTGATGAAAGTGGTGTCAAAAAACACAAATGCACACAAAAGGACCACAAACAAACAACTAAATCCCTTTGCATTGAGGTTTTATTGTACTGATGATGCAAGTTGTGTTTACAAGAAGGGGAAAAAAAACCCCAACACACCACCACGCGCCACGAATATAAGCAACCACCTCATTTCAGCGCAGCGATTTTAAGCTTTTCCATGCAAGTTGTTCATTAAAAAAAAAAAAAAAGGAAAAAAAACAAACAAACAAACAAAAAAAAAACAAAAAAGAAAAAGCAACGCAACCCCAAAGCAACAACCCAGATGCCACAGACAATTGCCGCCTTGTTGTGCGGCGGAGGAAAGTTGGGAACTCGGGCTGGAAGCCCCCGGCCCCGAGCAGCCGCTCTTCTGCCAGCAATGCATCACATCGGGGTGGGTGTGACCGCGGCCCCCCGCATGGCACAATCCGGCACGCGCTCGGAGCCGGACAGCGTGCGGGGAAAAGCGGGGCAAGGCGAGCCCGGGGGGGGACACGACACGCAGGAGGAGGGGGCTGCCAGACAAAGGCAGGAACGGGGAGGGGGTGGGGAGCCCCCACCCAACGCCAGCACGCTTTCCCACTGCCCTAGATTCCGGCCGGCTGCGCTGCGGCACGGTTCACTCGGTCAGCGCGGCATCCAGCAGCCGGATCCGATGCGCGGAGCGTGCGTGTCTCCCTAGAAAATTCCCTTTGTCTCTCTCCCAGACCCATTTTCTCCTCCCACCTCTAGTTCAAACCGCACAAAGTCGATCCCGTTCTGCACTTTTCCCTGGTGTAAATTCAGATGGATTCTCATTAACACTTTATAACAATCTGACACCGACTGCAATTTCTCTCTCCCTTTAAGGCCCATCTCAAGCTGCTAGAGCGGAGCAAAGAGGTTGGTTTTCAGGCCCCACCAGACCGGGTGGCTTTAGCACCAAGATTTACGCGAAGCAAGCAGACAACAGGATCTGACCCCCTCGCTGCTTCTCGGATGCTGTGCATCCACCTCCACATGGTGGGTGGGGGAGCTGCAATCATCAGACTTCCTCAATGAAAAAGGCTTCCTTGGACTATTTTTAAATGCTGAAAGCGTTAGAGCATGTTTGGAGCTACACAAAGAGCCCAATCACCTGGGGTTAGTGGGGCCTCTTGTTATTTGACTTCGCCTTGCCAAGAAAGAGCAATTTATGTTAAGCTCCTCTCTCACATAATCTCATTCCTGTTGACAACAGACTAGTTAGAGCAGGCTGGGAGATGCTTCATCAAAGGGTGTCTCTGGGTACAGGTGACAATGGATGCTACTATTGATGATGAGAGCAAAAAGACTCTTATAGGGAAGGTACCTGCTGGGAGCAGGCAGCTTGCACTGGAGTGCTCTATGCAGCAGGAAGCCAAACTGCCCCACTACCTTCTCCCCACGCCCGCACACACCAGGCACACAAAGAACCACGACCAAGTCTCCCTGACTACAAGATCCAGCCTTAAATGTGCCCCGCTTAGAGTCCAGCAGCCTCTGCCCTGGCTCCACTGACAGCAGCCCAGTTTGTCAGTGGGAGCAGATTTAACACTGGCAGAAAAGTCAGATATTCATCTTCATCAGTCTGATCTACACCTGCCTCGGGTGACTTCTAGGGAAGAACCTGGAGATCTCGGTGGCTGAGGATTTCTGCCCCTTTCTAAGTTCACAGTCTGAACGGCCAAAGCACGACACCTTTAGACACTCTCCGCTCTCCCCAGCATCTCTCCCATCTCAACCCACACCCTTGGGTTGCAAGAACCTTCTCCTTTGCAACTTCCCTGGTGCCCCACCATCTCCTCAAAAATCACCTGCAAGCCACTTCAGTGCTTTGTCTTTACAACCTGGCAAATTTATCTGCGTAGCTCTGAGAATACACGCAGTCCCGGAAAGGGTGTTGCAGGGAAGATGCCCACAAGAAGAGTTGGCAGGCGAAATACAAGAGCCACCAAGCACCCCAATGCACCACACAGGCCCAGACCCATTCCAGAACCAGGGAGCACCGTGCCACGGCACATGCCAGGAGGTTCAGCCACCCAAGCGCAGCACGGCTGGAGTTCACACTCTTGCCACGCGCCAAGGGAAGGGGGGAACGATCTGCAGGAGCCGCAGGGCAGAGACATCCCTGTTCCTCACCCTAGCAGCAACAGGAGGGCATGCATGGAGGTCATGGCTCCACTTCCAGCCAGAGAAGGGAAGTCATTGCCAACCACGGCCAGGAGCAGAGTGGAAGAGGTCACAAACGTCAGGCAAAGGGATTGTTATGACTTTATCCCCTCATCCTTCCTTTTCCGGTTTCCTCTCCTTCACTCCAATTTGCAGAGCAGTCCTTGGCACATCCCACCAGCCACCCAGCTCTCCACCGCCGACCCTGGGGCATCACGGTGGAGGCGCAGTTCTCGGCGCCTGTCCGGCCAATTCCCGCAAAGTCCCCCTTTCAGCAGACCACAACCTCATCCCAGTCAGTCCCCCATCCCGCCCAGCTCGTGGTCACGCCGCTGAAGAAGCGCTGCTCGAATTCAGCGCACAAACCGGCACCACCGCAAACTCGAGCGAGGTTTCCAGCACGCGATTGGCTCCGCAAGGGCACGTTAACAGTTCCTGGGGAAAGCAGGGAGCCGCCAAGCACAGGTTTAGCTCCTGCAGCATCTCTCGTTCGAAGTGGAGCCACCCCCTCCGCCACAATTAAACCTCTTTGCAAATCACACTTACAGACGTTCCAATAAAAATATATGGGGCTTGAGCCTTATTTATACTCAAGCGCCTTTACACTCTTCGGGCAAAGTAAAGGGCAGTCTTACGGCAGGTGGAAATTCCATTGCCAGATGCATGTAAAAGGGCCCCCGTGCCCAGGTCCAGGCCTCTTRCGTACATACACATCAGTAAGGTACACTTTCAAAGATGGGAGATATTATTTTAAAATAATATGAAGGGAACAGKGTGATTCGTCAGATCAGAAAATATTAAGTTAAAGAAAAAGCTCAACCCTGTTACCAATTAAAGCCCTGAAATAATTTTTTTCCCTATTATTTTTTTTCCCCTCTCTCTTTTCCAAGATGTTCACCACCCTATTCACAAGTACCCATAAAACACTCATTTCCTTAGAAAACCATCAGCCCCATGAGCAGTATTACCAAGGGGGTGACAATCTGCAGTTTCTGGGTTTCCCCCCCGGGATTCCTGGTCAGGCATCCATGAGAACGCAGGATTCGGCCCCCCAGGGTGCCCTGGACCCAGCTCCATCTGAGAGCAGACCCTCGTAATCCATCCTTCCACACAAAAACAAGACCCAGGAGACATTCCTATAGGCCTTTAAAAATAAGTGTGGGCCACGATCTCTGCTGGAGTGAAGAGCTGTGGCTGTGGGCATTCTGCTGAAGCAATYTTGGTTTCCACCAGCACAGGATCCGGCCCACCCGCCTCTATAAAGGGGCACAGCTCACGCTTCTGACCCACTAACGGATGGAGCGCTGCCGAGGCCACCTCGCCGGGGCTCTGGCCCACTGACGTCTCCCAGATGTGGGAAAGCCCTCACAGACATACACACACACTAAAAATGGTGGAAAAAATCCAGGTCTCCACGTTCCTCTCCATCACTCCGGCCACAACGGGCACACCGCTGCGTACCGAACACATCGAAACACACCCCCTTCTCGGGAGTTTGGGGCAGCAGCGAGATCCAGGAAGAAAATAGCCCGGGCACCTCCCGCATCGTCTAACGTTTCCCCTCGATTCCGCCTGCCGAATCCTCTCTCTTTTCTAACTTTATTAAACAAAGGGGGCCTGATTCTCCACGGCCTTGCACCCGCCAGCGCAGAGTTGGTGCAAAGCCCCACCATTTCTGGCTGCGTTCAGCTCGCGGCGGTGTAAAAGCATCACGGGGAGGATCAGGCCCAGGGGGAATTTTCTCGGCCATACCTTCACCCCCCTGTTTCCCCAACTCCCCAGCGCAGGGGCCACGATCCCAGTGCGGCAGGGGGGAGGGGGGGGGGAAGCCAGAGCAAGAGCCGTTCCCTCTGCTGCAGATGCCCTGAGTTTCCCTGAGTTTTGGGGGAGGACAGCACCCCCACGCACTCCTGCCCACTCTCCATCCCAGCGTGGGGACCGGCCTCTAGCGTGCTCCCGAGCTTGGCTGGTGGAGGAGAGCCGAGCCACCAGAGGCCCCATTGTTCCCATAACATGCTCCAGCGGAACGATGCACAGCCATTAGCCATTTGCATCCCTCTCCCCGTGGCTTCCCCTTGCCCACCTCAGCTCCTGCACATCTGGGAGCACTGGCCCTGAGGAGCCACCCCCCCCACCCCCCCCCGTGTCAAACTGCAAACCCCCTGCTCGGGCGATTTCAATTCCCAACCCAAGAGGAAGCATCTGGATGTGGAGCCGCAGTCTCTGCCCGTCACACTTCCAGAGCGTCAAGTTACTTGCTCAGAGAAAGAAAAAAAAAAAATCCCACTTAGCCACACTATTATTATTTTTTTTTCTTCCTCTGCAAGCGACACAAAACTTCTCTCGCCAGCCCCATGTTTTAACCCTGCGACGGTTCCCGCAATGCCAACGGGCGGCTCGGCGGAGCTGCCCTCCCCGCAGCGCACCTCGCCCCCACACGCACACTCGGGAGCCCGGAGCGGTGGGGGTGGGCGAGGGGTGACTTAAGAGTGGGTGTGGTGTATATATATATATATATATAATTTTTTTTTTTTTTTTTTTTAAAGCCCTCCTCCATTCCACCTCGCTCCGAACAGAGCCGTAAGGAGAACAAAAGCATCACTGTCGCGGAGCGTGGTCAGCGGCGGGGCCGGGCGGCGGAGGCGTGCGTGGGGCCCACGCGGGACGGTCGGGTGCCCGCTCCAGGGTCCCTGCCAGTCACATGGTTGCAGAAGGAGTTCAACTTCCATTAATCGGTTGTTTGGACCCGTACTAGGCCCGGCAGCTCGCCCGCCCGGCCCCGGCGARCCCCGGCACAACCACACCCCCTCGCTCCGCCGAACCCAACAAAGGGGATTTTTCTCCCCACCGCGCCGAGCCCGGCCGGGGCGCGGGGAGCCGGGGTCGGGTTCCGCCGGCAGCCAGCCCCGCTTTCTTCTTTCCTCCCCCCGCTTTATTTTCTTTTTTTAATTTTTTTTTTTTTTTTAAAGGAGGAGGGCGGAGAGCGCAGTTCAGGAACAGCTCTTTCGCAGAACCGGAGGAGCGACGGGCTTGGGGCTCCGGTGCAGACAGCCGGGCAAGCCCCCGCAGGCATTCCTATAGATTTCCCCCCACCCTCCCAAAAAGAGCCCCCCCCTTGCCAGAGGACCAGCGACCCGTCCGCAGCCCCGGGAGTCCCGCTCCGCCCGCGGCAGAGGCGGGCTGCCCCCTCCGCTTTGTCCCCGGCAGGGCTGAGCCGGCCGGGGCGCGGGTGCCCGCCCGGCCCCGGCCCCGAACAATGGGAGGGAGGGAGCGGCGAGGGGCGAGCCGCGGGGGAAGTTGGCGGGGCCCCCCGGCGGGGCGGTCCCCAGCCCTCCCGGCCGTGGGGATGCCGCGGGCGGCGGGGGGAAGTTTCCCAGGGAAGGGGCCCGGCTACCGGGCTGGGGGGGGGGGTACCGGCGGCCGGGCGGGGACCCGCACCCCGGCGCTCACCTTGCCGGCCCACGATCTCGGCCACGTGCTCGGAGCTGGGCACCGGGACGCACTCGGTGGTGTTGGAGCTGCTCTTGAGCCGCAGCTCGGCCTCCTTGTACAGCGCGCACAACTTGGGCTCCGCCGCCCCGGCGCTGGGCGCCGACGAACCCTTCGGGGCCGGCGGCGGCGGCGGCGGCGGCGGCGGCGGCTGCTGCTGCGGCGGCGGCGGCGGCGGTGGGGGCTGCTGCGGCGGCGGCGGCGGCGGGTTATTGTTGTTGTTGTTGCTGTCCTCCACCAGCACCACGGCGGAGGAGGAGGAGGAGGAGGAAGGCTCGCCTAGCCCCAGCAGGCAGAGCTGGTCCAGGGCGAGCTGCAGCGCCCGGTCATCCTCCAGCAGCGCTCTGTCTTTGCCGCTCCCACCGAAACAGCCTAAATCGCCGAAACCCCCGTTCCTTTCCATTATCCCTGGTACTACCAGGCTAGGCATGGCTAACAAAGACTTGAGAGGGGGTTGGGTGGTGGTGGTTGGTTGGGGAGGGGGGGGTGTGAGAGCGAGAGGAGGGGAGTGGGGAAAAAAAAAAAGGCAGAGGGAGAGAAACAGA
>JASVER010000172.1:662793-699353 GCA_030449065.1 Oceanodroma leucorhoa
GTGGTGGTGGTTGGTTGGGGAGGGGGGGGTGTGAAAGAGCTCGGGAGGGAGAAGGGAAAAAAAAAAAGGCAGAGGGAGAGAAACAGACAGAGAAAAGGACCCTCCGCCCACCTCCCCTCTGCCTGGCCAAGCCCCTTTCTCTCTGTAACCCGAGCTCCCTCGCCCAGGCACTTCCAGCCCGCCGGGGTCCCCCCGCCGCCGCCTCCGCCCCCGGCTCCCAGCCGCCGGCGGGGTGTGCGGAGGGCCGGCGGGGCGCGGGGCGGCGCGGAGCCCCGCGGGGGGAAAACTCTTTTGTTTGAAGGCGGCTGGGCGCAGCGGGAGGCTGCCCCGGCCCGCGGCCTGCTGGGGGATGTAGTCCCCGGCCGCCGCGCACACCCCCTCCGGCGCGCCGGCGGCGGGGCGCGGGGGGACGGCGGGTGGAGGGGGCTGCGGGGGGACCCGCTGGCCAAGGGTGGAGGGGGGTGCGGGGGGACCCGCCATGCCGTGGGTGAAGGGGCCCGTGTGGAGACCCACTGTGTCATGGGTGGAGGGGGCTGCAGGGGGACCCGCCATGAAATGAATGGGTGGAGGGGGTTGTGTGGGGACCCGCTGTGACATGGGTTGAGGGGGCTGCTGGGGGACCCAATGTGCGATGCATGAAGGGGGCTGCGGGGGGACCTGCCATACCATGGGTGAAGGGGGCTGCGTGGGGACCCGCCATGCAACAAACGGGTGGAGGGGCCTGTGTGGAGACCCCTCTGTGACATGGGTGGAGGGGACCGCAGGGGGACCCAATGTGCTATGAGTGAAGGGGGCTGCGTGGGGACCTGCCATGCCATGGGTGGAGGTGGCTGTGTGGGGACCCACTGTGTCACGGGTGGAGGGGGCTGCGTGGATACTCGCCATGCACGCCCCAGGCATGGAGGACCCAAAAGTGGAGGAGGAGTACATGGGGACCCAACAGCATCCACTCTGGCACAGAGGAGCCACGGGTGGAAGGGGTCTACGTGGGGACCCACCATGTGCACCCCAGCACGCAGGGGTCACGGGTGGAGGGGGCTGCGGGAGGACCTGCCACGCCATGGTGGAGGGGGCTGCGTGGGGATCCACTGTGCAATGATGGATAGAGGGGGCCGCGTGGGGACCTGCCATGCCATGGGTGGAGGGGGCTGCGTGGGGACCTGCCATGCCATGGGTGGAGGGGGCTGCGTGGGGACCTGCCATGCCATGGGTGGAGGGGGCTGTGTGGGGACCTGCCATGCACACCCTGGGCATGGAGAGGCCACAAGTGGAGGAGGTGTGCGTGGGGACCCAACAGCATCCACCCTGGTCCAGAGGAGCCATGGATGGAAGGGGTCTGCATGGGGACCCGCTATATGTGCACCCCAGCATGGAGGGGTGACGGGTGGAGGGGGGGCTGCATGGGGACCTGTCAATGCGCACCCCATCAAGGAGGGTCTGTGTGGGGACCTGCCACTGCCCACCCGTGYGCGGTGCTGTGGGGAGGTCAAGGGGTGGGAGCCTAGAGATCCACTGGGATAGCGGGGACCCTTGGGAGAAGCGGTGGCTAGGCAGGGACACCTCAGGGTGGAACCGCTTGGGCCATAGGCTGGCAGAGGGACCAGAGTCGGTGGGGTGAACAGTGGGGAGAAGGGGACTGGGCGTGATGGGGCAGGTCCTGAAGGGATGAGCCCACCTCCCATGGACAGGTAGCTCACTGGCTTCATGCTCGTGCCAAGGCGGACACGGTCTTTGAAGAGATTCTGGGCCCCCCCAAACAAGGGGGCTTCAGTCTTGTGATGGGAAGACCCCCAACCAAAATCACAAGAATTTGAGGGCCAAAACCGTGTGTCCAGCAGCACCGGGAATCATGGAAAGAGAGGAGAAGAAGGGGGAACCCCCCGGCACCCCAAGGCCTTGCGGTGGCTCCAGGCGCAGGAGCAGCGAGGCTTGGCGGGTTTGCTGGGGCTCAGCCTCCCCGCCCTTGGCTCCCTGCCCCAGCAAAACCCCCCCCTTGCAAACTGGGGATGCTGGGGGAGAGCCATGGGACAGCCCTGCTCCCTCGGCTAGCTTTTTTCATTGAAATGAGGAGCGATTTAGCGCAGAGGGAAGCATTGAAAATAGCTTTCCAGCTCCCCGCCAGCAAGGCTGGGCTCTCTGTGTGTGTGTGTGTGTGTGTGTGTGGAGTTTCTCCCCTCTTCCCCTTTCTTCCCTTTGAATCAAACCAGATGTCTCTCCCATGAAATGAGATTGCATGAGCTTACACTGGAGAAAGACAATGCAGAAAGCAGCGAGGCTCCCATCGAGCCACATTGCGCTGCAGCTCTGGCAGAGGCGACGTCTGCGGCTCTGGCTGGGGACGGAGCGGGGGGATGGTGGCACTGCTGCCTTGTCACCGAGGCAGGAATTTTCTACACACACCCCCCAACCCAACTGTATTTTGTATGATTTCCTCTCTCTGGCTCTCAGATCCTTGCAGCAAGGTTTCTCTCTCTCCCACCCCCCCACTCCCCCCTTTCTGGGTCTACAAGCAGAAGATCTCAGCTTGCAGATGAACTAAGCAGATGGGGCACCCAGCACAAGGAAATGTCTCATCCACTGACTCAGACGGTAAGGTGTTGCTATAGCTTTCCCTGCAAGTTTGCCCAGGCACTTTGGGAATGGGAATTTTGCTTTCGTTTTTATTTTGCCATCCAGGTTTCCTAATCCGTAGCACAAAGTCAGGGAGATGCTGGGACACCGGCCGGCGGGGCTGGTGGTGGCAGGTTCCATCTGCTGCAGAGCTGCTGTGGGGTTAGAGGGTTTGCTGTTTGTGTTGTGAGTGTTCAAAAAAGAAAAGAAAAAAAAAAGATAGCTAAGAACAGAAGAACCCGCCTCACGCTGTTGCATTTCATGTGGCTCATTTTGGTCATGATTGTAGAACAGTGTCTTGAATTACTCGTTTTTGGTTTGGTTTTTTTTTAACCTTTGCATGGTGATGGGACTTGTGAAAGTCTGGCAGTTTGGGCTGTTTTCCTTCGTCTGAGAGGTGGTGTCTGTGTTGTGATACGATGGGTAGCGGCTCTATATGCACGTACACACGCATCACGCGGAGTGTTTGTTTAATACGGACACTCTCGGTCCCGTGTGCCGCATGGAGGTTAGACAGACAATAATGTGCATTTAATACACGTGGGTGTTCACATACACGCTGCCCGTTACTCTTGCACACACCTGCTGAGTATGGCTCACTCACACGCTTAAAACCATGTAAAAAGGTTGTGTGTATCCGTGTAAGCGTGTGTGTTACAGGCGTGTGTGTGCAAAATGCAAATGCGTAAAGCGAGCGTGCAAGTGGTGRGCGTTTACTTGAAATATGTACATAAACTGCAAATGTATTTTTATATGAAGTGTTTTGTGGGTACACATCTCTATATGCAGGTGTGTTCATAACGTGGGTGTGTATTCATGCGTGCATCCATGCACGTAAACACGTGTGCATACAGTAYGTTGTGGTATTGGTGGGAACTGTTGTATTTTGTCCTGTAAATTATAGAGCAACATTTTCATCGGTCAAAGTTGGATCTCATTCATGAAGCCAATGAAGATGCCTGGTCTGTAGGTATCGTGTCATTTTGGGGACACAGTTTTGCTTCCAACCTCCATTTTAAGTTCCRTCCTGGAGCTTTCAGGAGAAGAAAGTGCCCTTCGAAATCATAAAGTGAAAGGAAGGAAAAAAAAAAAGGCAGAACTGCAGAGCTGCGGCTCTAAGCTTTCAAACACCACAAGCCAGGCCCAGAAATCATAAAACTAACTCAAAAGTTTGCGTGACTCCACAGAAATAATGAATATGGGGTTTCTTTTCATTTGCCTTCTCCCGGGGCTTTCAGATTTCACTCGAGTTACATCACCTCACTTTTCTGCACAGCCACAAGGTCTAGAAACTTACTTTAGAAAATGAAAATTCCTATTCGCACATATTCACATGACTCACAGAGCTGGGAATTTCAGGCAAACATGAATGCTCATAGAAAAATTGCAAGAATTGGCAACACGGGCAATGACTAATCCTGATGGGTCCCTGATAGCAACGTTTCTCAGTTCGTACAATATTTTGGGGGCGTAGCTGGGCTCCAACCAAGACTTTGATCCTCCTCACGGTGATAGCAACTGCTTAGGAATGATCTTACCTACCGTCTGGCATTGTTGCCCTCTGGGGAAGCTGTATTTCAATAGTAATTCAGGTTAAAGTTAGCGCTGCCAGGTGGCTTGAATTGACTTGATGAGCTGGAATAGATCACTGGGGCTCATATCACGGGACTGTCAGAGGCTTGAATGTTTGCAGCTCCCTGGACGTGGGAGTAAAAGGTTATTTTTTGGTTCCAGGTAGTGTTGTTGGATTGCGACGAGACCAGTCGTTTGCTGCGGGTGTAGACTGTGCCCAGCTACATCCACTCTGCAAACGTCCCTACCAAGGTTTTGGCAGAAACACAGTGTTTCTAGTTAAAAAGTTGGTATTTCCAAATCCACATCCCTGAATTACTGTCAGGGAAAAAAAAAGTATTAATTAAAACCAGGGACGACGGAAGACTCCGCCAAGCAGAGAGGTTGGGATCGTATAGCAGCGTCACGTGCTCCTCACCGCTTTCCTAGGCAATAAGTTGCAGAATGATCAAAGAAAAGGGAGAAACTGCAAACTGCAACTGCTGTCGATGCCAGAGCCATCGGGGAGGGGAGTCCGGGCACCACGGCTTGTAATAGAAAGCCCTGTCGAAGGCAAGAATAAAGCTGACGTTGACTGAGGTGGTGCCAGCAGCCTCTCCTTAGGCAAAACAGTAACTTACATTCATCATCAAGAGCAAACACAGGAAAGAAACTTTCTAGGTTAATTTATGTCATCGATGCAAAGCAAAGTTTGGCGCTTGCCAGTGCTGCATCCCTCTTCCCCCCRAAAGTACCCGAGTCCGGGGGAAAGAGGTGCTTGGAAGACGGCAGCTGCTAGAAAAGCTTTAATGCGGGGCGAGCATCCCCACTCCTGCAAACTGCTGTGAAAAGCCAAGGGTGGTAYGGGCAGCAGGGAGGCAAAAATGCTGCTTGTGACCAGGACGCCTTTTTTTAGGCTTTTCTTCATTTTCATTTCATGTGAGATTGGCGTTGGGGTAACATCACCGCGAGAGCTCCGAGACATCATCTCCCCATCCCTGGGCACCTCATTTCAATGACTGCTCGGCCGCAGGCGAAGCAGGAGTATCCCAAACACTGGAAAGCTGGAAGGAATCCCTCACACCCTGCGGGTACGTGGAGCTTTGAGCCCACAATCTCCATGCGCCGGCCGTTTCTTGCGGCGCGAGGTTCAGAAATTAATCTGCCCTCCGTGGCGGCCGATCCACCCGAGGGTACGTCACTGCAGCCCCGTCTGCGGCTGCAACTGCCCTTACAATTCATTTGCTGCGCGTTGATTTTAAACCTCTTTGCTTTGTAGATGGGACCGATAGCAAGAGGTATCTTGCTCTCCATGCGGGGATCCTAAAGTGCTTTGCAAACATTTGTTAATTAAGCTCTTCTACGAGATAAGTAAATTACCGCAAAGCTTTGATCCAAAGCTCCTTGAAGTCCATTGGTTTTGGTGAGTCCAGGTCCATGGGATCAGGCCCAGGAGAGCAGATTTATAAACCCCTCAATTTTGTTAAGAGCTCAGCATATTGGCTGCAGATGGAGTGCTAAGCTACAGGGACAATCTGGCGGTGGGACTGCTGGTGCTGAGCRGTTTGCAGACTTGATCGTGATTGTAAGTGTGGAGGTTTTGGACTTCTGGTCATGAGGTTTTTTGGAAAAACTGCCCTAAGGTTGTTGAAGAAATTCCTTCAGCTTGAAATTTGGATGATTTTGGGTCTGGGATCGAAAGGGGGTTTCAGTTTCAGGATCATACTCTCCCCTTATTCCTGCTGCTTATACATGTAGTTCRTTTTCCAAGGAATACTTTTTCCTCCCGTTGGAATCCCATCTTCTGCAAGCAGATAATTCCTGATTTCAATTTATAGAACATCAGGATTACCATATGTTTCCTTGAACACGTCCTCTTCTAAATTTTGTCCGGGGGAATGTTAGTGTTTTGGCCACTTSTCTGGTATTTTCTGAATCTACATCAGCCTGGAAATCCTGGCGTAGCTGCGCTAGCACGCGTGCGGATCCGCTCTTTGGGCATCGCACCGAACTCTGCCGCGATGCCAGCGGGACAGATTTCCCGCGCGTGCTCCCACCGGCTGCCTGGTGCATCCGCAATAAGTCAGACGCTTCCTGGACGTGTCAAGCCCCAGGCCCATGTGCTGGCCAGATGGTCCGCGTGTGCCCAGCAAATCCAACGCGTCCAGGTTGTGTTGGATTCACCGCACGTTCATTGTCAAGCTGTGCAGCGCATGTGCACGTATTTCTGTCCAGGAAATCTTGCATGGAAATATGGCAGCCCCATCCAAGGGACTTACCTGTCTCCTGTTACCCTAACAAATGAGCACTGTCTTTACGGGTCCGCCTGGGAGAGGGGGATGTGCCGTATTTCCAGTTTCGAGGCGAGGATCTGAGTCGTGGAGTCGAACCAACTTGCATTCGGGTGCAACCAGAGGGTTTTTCCTGAGCTATAAGCAAGTTCTCTCGGCAGAGTAACGTCTTCCTGCTTGGAGGCTGGGTATACCCGCAGGTTTAATGCTCTTTCCACTTATGGGTGATTTTAAATGAAAACAGGGAAGGTTTATAGCTAGGGGTGAGGTCCAGTGAAATCCCGTTGCCTTTCGGGAAGATGGATGCGGGTGATGGGGCTGGCTGCAGTCACGTTTTTGGCCAAACAAGGCCAACAAAGAGCTCGAAAGTGTGGATTTGGATATCCTTGCATGGAGTGAAAGATCGATGCCTCATCCCCACCGACTGTGCTGGAAAACAGGGACACTGATTATTCACAAAGTGCTCTCAACACACAGAGTTAGGTGTGAAAGAGAAATTTTTTTCCCTTTAATCTAGGTGTTTACTTGTAACCAAAGCAGTTTATAAATCTCAGGCGGTGGTAGCGTGTGTGATCCTTAAGTTTTTTGTGCCTTTATAAGCAATTTGACCAAAGTCATACAGCGTGTCCGTGGCACAGTCCAGCAGAGCCAAGGTCCTGGTTTTTCTCCTCTAGACAAGCACCACCGCTCCAATTTTGCGTAGGAGCACCTTTCTCTTTCTCCCTTCCTTACCCTTCCCCATCGTATTCCACAACGGTTGTTGTACGTTGTGCCAGAGATGAGGAAAGTCGTTACGTTGCACGTGATGCCTCCTTTCCAGGGATGCTTTAATCATCCCATCGTACTCCGGAGCTCTTCCTGTTGCTACTAATTTTAGTCTTTAGGGTGGAAGTTGCAGCGCGGTGGTTCGGGGTGGGATGGAGGCAAAGCCGTGCAGGTGTGTTGCGATCACTGCGACACACCTCATTGCTCTTCATGCTGCTCCGGCACGGCACGGCGCAGCAGCCTGGGGGGAGAAGCCCAAAGAGCACATCTTGCAGCTTTTTTTTAGGTGATCTGAAGTTGCTTGTGCAAGCCCAGGGATGGACGATGCCTCTCCAGAGGCTCAGCACTGACGGTGGGGAACTCCTTTTCCTGCTCTCATGCAGGCACCTAGATCAGGGCCAGGTTTTCCCGGAGCATTTGCCTCCTGGATCTGCCTGTCCAGGCAGACTCTTGCGGGAGCGCTGAGCAATTTTTTTTTTTTTTGCTGTGCAAAGAAGACCTTATCAGCTGGCTGCAGTCAGCAAAGGGACCCTTGGCACAAACAAGCAGGTGACACCGTCAGGCCTTTGCAGTTATTTGCTCTCTGCAATTCCAGATCCCTTTGGAAGCATCTCACAGCTCGAAGAGGGGGTTTTTTAGCATGGCTGTCTAAGGGAGGCAACGTCACACCTGATGCCAGGGCTTGCGTGTTGGTCTGAACCTGTTGACCAGCCTCAACCAAGTTTGGCAGAGGGATGGAGGCCTCAGAGACATTAAATTCCTCAAGTTTTGTGCAAAGCGATGTCTCTGTAGAGGAGAGAGCCCTGTAAGGCCAGGCTGCAGCACCCGCTCCACCAGACAGAGGATCCACGTGGGATTCCTGCTCCACATCCAGCTCCAGCAGTAGCTCTGCTGCACGTGCAACTGATTCTTCGCTGCTGCGGAGTCCCTCCGGGCTCAGCACCGCTTGGCTCTGGATGCGGCTCTTGGAGATGGAGGTCCAGGAGCGGGACGTGAGGGGCCGGCGTGTGCGAGGCAGAGCAGAGTAACGCAGCTGGCCTGGCCGGGGGAATCCGCGGAGCCGCGGGGMCCTGCGAGTCCTCGGGATTTGGCTTTGCGTTGGGACGAGGAGCAGCTGCAGCAGGTGAGGGAGAAGGGGAGGCTGAGGGAGAAGATGCGCTTTTTAATCTATTCCTCCTCCTCCCTGGGCGTTGCTGTTTGAGGGTCACTTGAGTTAGCAAGGGTTGTCTTTCTGCCCGGTTTCACTGCGAAACCCAGGGTCGCTTTGTGCAGCTCGGTCCTGCGCGGTTCCAGTCCGACGGCTCGGTCTAAAATCCTCTCCCCTGCCGCAGGCTTCTGCCTTTCTCGCAGGGGCAGCTTGTAGGATGGTGTTGCAGGTGGCTGTGGGGTTTGCTCCCTGGAGAGCGGGGAGACAGTGAGGGCATAGCTAAGACGGAAAAATAAGAGCTCAGAAAAGCTAATTTGAGCACGTTAAAGGTTYCTTAGAGTTTTCCTCGCCTCTGCCTTCCAGGGGTTAAGGGTCCTGACAATACCTCTGACTGCTAGGTTTAAAAAACGGGAAGAACAAGGGCTGTGACACGCGGCCTCGACCCATCCTGGCTTTGCCCACAAAGTTATTCCCCAGGGTGCTGGTGTGTGCCAAGCTGCGCCAACCGCACGATGAAGCAGAATCAGGCCCTGAGCCAATTTAACCCTTCTTCTTATCAGTCTAGACATCCTCATTATCCAGATAAATGTCTGATCCCTCGCTGAATCCCGCTAAGCTCCTGCCTTTGTGGCGCTGAACGCAGAGGGCACTCGTCCTAACCCAGGACTCCCCTTTGGGTGGGAGATCCTGCCCCCGGCCCCAGTTCCTGCGCTGGGAGCAGGTCACGGAGCGAGCGTGTATTATTAAGAGTGCTTTACCAATTACAAGTCATTACTAATGCCTTTATTACTATTATTTAATAGATCATGTTAATTATTATTATCCATTTGCTTTAAAAGAAGTGTTTCCATAGCAACGGGGAGATGTGTGCGGCTTTTCAGGCACGTCAAGTGGACATGTTCCCGGCCTCCTCCAAAATGGGCTGACAGCCCACCGCGGGGCAGGGCGGCCCGGGAGGGAGCTGGGACCCCATCGTAGCTGTGCTGAGATCCCCGTACGGACTGGTACCAGCAGGACCATCCGGAGAAGGTGACAGCACCGTCTCTGTCACTGAAAGGTCCCTTGTGCCATTAAAAAGTTCCTGCTGGATGCCGACTTTGTGCCTAAATGCTCTGAAGAGAGCAGAGTTGGCGCGATAACGTTCGTACATGTGCGTGTGACCCAGGAATGAAGGCACCCGCTGTTAATTATTGCATTGCTGCGTGCCCCGGGCTCCAGGGCTTCCTGAGAAAGTGCCTTGTCTCCTTTTATATTTTCCAGCCAGCTGCAGAAGGACCGGGACTTGGAAGTCAGGCAGAAATCCAGCAGATCTGGCGTTACCTGGCTGCGGGATGCTGAATCCCCGGGCTGGTCCTGAAGAGAGGTCTCGTGGTGAGACGACGGGAAGCTGCTGCGGGCATGCGGAGGAGGCTCCGAGCCTCTGCCTGCGCGGCGACGGTTCCCGGGGGCGAAGGGCCGTCCCTGCAGCGGCTGCGCCGATGCCACCGCRGTGCCAGGCGGTGGACGGGCTCTGGGGCAGGTAAGCCCGTGGTGAAAGGGGAACACGGGGGATGGTGCAGGCTCCTCGAGGGTGTATTCGAGGCATCACACGTTTGCCGAGGCTGGAAAGGGAACGCAGGCACGCTGCTTCCTCCTGGCTTTGCAGATGAGGTTTAAACACCGAGTTTATGTTTAAAGTTAGTCTCTGACTTGTCCAGGCCTGCTCACACCGTACCCAGCTGGCCTTCGCTCGGCGCTTTGCTGCGATCGTTCCTCTCGTGTGAAGCGAGACCATCCCACCTCACGCCACAGCTTCTGCGGGGCCGGGGGGCTGGAGGTGTGAGCGGGCGAGGAGTGGGGTCACCCCGTAGCTCGCTGGGGACCATGTACACCGACGGTGGTGGAGATACCAGCGTGCCGGGGCTGTAAGCTGCGTCCTCTGGAGAGGAGTTTGCAGCCGAGGAGATGCAAGTGSCCAAGGTGAGGCTTGGGGCATGCCCTGAGCCCCCAGCGTTGTTCAGCGAAAGCCCGTGCCCARCGATAGCTCCCAAATGAGCTCGTGCACTAATTGGCACCTTTGCTGGCAGCCTGAACGCAGGGCCCGGTGCTGGGGAGCCTGCGGGGACCACAGCTCCCGTCTGCCCAACCTCGAGGGGTCCCTGCGGGGCTGGAGCGAGACGCGCTGTCGCCTCGTCCCTGCTGGGGAGAGGTGGCTGGGGCGGATGGCGTCGGCTGGCCCCCGGGGTGGCACCGGGAGCGCGCGTGCTTCCCCGCGCCGACTGGGTCCCCGGCCTCCGCATCGTGCTGGCAGCTCGTCAGCAGTTGCATTTCCCCRCCGCTTCCTATGTAGTCAGAGCAGTGGAAATCAGTCATCTTCACGGAGGTTACAGCCAGAGGCAGTTGCTCAATCCAGCGACTCCTAAGCAGTGTTCTGAAAGCTGCAGCCTTAAGGGAAACCGGCAGTGACGGCCCAGGCAAGCAGCAACGCTTAAAAGCACTTGCTGTAACGCTTAAAAGCACTTGTTCAGCGGCAGCATGTCCTGCATCGCTCTGATTTACCCCGGCGCCTGCCTCCGCTCTCCTGGGACGGTGGGTTCCCCGGGGCTGGGGTGGGGGATAACCCTGCTCAGCCCTACGCGTCCCTTGGGGAAGGCAGCTCCCGGCAACGCTTCGGTTCCGGCTGCTCAGGGTCAGAAATGGGAACGGCAGGTGGCTGGGACAAAGCACCGTGTCACCCCCCCTTGCCGGCCTGCGGCGTCCCCGGGGTTTYGGGGGGCTCCGGCTGCCCCGCGTGTGGGTAAATCAGGTGCAGGCAATTATGTCTAGACGGGACCCGCCGGGAGCACGGTGGCATAATGGTCCCGCGGGGACAGCAGCGCAGCTCCGTGCTGCACAAAAGCTGCCTTAAGAGCCCGCGCCTCCCCCTGCTCCTCCGAGAAGTGGAGAAACACAAAAGAGAGAGGCAGGAGGGGCTGGGAGCTGGTGGGAGAGAGGGAGGGAGAATCCCCCCATGCCCGGCAGCTAATCCCAGCTCCGCTCGGAGAGGGATCTCAAATAACAAACGTCCGTGGTGGAGGCCAGATGGATTTGATTTAATAACAAAGCAGGGGGGCTTGGGATCATTTCAGAGCCTGCCAAGGGGCCGGATCCTCTGCAAGCAGCAAAGGGCCACCTGGTGTAAATCCAAGCTTAAGTTGCAGACAGCTCGGATGCTCCCCAAAATACTGGCTGTGGGAACATCCTCCTGCCCCTCGGGAGCTCCTGGGGTCCCGGCTACCCGGGGGCACAGGGCCGTGCCGAACGCACAAGGGCTGCGGGTTTCTCACGTGGACGTGGCCAGGAAGAAGGTGAAGGGGAGCGGGAGGCAATGCCTGAGGTTTCCACAGCCTCCGGCTGGGATGTCTCGCCTCGGGTAGGGCTCAGCGCTGGGCTCAGACCTCTTTATGGGGTGGTCAGAGAGAGGAGCAAGGGGCAGCCCTTGGCCCTGCTTTTGCAGAGCCCAAGAGACCCCCACTGCATCCCATGGTGGCTGAAGCCTCCCACTCCTTGGTTTCAGCATCTCGGAGGCAAGGAGGTGGCTCGGGGCAGGGTCATCCCGTCCCTGCGACGTGCCAAAGGAGGAGGCGATGGATCAGGTGAGGGAGTAGCACCCAGGGCAGTGATGCTGGTGCCGGGTTTTACCCTGCTCCTGCTTCAAATCCCGCCCTGGCTTTGCCTTGGAGAGGGTGGGTGGACGGGTTTGGCCTCCCTGCCTGGTGGGTGATTGCAGGGAGGTGTTTCTTGCGTATGGCACGATTCAGCGCTTTGGCAAAGAGCCACCCAGCTGGCTGAGCCCCCCTCCTGCCCTCCCGGGACACGTGGGGCCCCGTCCTAGATCCCAACGTCAGGAGATGCAGTGGGCTCCTTGGGCCATGCCTGACCCATCGCCTGGCTTAGAGGAGCTGCGAGGTCGGTGTCAGCGGGGCGGATGCTCGGCGCAGGGTTGAGGTGCGGGGCTGGGGACCAGGCTGGCTGCAGGCAGCACCAAAAAAGTCTTATACCGGGCGATGCTCCCGCTGCAGGCAGGGTCGCGGCGCAGCAGAGCAGCACCTCGCCGCCGGGCCGTCCCCACCGCGGTGTTTGCCACGTCTGCCAGTTGGTGCCTGGGCCAGGCAACCTCCCTGGAGATCTTGTTTCTGGAAACCGGAGAAGCCTTGGCGCTGCCCCCGCCACCTCCCCGAGCAGCGGGGAGGTGCCGCTGTCAGCCCAACACCTGCAGCTCAGCCCGGCTGTCAGCCTGCTAACTATTCCCGTCCGGATCGCTTGGCGCTCTGCCTCGGGAGCAATGAGATCCCGGCGCCAGCGATGTGCCGGCAAGAGGAGAGGAGGGTTTTGTGCTCGGGGGAGGACGCCGGGGCCGTGCGGCTGGGCTGGGAGGGCAGTGGGAGGCAGGAAGGACGGTGGGTCCATCCCAGAAGCAGGGAGCAGGGAGCCCAGCTCCGTGTCTGGCATGCTCCGTGCGGAGAGGCCGGCACGCAGGAGCTATCGCTCGCATCCCGAGTCTCCAAAGGCCCGCGCTGTCTTTTTGGTCCAACGCTGTGAGTTTTTACCTGCGCAGGGCACTGCGTTCATCTCCACCCCCCATCCCACCCGGTACTTGGTGGCACCACGTTAACTTGCTCCGTTCAGGGGCTGCAGCTGGTTTCTGATTCCTGCTTTCACCCAGCAGCCTTGTTGGCAGCGTGTCCCGTCTCCTGGCTGCCTCACCGGGACTATCTGTTGTCCGGGAGCCTTTTTCCCCTCTCTCCTCCCTCTSCAGCGTGCCGTTGGCAAACGGCCTGGTGTTTCTCCCCGCTCCAGCATCAAGTGGAAACAAGGGGGTGCTCCCTGCAACCCAGGGCTGCACTGGGCGCACAGGGACAAGCGTTGCCGGCAGTGYAGACCCCGGTGAGGGATGTCTCCTCTCCCCATCCCCTTTGCATCCCTTGGTAGGACGCCAGCCCGTTGTGGGAGCTCGGCACCATTTATTACCAGGCTCTGCTCTTCTAACGAGAAGCAGTTTCTCAGCCCTGGCGCCGTGCCTATAAAAATGAATCTGTGCCTGCGCTTTCGGTGCCATGTGCTTCGCAGCGAGAGCAGGGATCTGCGGAGCGGGGTGGCACGGGGCAGCGAGGGAGCGGCATCCCTGTGGGTGAGCRCCCCCGGATTGCTGGGAGCCTGAAAGCTCTGGACGGCAGCCGGACGATCCCCACGCCATCCTGGCTGGGGACTTCTCCGAGACGAGTGACATCTCTGTCCGGAGAGTGACTCTCCGGAGTCCCGGCCTCCTCCAGAAGCCACTGGATGAGGATGGCTGCGACGCTGGCAGCCCCCCGAGCCCACCGCCCTCGGGGTCCCCAGGAGATGGGGAGAGGAGCCGCCACGGACAGTGTTGTCCCAGGACTGGACTCGTCTCTTCTGTACTGCACACGTTAGACACGAGATGGTGCTGCCGTTCGCTCCTGTTCCCTGCCTGGGAAACCGGGATGCGCTGAGCTGAGCCTTGGACCTTGTCTGGCTGGGAGAGCACCCTGCTGCTAAACACAGCCTCTCCTGGGGGACAGATCCAGCGTCGCCCGCCGTGTGTGTGACCCTGCCATCGCTTCCCGGAGAGCTGGCAGCTCCCCCGGGCCGCCRCGTCTGCGGGGTGCAGAGAGGCCGGGGGTTGCGGGGTCCGCGTGGTAAGGGACGGTTTTGTGCTGTGGCTTTGCCAACGCAGAGCCCCGCGGGGACGGCTGTGCTGGCTTCTCGCTGCCGAGGGGAAGGGAACCGGGATGGACCCGGCCGTGTGTCTGCAAAATCACGCAACCGGTCGGACCCTGGGTGTTGGCACTTGCTTGACAGAGCTGAGGACTGTGCAGAGCATGTGGTGTGGATGGTGCTGTGTAATCATTAATAATACATGGCTTTATCCGTATTATGGTAGTTTCCAGCATCCTCAGACAAGAGCGGGGCTTGGCCTCGCAGGGTGCCACGTATATATACCCTACCAGAGGGGATGCGTTACTGGGCCTGTTGGTCACCAGTGCCGGTAAGGTAATCAGAGACGTCGAGACTGGAGGCAGCCTTGGCTGCGGTGAGCGTACGCTGCTGGAGTTTGCAGTCCCGAGGGCTCAAGTTGCCCTCTTGGCCCTGAAATGGCCTCAAGTTGCCCCAGGGTTGCCCTGGATATCAGGAAAAGTTTCTTCACTGAAAGGGTAGTCAGGCATTGGAACAGGCTGCCCAGGGAAGTGGTGGAGTCACCATCCCTGGAGGTGTTCAAAAAACGTGTGGATGAGGTGCTTCGGGACATGGTTTAGTGGGCATGGGTGCTGGGTTGATGGTTGGACTCGATGATCTTAAAGGTCTTTTCCAACCTTAATGGTTCTATGATTCTGTGATTCTATGGGACAGGCGAAGGGTAAAGTTAGGACTCTGAATTTTAGGAAAGCAAAATTCCAGCTGTTCAAGGAGTTAATCAATAGGACCCCCTGGGAAACTGCCCTCGGGGACAAAGGAGCAGAACGGAGCTGGCAGATCTTTAAGGACGCTTTCCATAAAGTGCAAAAGCTCTCGATCCCCAGATGTAAGAAATCAGGAAAGGATGGCAAGAGATGGGCATGGCTGAGTGGAGACCTGCTGGTCAAACTAAAGGGCAGGAAGGAAATGCCCAGGCAGTGGAAGCAGGGACAGGTACCCTGGGAAGAGTACGGGGACGCTGGCCTGTTGGGTAGGGATGGGGTCAGGAAGGCCAAGGCCTTGGCAAGGGATGCCAAGAATAATAAGAAGGGCTTCTACAGGCATGTCAGCCAGGAAAGGAAGGTCAAAGAAAGTGTAGCCCCCTGATGAAGATGACTGGCAGACTGGTAATGACAGATGAGGAGAAGGCTGAGGTACTCAACAACTTTTTTGCCTCAGTCCCCACTGACAACCTCCCTTCCCACACCTCTCGAGTGGATGGACCTCAAGGCAGGGACTGGGGGAGCAAAGTCCCTCCCACTGTAAGAGAAGATCAGGTTCGTGACCACCTGAGGAACCTCAACTTACAGAAGTCTATGGGACCTGACAAGATGCATCCCCAAGTCCTGAGGGAATTGGCTGATGTGGTGGCCAAGCCACTCTCCATGATATTTGAAAAGTTACGGCAGTCAGGTGAAGTCCCCAGTGTCTGGAAGAAGGGAAACATTGCACCCATTTTAAAAAAGGGTAGCAAGGAGGACCCTGGGAACTACCGACCTGCCAGCCTCACCTCTGTGCCTGGGAAGATCATGGAACAGATCCTCCTAGAAGCTGTGCTAAGGCAGATGGAGGACAGGGAGGGGATTCGAGACAGCCAGCATGGCTTCACCGAGGGCAAGTCTTGCCTCACCAACCAACTTCTATGATGGAGTGACTACATCAGTGGACAAGGGAGGAGCTACTGTTGTCGTCTATCTGGATTTCTGTAAGGCCTTTGACACGGTTCCCCACAACATCCTTCTCTCTAAATTGTAGAAATATGGATTTGATGGGTGGACTGTCCAGTGGATAAGGAATTGGCTGGATGGTCACATCTGGAGAGTAGTGGTCAACAGCTCAATGCCTGGATGGAGATCAGTGATGAGTGGTGTCCCTCAGGGGTCCTTATTGGGACCAGTACTGTTTAATATCTTCATCAATGACATAGTGGGATCGAGTGCATCCTCAACAGATTTGCAGATGACACCAAGCTGAGTGGTGCGGTTGACACGCCTGAGGGACGGGATGCCATCCAGAGGGACCTGGACAAGCTCGCAAAGTGGGCCCGTGTGAACCTCATGAGGTTCAACAAGGCCAAGTGCAGGGTCCTGCACCTGGGTCGGGGCAACCCCCAGTATCAACACAGGCTGGGGGGTGAAGGGATTGAGAGCAGCCCTGCCGAGAAGGACTTGGGGGTACTGGTGGATGAAAAGCTGGACATGAACCTGCAATGTGCGCTCRCAGCTCAGAAGACCAACCGTAYCCTGGGCTGCATGAAAAGTGTGGGCAGCAGGTCGAGGGAGGGGATTCTGCCCCTCRACTCTGCTCTGGTGAGACCCCCCCTGCAGTGCTGCGTCCAGCTCTGGRGYCCTCAGCACAAGAAAGACATGGACCTGTTGGAGCGGGTCCAGAGGAGGCCACCAAAATGACCAAGGGGATGGAACACCTCTGCTATGAGGAAAGGCTGAGAGAGTTGGGGTTGTTCAGCCTGGAGAAGAGAAGGCTTCGGGGAGAACTTATTGCGGCCTTTCAGTACTTAAAGGGGGCTCATAAGAAAGATGGGGASAGACTTTTTAATAGGGCCTGTAGCGATAGGACAAGGGGGAATGGTTTAAAACTGAAAGAGGGGAGATTCRGACTAGATATAAGGAAGAAATTTTTTACGCTGAGGGTGGTGAGACACTGGCACRGGTTGCCCAGAGAGGTGGTMGATGCCCCATCCCTGGGGACATCCAAGGTCAGGYTGGACGGGGCTCTGAGCAACCTGATCTAGTKGRAGATGTCCCTGCCCAYRGCAGGGKRGTTGGACTAGATGGCCTTTAAAGGTCCAACCCAAACTGTTCTGTGATTCTATATGCTTAAAGAGACCATCTCTATCCAGAAAACCCCCCAGGTGAAGAGCTAAGATGGGAAAAGGCTGGAAGAAGGCGCTTACCCCCGTCTGGCAAATGGAGAAACTGAGGCATGGACCTGTGCATCATGGATAGATGAGCTTCGAGGACTCCATGGCTCGCTGGAGGGTGGAGGGGATCTTTTATGGGGTGGACTGAGTGCTGCAGACCAGGCATGGCAGATCTGAAAGGCCAGTGCAGGGGGCCGGGCTTTGCCCAGAGAAGTGCAAAGGTAGAAGCGGAGGCAGCTGGAAGGGGAGGACAGTTTGGTGCTCTCTGTCTTTGTTGTCGGAGTCAAGGGTGTTTCCTGACTCTCCGTGAGTCATTCCCGGTGGGGTCTGTCCTCCAGCCCCTCTTGTGTGGTGGTTCTTGGGGCTTGCGTGTGTAACCAGCACCCTACGGTCGTCGTGGGCGAGCTGGGGTGGCTGACTCGGTGCATCGACAGCTGCCGTCGGGCCCCACAGCCTCCATCCTCATGGCTTTCTGCAGCAATTGGGGTCTCCGTTGGTGCCGGCACGGCCGGCACAGACCCCGGCTCCATCCTGCCCAGTCCAACCCAACCCTCTCATTTCAGCTCTGCCATCAGATGGAAGGCAGGGATCTCCCCGGCTTCCCCTGTCCCAAACCCCTTCTGCGAGTTCGAAACAGCGGCTGAACCACAGGGGTTGCAAATCCCAACCGCAGCCCCGGGGCACTTGGCAACAGGCAAACAAACAGCCCGGCGCTGAGCTCGGCCGCTGGGCTCTGGCACACCGCAGCCCGTAATTAATAGCGAGGACGGAAAGGCCCGTTTGGCTGCTTGGCCTCTCCTGCCTGGGACAAAACCAAGACGAGGCGCTTTTACATCACATTTTTCCTTTGATGTTAATCTATTCGTTTCCAGCCTCCGCTGCCTTTTACGTCCAAACCCCATTAAGAAAACTCCCATTGCTCCTCCGCCCACGTAGGCAGAGACGCTGCGGGATCGGCTCAGATTAGCAACGCCGGCAAACCTCTGCCCCGTGGGTGCTCCGGCTTCACCCCGCCTTGCCGGCCCCCCATAGCCCGGGCACTCCCCGCTGCCATTTTGGGGGCTCCGGTCCCTTCCCTGGAGCCAATATGCAGATGGGGCAGATTTGTTCTGCTTTGGGGAAAGGCTTTTTTTCACCCGTAGCATAGATAAGAGCGGCCGTGGGGTTGCTCTAACTCTGCAGGGTCTGGGCTGGAGCAAGCAGGTATTAATCCTGCATCCCCCTCGCTCCGACCGCGCTTCGTGCAACGTCCTGCTCTCATTTCTGCAACTCGGCCCGTTTCTTTTTCTCCTTTAATCTGCGGGACTACCCCAGCGCTTCCGTTTTGCGCTATTTTGAGTGCAAATTKKTTTTTTTTTAATTTCGCTTTTTGCAGCACTGAAGTGCGGTAAAGCCAGCCAGCCCACATCCCCCCTCCTCTCCCGCCCCAGCAGAAAAGCTGAGCGGGGCTGGGAGGGAGAGGTGGTAGTAAATAGCAGGAAAACACCCCTGTTGCAGAAAGCTTTGTAAAGGGAAATGAATGAAAGGCAGCTGCTGACGCACCCGTCTGGGCTCACGGTGTTTGGCCGGCGCGGCTTTCCCCCCCCCCCGTTGATGGGTTACGGGGAGCGATGGTTCGTCTCCAGGAAATACGGAGGGGTGCGGAGGAGGGAAGGTGCTCGGCTGCCAGCAGAGCCCTTCCCACCGCCCAGACCCTGGGCACGGCTCCCGGTGCCCACCGGGAAGGTGGGTTCCCTCCCCAGGAGGGTGCAGCCCCAGCACTGGGAGTTGTGCCGCTCTCCKCCGCCGCGGGAGGAACCCAGGGGACATTCAACGTGCCAAGGGCAGGGGGGGTGTGAGTCAGGCCTCGGGACYGGGAGATAAATGGCTATAAATGCTGTGKTTTTCCCTTTGGATCCTGCTCTCTSAGCTTTTCAGCGTTGCTCGGTCMCAYTTTAAGTTGCCTCCGCAGCGGCAAGGGTTGCAGATTTAGGAGGAAAGAAGGGAGGAATTGAGATTTCCCTATCCCTGTGATTCAGAGCTGAAAAAAGCAAACACCGTGTTTTGTATGAGAAAATGGCTGGGACGTTTCTCRCAGCATGTTAAGAAACTGAGGAGTTCGTTGCAGTAGGATCCAGGGTGGCCAAAAGGACAAACAGGCTCAAGAAAGGGATGAGATGGTGGTTCTGGAGGACTAATGAGTTTATGAAACATCTCTGGCATAAGAAGACCTCGAGCAGTTGATAGCTGGATGTGCCGGGGCTAGATTTCCTTCTAGCCAGTGTGTGAGATGGGTCATCCGCTCCGCTCCCGGGTGGACACGGATGCCAGGATCTGGAGACACGTCCCCTTCTCCAGGGAGCTGCCCAGCAGTGACAGAAGGAGCCATCCCCGGCTGTGAGACGGTGGCACCTGCCCAAGGAAACGGAGCTGCGCGGGGACTGCCGGGGAGGTGGGGATGCCGTTTGGAAACACGGGGCGCGTCCGCTCTGTCCCATCTGCGCCRAGGATGCCAGGAGGGACGTGCCGAGGCCGGTGTGCGCCGACGCTCATGGGCCATCCCTGGCCTTTCCCCGGTTCTCCCTTTTAAAGGCAGCAAATCCGCACGGCGGGTGTGGGGCTCCGGGYGTTTGTCCTGGCACCGTCGCAGCTCGTGTACCTTGTCCCTGTCCCCATCCCTGTCCCCATCCCTTCCCCAGGGCTGCAGGAGCGAGTGAGCGATGAGGGGATCCGGCCCCAATAAAAGGTGTTTTTTAATCCCTGTAGCTGCCCGCAGAGCAGGAGCAAAGGGCTGGACATTGTGTACRTGGGCAAAATGGAAAAGTAGGAGAGGTCACCTTGTAGGCAGGATTAATTCATCCTGAAACCATCCCTGGAGATGTTTGTCTCGTAGGATCCTAAAAACCCCGAGCGATAGAGACCTTCAAGCACGTGGCTGTTTTACCGTAGGAGCAGGAACAGCCCCTGGCTGCAATTTCTTGCACCCGCAGCCGTCTACCTCGGGGCTTCCCCGGGGGATGAAGGAAAGGCACCGGGAGCACTGCCAGCCTGGGGACGTTTGCCCCGAGGCCAAGTTTGGGGCTGGGCTGGAGTCGTGGATGATGCTGGGGAAGCTCAGAAGGGCCGTGGTGAGCCCTGGAGGCAGAATGGCTTTTATCCACCTTTCCTGTGAGCCTTCAGCATGGCAGCTGGGGAAGGCTGAGCATCGCGAATGYCCTGGATCTTCTCCAGCTCCATCCTGCACAAACATCCCCTTCGGCACCTCCACTGCCCTGCGAGGAAGCTGRTGAGCTGCCGCCCCGTTGACACAGCCGGGGATTTCTCTGGCCTGGGATGAGGGCAGGCAGATCCGCATCCTGCCCGCGGCGTTGGCTGCCGGACCTGCCAGGGCTCGGAGGCTCCGGTGTTTCGCACGCCAGGGCGAGCTGGCACAGACCTCACGGCAGGAAAACCTCCGCAGCCCTGGAAACCACATCCCTGCCCGGGCATCCCTGGCCGTGCCGCAGGCTGCCCGCGGCTGGGCGAGCGGCARCACCGCGGGACTCTCCTCAGCCCAGCCCAGCTCGAGTCGTGGCYGGGGGTGCTCAGGAGGGAGCCCCCAGCCCCACGCATTGACACCACAGCCCGGTTGCAACCAGCCTCTCCCTGGCTGGGAATATCGTAAGGGACATGGCTGCTTTAGACCTTTTTATAGCACAAATAGCGAGAGTGGCCAGGAATCACCGCTAGCAGCTCTGCTTTTTTTATTTGCAAAGCCTCTGGTCCCCCCCCCGACTCTGCCCTGCCTCGAGGCACCGCGTGTCTACGGAGAGCACCCACTGTGGGAGATCCCCCAGCTCCCCGCCGCGGCAGAGATGACTCCGCTGCCGCCTGTGTGGGAAGCAGAGATTTAATTTCCAGCAGCGGTAAGGTTCCCCTAATTTGCCCCAGGTGTCTGGGCAAAGCGCAGAGGGATTTTTAACTCCTTCGATCCCCTCCTCCAGATGGATGGGGGTGAGCCAGGCTCCCACCGGTCAGCTGCGGGTATGGGTGTCATTCCCGAGGTGGCATTTAACGGGGCACGTCCCAGGCCGGTGCGTCTGTGCGTCCCTCCGTCTTCTACCCCACGCCGGGCTGGGCTGGCGCCAGCCCATTGTGTTCGCTTTTCCTGCGAGCGCCAAGCTCGCTGCTTGGGGAAAAAATGGTCATTAAAATGCGAGCGTAACCCCAACCCAGCAGCGCCGGGGGGTTGTGGGGAGCAGAAAACTGGCTGGCTCAGGATTTTAGGCTCGGAAATTTGCTCCTTTCAGTGAAATGGGATATTTTGGGTGGATGTATGCGTGGTCTACTGACTTTATGGAAAATAGGCTGATCCTGCTCTATGGGAACGACCCTCAGCAAAGCTGGGAAAGGGGCAGGAGGGCTCAGCGTCCCATCCACCCCTCATCCCCAACGTGCTTAACGTGCGGGTTGGATAACGAGGCCACAAAGCAAYGCGGCACCAAAACAGCTTTTCCTTTCAAACCCTCCCCTCGTGGGGAAGCCATGAGATGCATTTTCCGTTGGGCTGCCTGGAGCGGTCTGCATCTCGCCCAGCTGCAGCACCAGCGCYCCTGGGTTTGGCCAGAGTTTGGGGGAGCGCAGACCCCCGGGCACGCTCCCCTCTGCTCCAGCACTTTGGGTGTGCTCCTGTCTCTGCTGCTGCACCCGGGGGTTCCTGCACCCTTGGGTCCCTGCTGTCTTGCTAAAGGGGGATTCAGAGGCTGGATTTTTAGGGATGCTTTTGCTCCTGAGAGTGAAGTACGGGACTTGGGGGGGGACACAGGCATCCCCTCGGTCGTTGCTGTGGGGCAGACATCTGCCCCAGCCCAAGCAAACGGAGCTGTTCCCATCTCAGGAGCTCAAGCAGAGCAGAGGTGACTCATTCCAGCATCCCAGAGGGACACGGCAGGGACCCCGCGAGCCAGAGCCTGCACCCGTGGAGCCCCGTCCTCGTGTTTGGCATGTCTGTCTGTCCATTTACTCTGCTTTAACACCTTGGCTGCTGATCACAGAGCGGTTCGCAGGTGCTCGTGGTTCCCAGGCTGTCTTGGGCAGAGGGGCTGGAGCAGGATTTGTGCCAGAGTGGCTGCGCGGCTGCTCTCATTTCTGCTGTTGGCACATCAGGGCACAGCCGTCGGCGCTGCCCAGGCTGCTGCTCRCTGCAAGTTTCAGCTCTCTCAATAAATACAACTGGTAAATCTATTAATTTTACAGCTCTAATTGATATATTGCTGTAATTACCTTTTATAACAAGGCAATTAAACCCTATTAAAGATTATTAGCTAATTAAAACTCCTCTACACACATACACCAACCCCCTTATGTGCACAGATTGTTGTTGGGGGGAACTGGAAGCCCATCGCAGTCAGGGTCTTGYGGGTCAGCACGATGCACGGCATGATGTGATGGGTTGGGATGGTGGATGGGGAGATCCGGGTCCCATCYCTGCCTCTATCACTGCATCCGTCTTCATCCTTGGGCATGTCGCTTACTGCCAGGGCTATAAGGGAGGGGGACTGCCGCATACGCCCAACCCAGCGATTTTCGGCTGTCTGGGATCAGATGGGAAAAAACTTGGAGGCTGGGATCATCTCCTCCTGGTAATAGGGTGGTTGGGGAGGTAGGGTTAACGGTGCTATGTCTTATTGGCCAGAAGAGAGGGTTGGAAAGGGAAAATCCCCACTTGGAGATGGGGTGTGTCTGCTTTGGAAAGGAAATAGCTGGAGAAACGGCCCTGTGCTGGGGCCGGGAGCGAGGGGAGCGCGGCGGTTGGGGAGAGCACTTGGAAGGCGTCTGTGGGATCGGGGTGGCTCAGTCCCGGGTTACTCTGGGCCTGCAAAAGCAGGTGACAAAAACTCTGCACGGCCTGGGAAGTGAACCCCAGGGTCCCTGGAAAGAGCCGAAAAGAGCTGAAAAGCCGTCTGAAAAGCAGTCCGCAGGGCTCCCACCTGGGGCACTGCCTGGCCCGATGGCACATCCCCTTCCCGCGTCCCTCCGTGCTGGAGCAGCCGCATGGTGTGGGGGGGYCCCCGGAGCTGCAGCTCCTCTCGCCGCCCCTGACCCCCAGAGCAGCTGCGCTTCGTCGCTGCCCACATGTGCACATTTAAGTTTGCATTGCGGCATTCGCAGGCACCCAATGTTTCCAGGCTTTTTTGCAAACCCAAGAGCTTTGGAGGCTGAAAGGGGTTTGAAATTCCAGGGATGTGGCTGCTTTCTGCCTTCTGAGTCACGCCAAGGGAGGTGCAACCCACGCTGAGAGCCTCTCCCCCAGCCACGCAGCCTCCCCGTCCGTCCGTCGCCCCTTGCTCGTCCCCCTTGCTCTGTCTGCTGCAGCGTCGAGCGCGCCGCGCCAGCTCCCCGAGCGCTCGTGGAAACCGCAGGAATTCACGTTTGTGGGCTGAAGCATCGCTCCGTGCCACGGCCTGCGAAGCATCGCTCCGTGCCACGGCGGTGCCGGCCGTGGTGGGGAAGGGAGGTGTGGAGCGGAGCCTGTCCTCCCGGCTCGTCTGTGATGCCGCCTGGCTCATCTGGTTTAAATTAAACCCCTCSTGCCTTGCACAAGTGACAAGCACGTCTTTGCCGGTCGTGAGCCAGCCAGACCCAGTGACCCGGCTCACGGCTGTGCCGGCGATGGGCTCCTGTGTCTCCCCGCGGCCGTGCCGGGTCGGGATCCTCCCGCCCTGGTCCGGGGCAGGGGTGAGGGCATCACCCCTGCAACCTTGCTTGGGGCTGGTGAGGAAGACGGAGCAGCGCGGGGCTGTCTGCACCCAGGAGAAAGGGGGTTTGCAGGGGTGCAGGCACCGTCCCGTCCCGGAGGGGCTCTGCRTGGAGCAACTAGTGCAAAGGACCCTCCCCAGGGCTTCTTTACTCCGGGCTGCCAACGCCACCGGGGAGGATTGCAAGAGCCCTGCGGGCCCCCCAGCCAGCAGGCTCCCTCCGGGCCCCCCCGTCTCGTCCTGCTGCCCCCAGCCCAGGGGAAGCCCTCAAATTCAGTCCCCCAGGGCAGCGAATTATGGGACCCAGTGCCGGGGTCCCGTGCGTGGCAGGAGCTCCGTGGGGAGCGCAAGGAGCCAGGACGTGCCGGGAGCTGCCAGAGCAGGGACAGGCCGTGCCGATGACCCTTCGCTGTCATTTTTAGCTATTGCCCAAGCTGGTCCCTCCCTGCCTTCGCCCTGGCCGCAGTTTCCCACGTTAAGGCAAGGAAGCTTTAACCCCRCTGTCCTTGTCCCAGGGGATGCTCCGGACCCCCGCGAACATCGCCTGCTGGGGGAGCACCCAGAGGCAAAAGGCACAAAATGCTTTTCCTTCCCGCCCCGGGGTTACTTTTTAAAAGAAAACAAAACTGCGGAGTGGCAGGAGGCTGTTTGTGTCCCACAGTGCCCCGCGGCTTGGCAGCCGCCGCACCAAGAGCCGTCGGCCAGACCCCGCCTTCGGCAGCGAGGCTGCGCGGCACGGGCGTCCCGGGGGGCCACGAGTCCCCAGCTTGGCTTGCCGGGGTGCCAGGGCCACCGTCACCGTCCATGTCCCCTGCCTGCATCGCCAGGACCCAGGGTTCTCACCTCCCTCGGGGACGTGACGTGCGTGGGGGTCCTCAGGGCTGCAGTGTGTGTGTGTCCCCCCCGCCCAGGGAAGGGGTTAAGTGCACGGGGGAACGTGGGGGAGGAAAGGCAGCCCGGGACGGGCGAGGAGGCAGAAGGAGGGAAAAGGGGAATTCGGCTGCAAACGCGAAGGAGGAAAAGGACTGAGCAAAGTGGGGTAAAAAAAGAGTAGACACCCCCGGGACTGGCAGGGAGACCAACACTGGGTGGGTGGTGGCACAATCACCCCCTGCACACAGCACCCAAGGGTGCCTCTGGGTGCAGAGAGGCACCCCCAGTGAGCAAGGATAGGGAAGGGGGTGCAATGAGGCTGGGGGGGGGGGGGGGGAGCTGAGCACCCCAAATACCCCCCGAACCTCTCCCCATTGCAATCCCAGGGAGGGCTGCGCCCAGGCTGCCCCAGCCGCCCCCCCACCTCCAGCTCTGCCCCGGTGCTGGGGCAGCTTCTTGACGTCGGGCTGTTGCTTTTTGAAAAGTTGGACCCTGGATTTTTGCTGCGGTCCCTCTCCCCACCCCGCTACTGTTGGCTGGCGGCAGTGACTCATCGGTGCTGGGAGAGGAGCGGGGATTAATCATTCATGAAGCGCGCATGCACGCGCACGTGTGCGTGCGTTTGTCTGCCTGCATGTGTTTGCATGTGTTGCTCAGGTTGCTGCGTGAGTCATTCCCAGCCTGCATGGGGCTTTGCTGCACAGCAATTAGCCGGGAAGCGTAATCGAGCTCGATTGCAGCGTGGGCAGGACGAGCCGGGCCGGCCGCGGCGCTCGGGAAGCGGCACTTTCGCCGCGCCTTTGGCCTCGCGTCTCGCCAGCCCCGCGCCCCTCCGTCCGCAGGGTGCTTTGGGGTGCCACCGCTGCCCAGGCTCTCGCCAGTCTCCCCAGCCGCGGGGTGCAGCTCCCTTTCCAGCTTTCGTCGCATCAATTTTGCAAGCAGGAGCTCACAAAGGARGAAGCTGGAGCCCCCCACGACCACCACCCGCCGTGGTCCTGGCTCAGCCCCTCATTTTTGGGGTGCAAAGGGGCTGCTCCTCCGTTCCCAGTTCCTCTCTCCTGCAGGAGAGATTTGCTTTGTAGTGCAAAGCACAGGGGGGGACGAAGTCTGAGGAGGGGAACCCCCCCTACGGTGGCACTGGGGGGTGCCAGGAAGCGTGTGGCAGATCTGGAAGTCACGAGCTGCCGAGTCTCGGCAGCGCTTCGAGGGAGGCAGGGTGCACCCTGCTCCAAGCTGGCCAGCAGCTGGGAAGACTGGGAAACGCCCACGCTGGGAACTGGAGATACTGGAAGAATGGCTGAGCGCTGGTGGGGCTGGGAATGGCTGGCATTGGGAAGTGGGAGAATGGGAAACAGCTGGTGCGGGGAACTGGGGCAGGGGAAACTGGTGCTCAAAATTGGGGGAGTTACAAACTGAGCGCAGCTGGCATGGGAAGTGGGGAGGAAGGATAAAAGTGGGCACAGGAGGTACTGGGGAGGGCTAGGAAATGGGGATGGCTAGTGCTGGGGTGTGTCGGGGTCCTCTGGTGCCCCAGGGCTCTATGTCTGTGATGCCTCGGGGTTCTGGGGTACCCTAGGCAATGGTGTTTTGGGTGACCTGGGATTCTGTATTTGGGTCCCCGGAGCCCAGAGTTTGGGGTGCTCTGGGGTCCTGTGCAGCCTGGGGCTCCTGCATTCGGGGTATGCCAGGACCCCCCAGCACCCTGAGGTCAGCTGCTGAGATGCCCCCTGCCCTGTCCTGCGGGGCAGAGGTGTCCTGGGGGTGCCCAGCCCGGGGGTCCTGGGGGTACCTGGCTGCACCCCATTGCTGCAGCCCCCCTCAGGGTGCACTTTGCCCGTGCCAAGTCCCCCCGAAGCTGAAAGCCAGCCTGTGCTGGGGGAATTGCACTAAAAAGGGGGGGCAGGGGGTGTTTGCAAGGGGGGGGGCTGTGCACCCCAGAGCCGCCCTCCCGAGGCCCCTTTTCCCAGGGATGCTTTTCCAGTCTTTCCCAAGCAAGGGCCTTGACTGATGCAAGTGGGTTGTCTCCACCCAGGTTTCGGATAACTCCACCCGCCTCCCCCTCGCAGCTCCTCCYCCCGCTGCACAGCCCAGCTGGGATATAAGCGAGTCACTCAGACACCCAGGAGCAGCCGAGGCAGCTGGGTGGGTGGCGTGGGACGCCGAGCTGTGACCTGCGCCGTGTCCTTCGCCTCGACGCCCCGCACCCCATGGCGACGCCTTCGCAGAAGAGGAGCACCCGCGGCGGGGCTTCGGGGACCCCCTTGTCCCCCACCCGCATCACTCGCTTGCAGGAGAAGGAGGACCTGCAGGAGCTCAATGACCGCTTGGCCGTCTACATCGACAAGGTGCGCTCGCTGGAGCTGGAGAATGCCGGCTTGCGGCTCCGCATCACCGAGTCGGAGGAGGTGGTGAGCCGGGAGGTCTCGGGCATCAAGGCTGCTTACGAGTCGGAGCTGGCGGATGCCCGCAAGACCTTGGATTCAGTGGCCAAGGAGAGAGCTCGGCTGCAGCTGGAACTCAGTAAAGTCCGGGAAGAGCACAAGGAGCTGAAAGCCCGGTGAGTGTCTCGGGGACGGCGGGGGGGGGGACCCTGGCGGGACGGTCACTGTCGTCATGCTTGGCAGGGAGCCGGGAGGGAGGAAGGAGCGACCTGGAGGAGGCAGGGAGAGGGGAAACCCGTGACCCRGCTGGGGCAGGAGTGTCCGTGGCAGGGACCGAGAGAGGAGGGAAGCTCTCCCGGCATTCCCACTCTCCCTCCAAGCGCCATCTTTGGCCGGGATGCCCTTGGAAAGGGGGGTCTGGGAGCAGAGCTGCGAAAGCTGGGGACTGGGCGGACGTGCCCCGGGCTCCTGGGAAGGGTCYGTGCGACGCGGGGCGCGAGCGCTGGGCTGGCGGCCCCTCCGCATTCGTCATCCTGGAGCTATTCCTAAACACGCTCCGGCACAGACCGGGAAGCGGTGCCAGCCAGCTGGCTCTGTCCTGCCCACAGATCTCGCCTGCTCGTCCTATTTTTCTCTGCTGTCTTTGGCACCAGTTAAAGAACCTGCTCGGGTTTTGTTTGCCTTAACCCTCCCCGTGCCGAGCTGTTCCTGCCCTGCTTTGGGGCAAGCGATGCTGGGGCAGCGCCTGCATCCCTTTCCCATCRGCTGGCTCTGGGTGACGTGCTCCAGGTCTGCTTTGAGGCTCAAATCCCCCCAGCCCCTTCCCGTCAGGTTTCGAATCTTTCCCTTCCTCACATCAGAAATGCCCACCTCGTTGCCGTCTCCCTGCTGCTGTCGGCTGCCTCTGCCCTGGGGATGGTGGCAGATGCCCAGCGCGGGTCCCCTGAGGACGCGGGTCCCGGCACGGGGCTCCCTGGCCGGTGTCACGCTGGTGGCCAGGCAGGGACCCGGCTTCCCCGGGGCTCCGCCRGCCCATGCGGCATTGGGACCGCAGCCCTGTCGTGCTCAGCTCCCCGAGTCCCGCTGCACGGACGGAGCGAGTGGGTCCTTTTCCATCATCAGCTTTGGATCTGGGCTGGGCAGTGACGGGACAACCCCTTCTTCCGCCAGTTGATCTTTTGCCTCTTATTCTGGACTCCTCGTTTTGAGTCTGTACCAAATGAGGCTAAAATTAACTTCCTCAGAAGATGCCATAAATATTCTACCTACTGGGAAGGGAGTGAATGTGCAGCCTTTTACAGCTGTCTTTGAAAGCCGTGCGGTGTTTTATATTTAGCTTTCTATTTCCCGTGCGCTGCTGCGGCTCTGTCCTTAGATAAGGCGGCTTTGCTCGTCCYGCTCGCTGCAAGACAGTTCCCTGCTTGCCAGATCCCAAGGATCTGGGAGCTGGTGAGATGAAGAGCTGAGCTGAGCTGTCTAAAGGTTTTTGCTGCCTTATGCAAACCCAGAACTATCTTGGCTGCAATCTTTCGAGGGCTGGAAAAAATGCCCGGCCTGCAGCCGTCCCTGGCTGAGAGCTGCGTGCTCAGCCCGGAGCTGGCTGCGCTGCAGAGCTGTCCCTGCAAAAAAAAWATCTGTTAAGCTTTTTCCTGCGACGGGCTGCGCTCCTGGAGCTTGCTGTGCTTGTTCCCTAATGCTGACAGGTCCCCCCTGAAAACATGCTTTGGCTCGAGGGAATTCCCGAAGAGCAGCTCTCGGTTTGGAGGTGGGTTTCAGTGGGGTTTCAGACCGCCGTTTTCGGAGAAGGGGCGGTGAGCACGGGTCCTGAAGGCGAGAGGTGTTTCGATGTGGTGAGTCGTCTCTGAGTCACGGCTTGTGAGATGGAAGAGCGGCTCTGCCGGGGGAAGCCGGTCCTATTCATTCCTGCCTCTGGCGTGTCCCTGCTTCCTTGGGCGGTGGTATCGGAGCCACTTTCCAACCCCCAAAATCCTTGCAAAGGGGCTGCAGCTCATCTCGTCTCACTGGGGACCTTCTCAGTGTGGCAGAGTTGCTCAGAGAGGGGCACAAATCAGCTGCCAAGCCGCGATGTTGCTCCGAGGGCTCGCTTTGGCCGGGGTGCCCTGAATCTTTTGGGCACGGGGGAAAGGGGCAGCCGCGAGTCTGACCCTGCGGATGGGTTGGAGCCGTTCACGGGGTCAGGAAGGACCCGCGTGCCGCTCTCGCGGTGGTGCGGGCGTTGCTCCGCTCTCTGCTATCCGGCTGGGCAGGGAAGTACCGGTCCTGCCGGCTCTGCCTGCCCACCCCGAGCCCCTGGGTCAGCGCCGTGTCCCCGGCCGTTTCGCTGACCTCGGTTCRGTGACACTTTGCTTGGCTAATAAATAACTCGGCGGCCCTCTGCTCCCCTCGCCTCTCCCCGTCGGCCCCGGGGGAAGCGCTGGGTATCTCCCGCGGGGCAGGTGGCTTTGGGGACGCCTTATCAGCACCCGCAGCATCGCCGCTGCCCGCGGCCGGGGTTGTCTCGCCGGCGCAGCGGGGTGCCGGGGCATGGCGTGTCTGATTGCGGGGMCGGTGCCCGGCGCTGGTGGAGTCGGCAGGTGCCGGGCCCACCCGGGGAGGGAGAGGAGCTGGGTGCTGCATGTGGCTGGGGGGGGGGGACGGGGTGTGCAAACAGGACACCAGTCTCACCAGCTGCTGACGCACTGGTGCGAGAGCTGCGTGGGTGGAGGAGGGTATGGCCAGCCCGGGGCAGAGCTGGGTCGAGAGGTACATTGTGCATCCCGCCACCCGTCTCTTCCCGACCGGCTGCTCTTCCCTTCGGRCTGGACCCTTCCCGCTGCCTGTTCGGCTGCTCTCGATGCCGGTCCAGGAGGGGCTTCCCAAAGCACCCACCCCGGCTCCTTGYACCAGGGGACCTTCATCCCCGTGCAGCCTGCGCCCCCGGACAAGGGACCCCTCTCCGGGCACTGCTGCCTGGCCCTGTGCCACGCGTGTCCCCAGCCCCTGGGCTTCCCCGTCGGCCCTGGGTGGCYGGTGCCGGTGAAGGTGAGGGTGCGGTGGGGGTGGCTGGTGACTCAGGGGTGCCGGCAGCACCTGGCATCGTCCCCTCCCAGACCGTGGGGAGRGCCAGGACCAACCTGAAATGTCCCCATCCCAGGTGTCCCTGACCTGCGGTCCCCAAGGAGGGGCAGGCAGGTGGTTTTGGAGGGCACAGGCTCCAGCACGGCACGGGGCTGCTGCRGAGAGATGCTCTGCACCCCGGTCCTGCCCATCGCCCCCGCTCCATCAGCTGGCTCCTGACTCACGGGGTGAAACCCTTGCCTTGCTCCACCAAGGATTCACCTCATCCCAAATCCTCGAGGCGGAGGTGTTTGTCAGGGCAAGCCCCAGTTTGGGAGCGCAGGGGTATAAGGATACAGCCTTTGGGCACCTCCATCCCCAAAAGAGGAGCCCCGGGGGGGGGTTCTCAGTGCCCTACTCCTGCGGGCAAGGGGGGGCTGTGCTGCGGCCGGCTCCCTCCTCCGAAACAGGAACCAGGCCCTCGTTAGCAGCGCGGCTGATGAGCGATGGCTTCCTGAATTGCAGCCCCTAACCCGATTAAGCCGGTGCCTTGGCAGCGCCTCTTCCTCCCTGGGCCCAGATCTCATCCCTGGCCCTAATGAGGAAAAAAAAAAAATCTGTTTTCCAAAGGTCGTTGCGGGGGGGGCGGGGGGCTCATCCAAGGGCAGAGCAAAGGAGGCAGCAGCCCCGGTGCCACAGCCCTTCCCTATCCCAGGTGGATTTTGCCCTGGGCTGGGTGCAGCGATGACGTTCCAGGAAGGAGCAGGTAAATGGGACCCGTTTACTGAAAAAGAAGGGAAAAAATAAAATAAAATAAAATAAAAAGCCTCCTTGCCGCAGGGCCGGGCGCTGCCTCTGTGCCGCCTTTAGCAGCGATGCGCTTGTGCTGGAACATTTTGCGTGGGGGAGAAACCTCAGGCTCCTGGGCTGTTTTCCCCCCTCTGTCTCATAGAAACCCTGCCAGGGAGGGAACGGTTTGGCTTGGAGGAGGCTTTGCCCTTTCGGAGCAAACAAAGAACAGCTTGTGCAGCCGGGCGATGCTTTGGGGGAGCAGGCGACGAGGAGCCGGGGCTGGTCCAGGACCCCCCCATGCCCCTCGGGAACCCTCTTAAACACGCTGCCCCTGAGTCTCCAGCGTTCTGGACGGTTTTATTTTCCCCTGAYATCCACACCCGGCAGCTCGGGATGGCCGGGCATCCCTGCGTGCTGCGGGGCTKAAAGGCTCCGTGGCTTTTGCTTCGAGGCTGAGGTTTTCTTCGGCCCCTGGCTATTTCTGGACGGGGGTGTTTCTTGTCTGTGCAAACATCCAGCCCTCCTTTTTCCCAGCTCTCCGAGCAGGACGATCTCAGGCGGAGGAARAGGCTCCAGCACTTTCGTTTTGTGGCTCTGCTCGTTCGCCGGCGTCTTCCAGACCCTGCCGTTACCCCGTCCTGCTGCAGGGCCGGGCCGTCCCCTCGCTGCGCGGTGTGTTCCCGGGGATGAGGGGAGCGAGAGGAAAYCCCGTGGCCTTAAACATTTTTATTACAACAGGCCGTACCTTGGCAAATCAAGGATCTTAACCTCAGAGCTGGGGGATTAAAGAGAAGCAATTGCAGAGGGAAACGGGGCTGGTTTTGGGGTGGGAAGGCATCCATCCCCCGTACAGYGCCTAGCGCGGCGCGTCCCAGCCTGCCCCGGCCCCGCTTGCTGCCACAAGTGTTTTTCAGCCTCGCGCGCGTCACTTCAGTTGTCTGAATCCCATTAACGCTTAAACTTCGGAGCCCAGCAGACGTGAGAGCCTTTCCCGGCAGAGGCATGCGAAGAGTGGCCAGGGTGGGGCATGCCGAGCTGCTGCCAGCTCTTTATTTTGCTAAATTCGTGCCCTTTGGGAGCAGCAGTTTCCTTCCCCGCTGCTGGCAGCCGGGATGGGAGGAAGCCACCGGAGCTCTGGTCCTGGCCAAAATTAAGGTTGGCATGGAGGAGTCCCTGGGAAGCATCAGCCCAGTGGGTTCGGGATGGGTTGCCCCAGGGCAGAGCTGGGAATCGTCTCCCGCTGTCCTGCCACCAGCTACATTACCCGTTTCCCCATCCTGCTCTCTTTGCGAGGCCCTTTGCTGAGCCTGTCCCTCTGTGACCGGCTCGGCACGTTCCCAAACAGCCGAGGCCGGTGCCGTGTGAAACCCCATATCCGTCCACAGCTGCCGTCAGTCACCCCGCAGCCCCTCACCGGGGTGTCGGGGCCGGGCGCCCACCTGCCTCCGCTCCTTTCCCCTCCCTGCCGAGGCTTGAATAGCTCCAGTGTGAAGCTGAACAACTGGAAGGGGGTTGGCAGGGTCCCCCCCGGCCCCGCTCGGTGCGGAGGCAGCTGCGGCCCCGTGCCCCAGCCCCTGGTGCAGAGACCGCGGCGCTGCAGCCCGGCTCTCGGCCGCCCTGGAGAAGCCCCGTTTCGGTACGTGCGGGGCGTCGCGGCACGTCTGTGAGCCCCACGGTGCCATCTGGGGCTGTGGGTATTCAGGAGAGCCAAAGGGCGTGGAAGTTGGTTAATGGAGTGCATTGAACCTTACCCGCAGAGGTGCCACAAAACCAAAGTGGGGTTAGGACACCTCTGTTCTCGAGCGACGCTGAGTCAGCGTCGCCCRTTGTCGGTCGTAAACAAATTTCCTTTCCATGATGAAGGTGAAGGTGCCTGTGGCTGGGGTTATCCTGCAGAGCTGTAGCCGGCCGTGATGCTCTGTTGCTGCCTTCGCACGTTCAGAGCCGGGGGAGCGTGCATGGCGAATGCCCCACTGCCTCTGCTTTACCCTGCTGTAATTACAGGGTTGCCCCATTGCGGGCGTTGGCGCCGTGTCCCCGCGAAGAGGTGATGGAGCCAGGGTTAGGAGCAAACAACGGCTCTTCTGAAGCTTTTGAATTTTTGCACTGGGGCTGTGAGTGGCTCAGGAGCACCTCTGTAGGAGAGGGTTTCTGATAGCGGAGGTGTCTCAACCCTCTTGGACAAAAGCCACCTCCAGCCACTTGCTCTGGCTCCTGCTTTCAACGKCCGCGTCCTTCTGCCCTCCAGCTCGGTGCCCCCAGCCCTGGCTGAGCAAAGCCTGGCGTCTCCCTGCCGCCGTGCTCAGCTGGAGGCCGAGCTCGGTAGTGCCGATTTGTTGGGGTTTTATTGAATAACAGTTTAGGGACACGCTTTCTCCACTAAAGCCCCAGCTCTGAAGCATGTGAGCCCCCCAAAAAAAGTCCAAGCTCTTGACATGGATGTGTAAAGTGGGGGCTTCAAAGGGGTAGGAGCCCAAAGGAGACTTGGCCATAGTGCTCACGRGCACCCGGCTGTTTTCCAGCACTGGGGGTGGCCAGTTGCCCCATTGCAGCTCCCAGTCCCCACTGGGAAGAGCCACTTGTCCCCTTCTCCTTGCAGTACGGTGGCCGAGCAGAGCTCTGGGCTCGCCGGTGGCTTTGGGGAGGGCTCTGGATCCAGCCCTGGCCGCGCTCACGGAGCCTTTGCAGCCCAGCGGCGAAGCAGGGCGTGAGTGGTGGCCACAAAACCTCCGCGCCGCTCTCCGTGGTTTTTTTTAACGCCTGTCCCCCTCCATGGGGACAGGGAGGGTGGTTGCAGGAGAAGGAGGATTGAAGACCAGCACCGGGGCATGAGCAGGGAGATGAGTCACGCTCAGCTGCGTGTCTTTGGGCTGGAGCAGGGTGCGGTCGCCGTGGGGCCATGCTTTGCCGTATTTTCGGGAGGCCCCCGCCGCTCCGGCAGTCACGATCGCCTGCCCCCTTCCTTCCTGGCGTGACGGGTGCTGGCGGATAACCCGCTCCCCGGCAGCATCGGTGGGGTGCCAGGATGCCCCCCCCCGCAAGGCACCGAGCTGCGCTCGCTCGCTCCCCCAGTCATCTCCCCACAGCCCTGCGGGCACTAGGAGAAATTAGGGAGAGTTTTGCAAAGCTGAGCCTTCGTGCCACGGGCTTTAGGGGGGAAGCAGGGTGTCGGGGAGAGCAGATTTGCTCCTTGGCGTCACRCTTTTGCAGGTTGGGTTGCCCCCGGAGCCCCCATTTTGCAGGGCAGAGACGCAAACCTGCGGCACGCGCGTCCCAGCTAGCAACCAGCGCTGCTTTTTGCAACCTTGGCTCTGTCGTTCCAGTGCAAAAAGCTGCCGGACTGGGGCTTGCCCTGTGCTGCGTGGGCACGTGGGGCTGAGCAGGAGGGAGGTAATGGGGGGGCTGAAGCCTCTTGCAGTGGCCCCCTTTGCAGGGCGATTCTGTGCGTGCTAATTGGGGCTGAATTGCACTTTCGAGGGATGCCACGGCTGCAGTCCTCGCTGGTGGGGAAGTGGTTATTTCCTGCACGCACGCCGAGCAGGTCTGGGCTTCATCCTGGCACAGTTGCGTGCTGGCAGGGAAAGCGGGCAGAGGTGTGCCAGGAGCATCTGCCGCACCGGCCGCGGATGGCAGAGCGCAGCAAAACACCGGCGTTCGTCTTTGCCGCCGCTCGTCCCTGCGCCGAGCTGTGTTTTCCCACTGGCATCGCATGCAGCCCCATCCCGGCAGCCGCCCTGCCGGAGACGGTGCAGCCGGGAGCTCGCAGCGCCGGCGGTGACTCACGCCGGCAGCCGAAGCGGGCAAACAAGGCGGCTCCGGTGCAACGCGCGCCGGCCTCGCCGCCGCTGCATGCAAACAAACCTTGTGGCAATGTAAACACCTCGCCTGCCTTTATCTGCGCTCTCGGAGCYGGGATAGCAAACCCTTTTGTTCCCGGGGAGATAGGTGGCAGCTGGATCCAACAATCCCCCACTTTGTTTCTTAAGCAAATTTTCCTGGCCCGGAGCTTTGTGTATCTGGATTTGTGGAAAACGGGCTGAGCTGCTGCTGCTGGAGAGGARAAAGGAGACCTTGAGCTTGCTCCTTGTTTTGCCTTTCTTGGGTCCGCTCCGCCTTGTCCCATCTTGCCCAAGGACCCTGTTCCCAGCTGTGGCTCGGCGCAATGCAGCAGGCGCTGGCTGGGCTGCAGCTTTCTCCCCGCAGCGTAGCCGGGACAGCGATGTCCCCGTAAGCAGGGCGTCCTCCTCGCCGCTTCCCGTCACCCCACGTAGGGGCTGCGAAGCTTTGCATTCAGAGAYGCCGTCGGACCGCACGGGTGGGCAGAGGGAAGGCAGGCGACCGCCGCGTTTGCATGGTGGGAAGGCATTTCCTTGCTCCTGGCGCTGGGATTTGCATCCCTGCTCCTTCCCTGCCGCCCCGAGTCCTGGCCGCATCGCCAGCTGCCAGGTCCCAGCGGAACACGAGCTTACGGCTGGTTTTTTTCCCCCCCCGCTCCAACGCTCCCGGTCCCGAAGACGTGATTAATATGAGTGACTCAGCTCACTGTTTTTAACTACATTTGTTAAGTGTCAAATCCCACCAGGGAAACATTGGGAATCGGCGCTTTGTCTTCATCCTTTAAGGCGGTGGTTTGTAGGCTTTGCATTTCTCATTCATCGAGAGAAGGGTGTAGTAAAGTAAATCTGATGTTCTGGGATTTCTGTGGAGACGCAACACTAGGAGTCGTTTCAGATGCAAAAAAAAAAAAAAACCTACATACAAAACTTTCCCCTTAAGTTTGAACCCAGTTATTGCAAAAACTGGAATTTGCTGTGCCAGAGTAAGATAGTCAAGGCTGAGCAAAATCCCTTAAATTTCAGTCAGTTGTGTGACTATTTGCCCATTATATTAAAGATACGAACCTGCCCTTGTCACCATTGTGAATATTCACAGTATCGCAACGAATACTTTGAATTTCCTTGTTCTCTCCTCTTCCCAAAGGCAGAAGTATGCACAATGCAGGCTTAAGCTTTAAACAGGCTTTTATATTATATACTACGCTACAAATTGTTAGTAAATTCTGGATTGGAAAAACAAGCTTTCTTCTTCTGCCTTTTCTACTGAAACCTTGTCCTCAGAAGCTGGAAAGTGAGCAACGTGGAAGGTGGTGTATTCACGTATTTGATCTATGTCTAAAAAAATTTTCTTTCCAGCACAATTCCAGTCTTTTTTTAGGGAGTTCCTTTTTCCTGATGAAGGACGTTATTGCTTTAATCTATATTTAAGATGGTTTAAGTCCAGGCCATCAGGTGTCTTTTAGATAACTTGATTCAAAATTCTATGGGGAGCCAGCAAAAGGCCAGCGGGCGTGTTCATAATACATGGTTTTGGGTCGTGCCGAGCTTGGGCTGGGGAGTGGGGATTGATCAGTGTTTGATCATGGCTTTCCGAGCAGTTGAGATGTTCAGGTTTTTAAAGTCTTTGGTGATTTTTTTTCCATGGAAAATGCAGTTTTGGCAAGCGAGAAACCAGCCCTCCCTCTGGAAACCCCGGGATCAGCCACTCCCCTCGGGACCTGCATAGACAAAAACTTTGGCCAGGTTTTTCCCCGTGCAGACAAATTGCCGAACTCTGCAACAGCAGCTTTGGGGACAACCCGGGGGCTGGACCAGTTTTACTAAATCAAGTTTCAACTGGTGGCACTTGGCATGTAATCCCAAGCCTGGGTCTCTGCTTGTTCCAGGTAACCCAGAGTTTTGGTGGCGAAGGGAATCCAGAGGGAAATTCTGCCCTCGTTTTGCT
>JASVER010000172.1:699642-714337 GCA_030449065.1 Oceanodroma leucorhoa
ATGCTCGCTTGCTCTTTCCCAGCTCTTTGCATCCTCTTTGCATCCGTCTCCTGTGGCTTGCTGCGCCCTGGAAAAGTTAAAGGCAGCTGCGAAAGGGGGGTTCGCAGGCAGCAAGGCACCGGCAGACCCGGCGGGAAGTTGTTACGCCTGCTCCACGCTGGGGCACGCGTCGGTGGAGAATAAATCCTGCCCCTTGTCCGTGCACATAGATTTAGCCTGATGCAAACCTCACCTGGGGCCCTCAAATGCGCAGCGTGGGCAGCGGAAAACCAAGTCCCATCCGTTYCCCCATCGACTCCCACGTGGGACCTGGCAAAACCCCTTTTTCCAGCTATAAAACCCCTCTGGTAGTACCATCAGCCCTTCAAAACCACGGAGCCCTCCTGTTACTAGGGGGGACTCGGCCCAAACAGCAACGTCACTTGGTGACTTGGGATTTCCATTTCRAGCTGCCAGCGAGGGCTGGGATGAGTCACCGGCGCTGGCGTGACAGCCCGGGGCGGGGGGGCGAGTGCCACCGGGGCTCCCCAGCCAAGCACGGGGTGCGTGAGCCTTTTTAATATACTATTTATTCTTTGAAATCGTCTTGCCGGCTTTTAAGTAGCGAGGGGGCCCCGTCGGTSCACGCCGTAGCCACGTGCATCGATTTGTGGCGGTGCTGATGAAGCCTAATTGCTTTTCCCCGTCACGAGAGGCGAGGCTGCGGGGAGCCGGTGCGTGGGCGCGGGGCGTTTGCTCCGGCGTATCCAGCGAAAGGAGAAAAGCTCCTAAAGGCTTCGTGGGGAGTGTTTGTAGCTGATTCCTGGAGGTATCAGCTGTGGTCGGGTCCAGTCGCGCTGGACTTTATGTGCGCCCGCAACTCCCAGCGAGGTTCCTGGTGATGGGSTTTGTGGAGGGACAGGAATGACTAAGATTTTGGGAACCCCCGACTGAAGGGTCCATGTGTATCCCTATGAAATGCTCTGTTCTGGTTCCCAACGAAGCAGCGGTTTTGGTTCATTTTTAGGACGCAAGGAAAGGCCAGATCCCAGTTCCAGGAGGGGGAAGTCCAACTCTTAGGAGATGCCAACAAGCTGGGGCCACGTGGAGCTGAGCAAGTCCCTCGGCCCCAGGGACGAGCGTGCCAGGAGCGCGCCAGGAGCGTGAGGCACGGCCGGCACCAGCCCCGGCGCCGGGAAGGGGCTTTGGCACAGCTGGTGCTGGAGGGTGGGGGCTGTTTCCATCCATCCTTGAACACAGCCGGCGCTGGCATCCCCGGGCTGCCGTTTGGCGGCGGTTTCGGTGCCTAACAGGATGCTGGCTCCGGGCAGATGTTGTCCTCGCTATACATCGCGCTGGCTATTTACAGCTCCCCTGCTAGGAAACCGGCTTATGTTTATCCTGGTGATTTGGCAAAGGCACAGCGGCACGGATGAGTCAGGAGCCGGGAGAAGCTGCTTTGCCACATTCCCATTGCTCCACCGCAGAGGTTTTCCCAAGACCGCCTTTCCTCATGCTGTCCCGGCTGCTTGCCCCGTGGGACCCTGGTCCCTGGGATGGGGGAGCAATCCTGGGATGGGGTGGCGATCCCTGGCATGGGGGGAACGATCCCTGGCATGGGGGGAACGATCCCTGGGATGGGGTGGTGATCCCTGGGATGGGGGAAGCGATCCCTGGGATGGGATGGCGATCCCTGGGATGAGGGAACAATCCCTGGGATGGGGGAACGATCCCTGGGATGGGGGGAGCGATCCCTGGGACCGATCCCAGGGGCTGGAGGCAGCACAGTGCAGAGCAGCAAGCCCAAGGTGAGGCAGAGCAGGTTTTCTGGGTCCTCCCAGCAATCAGATCCATCCCAAACCTCCTTGGGCACRTGATGCCTCTCTTGGCCTCAGTTTTCCAACCTGTAAACATGTCATAAAGCCGTTTCTGGGGTAGTGTTTCCCCAGCCTTGTGGCAGGGGAGCAGGCTGGCGTGTCGCCTGGCTCCCTGGCAGCGAGGTGAGAAAAAAAACCCGCAGTCCCTGGGGATTTGCAGACGTGCAAAAAGATTTATAGATGGGGCATGAGCCTGCGAGCTCCCCTGACTTGGCACCTTGTCTGGGGTGGGGCGGCTGCGATTTGGGGGCAGGGAAGGAGGGGAACGCCCGTTTCTCCCACTGCCTCCATCCCAGCCCCTTGGTCCCCTTCCAGCGTGCGAAGCTCGGCGCTGCCCGACGGCAGCCGCTCCGCCGGCGGCCGCAGCCTCGCGCTTCAGAAACGGCTCGTGGTGATTAGTAGTAGGGTGAAACCGAAGGGTGTTTCCTAAAATGCATCTAGTGGGCTTTGGCTTCTCGGAGAGGGTTGGCACCTTTCCACCAACCCGGCGGGGCACGTGCCCAAAGCTGTTCGCCTCCCGTCAGCTCCGGCCTGGCTCAGCTTTTCCAGAGGGAGAGCTCAGATCTGCCAAGTTTCTGGGCTGGGATTTTGGGGCAGAGCGAAGGGGAGCAATAGGAGATCCTGGGTGCTGCTCTGCGGGGCTGTCCCCGAACCTTCTGCAGGGACCGTCCGCCCCGAGGGTCTTCAGCCCTGGCCCTTTTTGAGCCGTTGCATCAGCTCTGCAGGCTCGTTTCTGTGCCTGTGCTGAGTACAGGCAGAGCAGGTCCAACTTTCCATTAACATTTGGATTTTCTGGCAGCTCAGCTGCAATTTTCTTTTTTTTTTTTTTCCCCCCCTCCTTCCTGCTTTTAAAAGCTAAAAATAAAACGTCTTGAGGCCCCTTTTCCCTCCATCTTTTCTCTTGAGACATTTGTTTCTTGAGGATTTGGTGCCTCTGTTGTGTTTTCTCCTCTTGGCTTCGATAAATGCTTCTTTTTACACCCGACTCTCCCAGCGCAGGAGATCAAATCCTGCAGGATGCTGAGCCCGTGGCCCCTGGCCGCAGGCACGCAGCCCTTCGGGGTGGATCTCTGCTTCCCTTTTGGCTGGCAGAGGATTTGGGATCGTTTAGGCTCCAGCAGGCAGGATGGGGAGACGAGTGAAACCCTCCGGGGAGGAGGAGGAAGGTCCCCGATCGTCCCCTTGCCGAGGGAAGTGGGAGCAATGCAGCTGCCATGAAAGTTTTTATTTTTAGCCCAGTGCCAGCTGGAGCCCGGGACCTTGCAAGGGAAAGAAAAGCAGGACCCAACGGCAGGCGMAGGGAAAACCCAGCCCCTGGCTGGGCTGGAACGGGGATCACAAGGGCTTGCGTGGACCGGTGGGCAGAGGGGTCCCCGGCACGGGGGAGGACTTGCACGCGTGCTGAAATCTCGTCCGGAGGCTGCCGCGTTCGGGGTCAGGGCTGTGTTTTGAAGGAACACGGGGGGAGATGCTCGGGTCCCAGAGGGCCGTGTCACGCAGACCTCCGGACTCGCCGGGGGAAAGGACAGGACAGGATTCGTCTCAATCCCTCTCCTTGTTGCAAAACTGCTCCCAAACTCAGCCCCGCAGCCGCTGCAGCCCAGCCGGTGAGCTCCGAGCTCCCGTCTCTGCTCCTCCCCGGTGTAACCCAGAGCCGAGCACGGGAGGCTTTTAAGGAAAAGGGATTTGTCTTTGAGTCTTCTGGGGGTTTTCTGGGCATCAATGCGTTTTGCCCTGAGCCCTGGTTCCCTCCACTCCCTGTGAATCTGCCACCACTGCGGAGGCACAAGTGTAACCATCTGGTCTCAGCATTTTCCCCTCCGAATGTCACTTATAAATGGTGCTGGTGTCCCCTGAAGAGTCGGAGGCTTCAGGATGTGCCTGGCACCGCACATGCCACAAGCCCCATCCCAAAGAGCCAGCGACCCCCGGCTGTACCCAAATCTCTGCGGCCGGCACGGCGAGCAAAGAGCTACGGAAGCAAAAGGCCAAGGACAAGCTCTTCCCGGAGTTAAGCGCTGGTTAACTCCATCAAGGACGGCAGGATTAAACCCTGCCGGCAGTGCCGGGGTGGCCACGCTGGCTGCGAGGGTGAGCCGCTGCCAGATGGGAAAACTCGGCCTCAAATGTTGCTTGCAGTGAGCCGGGGAGGCTCCGGATCCGCTCCCAGATGGCATTTTTGTCCTATGAGTCACTGGCACGAAAGGAGTGGGTTGCAGGGGAAGGACCCGCCGGCGTGGCTCCGGCAAGCGGGACGGCGGTTCCCCACGGAAGGGGGCTAATGGAGTACGGCAGGGCCTGGCRCGATGTGAATATCTCGGAACGACTTCTCCGCGCTGGCTCAGATCAGAAAGCAGAAAGAAATGCAGGAAAATCTGCTGTTGGCCAAGCAAGGAGCTTCCCACATAGGTGCAAGTTTGGGAACGCCGGTCCCGGCTCGTCCTAGGGTCCCGGACCCCGTGGGTGGGAGGAGAGGAGTCGAACCACCTCCTCAGCGTCTCGTTGCCGACATTCCCCATCCGACCCCAGGGCCGGATCCTGCAGCTGGGGCAGGCTGAGCGCCGTCTGTGCCGCAAGCCCCTCCCTGGTATTTTTTACCCATGATCTAATGGCGCGGGCGCGTGCTCACCGCCCCAGGAATGCGCACCACGCGCCGGCACGCAGCCAGCGCTCGCCCACGGCCGAAGGGGCACCRCAGCCGGCGCCGGTCCCCGGGTGCATCCTGCCTCCACGAGTCCTACACCCGATTTTGAGGGAGGTGGGGGTGACAATCTCGGTCAGGAGCCGAGAGTGCGAGCCCACCCCGGTGCTGATGGCCGCGGGGTGCTGCAGAAAGAGCATGGGTCTTGTCTTTTTATAGGGCCTACCAAAATAGCGTCGGGTTGCGTTTTGGTGGTTTAGTCGGATCAAATTCCCTAGGCACACAGCGACGTGTCTCGGGTCTGCTGCCTGGAAGAAATGGCCTTGACCTGCCGTCGGAGGGCTCAAAAAGCAAGCGGGGAAGTGGAGGCACGGGATGGCGTGGGGGCTCTGAGGTTGCACAGCGATGCTGGAGGCCGGGAGACCCGTCCGCAGTCCTGTGCCGGGAGGCTGAGCCCGGCCCGGGGCCACGGGGGGGGCCGGCATCGCTGCTCTGCGCCCACCAAGTGACAGCGGCGGGCTGAGCTCGTGGTGGGGTTCGTCACCCCGTRCCCTCCATCCGCCCCAGGGAGAGGCACCAGCCTCCCAGCACCGGCAAAGGTGTCACAGGTTTTTCTGCGCTGCTGCTGCTGCCTCGGTTGGGCAGCTCTGGCTACAGGGCAGCTTCTGCACCCTCCAGCACCCTCGCTCCTCCCCAGCGGCCGCCGCACCGTGCAGCCCCGTGCTCCACGGTGCAGCACTGTCCTGCACCATGCAGCCTTGTTCTGCACCACGCCACGCTGCACCGGGCTCTGCTGTATGACGCCGTGCTGCGCCGCGCTGTGCCACACTGCGCAGTGCTGCACCGTGCCACACCGCACTGCACTGTGCCATGCCGTGCTGCACTGTGCCGCACCACACTGCTGCACCATGTCACCACGCTGCACTGTGCCATGCCGTGCCACACCGTGCTGCACCATGTCACACTGTGTCACGCCATGCTGCGCTGTGCTATGCCATGCTGCACCATGCTGCACCATGCTGCATCGTGTCACACCATGCTGCGCTGCGTCACACCGTGTCACGCCACGCTGCGCTGTGCCATGCCATGCCGCACCGTGCTGCACTGTGTCACACCATGCTGCATCGTGTCACACCGTGCTGCACTGTGCCATGCCGTGCTGCACCGTGTCACGCTGTGCTGCGCTGTGCCATGCCGTGCCACACCGTGCTGCACTGTGTCACACCATGCTGCACCGTGTCACACTGTGCTGCACTGTGCCATGCCGTGCTGCACCGTGTCACGCTGTGCTGCGCTGTGCCATGCCGTGCCACACCGTGCTGCACCGTGTCACGCTGTGTCACGCCACGCTGCGCTGTGCCGTGCCATGCTGCACTGTGCTGCACTGTGTCACGCCGTGTCACACCACACTGCGCTGTGCTGCACCGTGTCACGCCATACTGCACCATGTCCCACCATGCTGCACCATGTCACACCACGCTGCGCTGTGCCGTGCCATGCTGCACCGTGCCGCCCCATGTCACGCCGTGTCACGCCACGCTGCGCTGTGCTGTGCCGTGCCATGCCGCACCGTGTCACGCCACGCCGCGCTGTGCCGTGCCATGCCGCACCGTGTCACGCCGTGTCACGCCACGCCGTGCTGTGCCGTGCCATGCCGCACCGTGTCACGCCGTGTCATGCCGTGTCACGCCACGCTGCGCTGTGCTGTGCCGTGCCATGCCGCACCGTGTCACGCCACGCTGCACTGTGCCGTGCCATGCCGCACCGTGTCACGCCACGCCGCGCTGTGCCGTGCCATGCCGCACCGTGTCACGCCGTGTCACGCCACGCCGCGCTGTGCCGCTCCGGCAGCGGCCTGGTCCGCACTGACCTCTAGCGGGTGCAGCCAGGCCGGGGGTGTGCGTGCGGCACACGGGCGTTACAGCCCTGGGACACCTCCCRCTCACCCAGTTTTTCCCAGCCCTTCCTGCTTGCCAGTATCCCAAGCGGTGCTGGCCACGCCGGGTGGCCGGGACCTGCCGGTCCCTTTGGCGGGTGGGTGTCAGGTACAATCCTGCAGCTCTTTTTGGGGGCAGAGGGGTGCGGACGTGATGCTCTGTGTGCTTGGGGTGGGGAGGCAGGGTGCGATGCGTGGTTGCTCCCTGCCGTGCCGCTCACCCGTGCCGTCCGGTGCGTTGCAGGAATGCCAAGAAGGAAGGGGACCTGCTGACCGCCCAGGCGCGCCTCAAGGACGTGGAGGCTTTGCTCAATTCCAAGGAGGCTGCGCTCTCCACAGCCCTGGGCGAGAAGAGGAATCTGGAGTCTGAAGTGCGGGACCTGAGGGCGCAGGTGGCCAAGGTGAGCGGCGGCAGCCCTGTCCCCAACTGCCCCGGGGACCCCCCAGGTCCCCTCTGTGCCGGGGCAGAGGCACGGCTGGGTGGTCGGTCCCCACCGCACAGCGGGTGCTGTGCCTGGACAGTCCCCAAGAGCCGGCCGTGACGGTCCTGCTTAATTCCCTGCAGCTGGAAAGCGCCTTGAACGAAGCCAAGAAGCAGCTGCAGGATGAGATGCTGCGCCGCGTGGACGCCGAGAACCGGCTGCAGACGTTGAAGGAAGAGCTCGAATTCCAGAAAAACATCTACAGCGAGGTGAGCCACGATGTGCCGCTGYGGGATGACACCCCCGTGTGTTGTGTGCCCGTTCCCAAGCCGATCCCGCCCCGAGGTGACACCGTGTCCCCTGACCTGTCCCCAGGAGCTGCGGGAGACCAAGCGCCGCCACGAGACCCGGCTGGTGGAGATCGACAACGGGCGGCAGCGGGAGTTTGAGAGCAAGCTCTCCGAAGCCTTGCAGGAGCTGCGGAGCCAGCACGAAGCCCAGATCAGGCTTTACAAGGAGGAACTGGAGAAGACCTACGGGGCGAAGGTGAGCAGCACCCGCACGCCGCCGTCCTCTTCCCACCCTGCCCTGCGGGGTGCCAGCGGGCAGAGGGGGCTGGGGGTGCTAACCCACCCGTTTTGTCCTCCAGCTGGAGAACGCCAAGCAGTCGGCTGAGAGGAACAGCAACATGGTGGGGGCTGCCCACGAGGAGCTGCAGCAAACCCGCATCCGCATCGACAACCTCTCCTCTGAAGTCAGCCAGCTGCAGAAGCAGGTGAGTCAGGACCAAGGGATCCCTTTGGATGTCCACTCCCGGGGGTGGTCCCCTCCCGGGGATGGTCCCCTCCTGGGGATGGCCCCAGGTGGAGCAGCCATCCCTCACCTTCCCTCCCCACACAGTTGGCCGCCAAGGAGGCGAAGCTGCACGATTTGGAGGATATGCTGGCCAGGGAACGCGAGACCAACCGGCGCCTGCTCTCCGACAAGGAGCGGGAGATGGCCGAGATGCGGGCACGCATGCAGCAGCAGCTGGACGAGTACCAGGAGCTGCTGGACATCAAGCTGGCGCTGGACATGGAGATCAACGCCTACCGCAAGCTGCTGGAGGGCGAGGAGGAGCGGTGAGGACGGGGCGCTGCACCCGGTGGGGTATGCGGGTCCCAGCCCTCSTGTTCTCACTGGTTCCATCTCACCTTCTCCTCCTGCCCAGGCTGAGGCTGTCCCCCAGCCCTTCCTCCCACAAAGGTGCGTCCCGTAGCCACTTGTCCACCCCGGGTTCCTCCAAGAAGAGGAAGCTGGAGGACAGCGAGAGTCGGACCAGCTTCTCCCATCACGCCCGGACAAGCGGCCGCGTCGGCGTGGAGGAGGTGGACTTGGAGGGCAGGTTCGTCCGTCTCAGGAACAAGTCCAACGAGGTGCGTTTGCCTTCGGGGAGGATCCCTGGGATCCCTGGGGGTGTAGTTCAGCCCTACTTCACCCCATGGGCAGGAGGTGAAGCGGGACAAGCTGAGGAGGAATTGGGGGATCTCAGGGTTGCTGCTCTCTCTCTTGCAGGACCAGGCGTTGGGGAACTGGCAGATCAAGCGGCAGAATGGAGACGATCCCCCCATCACCTACCGCTTCCCCCCAAAGTTCACCCTGAAGGCTGGCCAGGTGGTCACGGTGAGTTACTGCCCGGTGAAGGATCCAACCGAGATCCCAAACCCAGCCAAGATCCCAAACCCAACCGAGATCCCAAACCCAGCCGAGATCCCAAACCAACCGAGATCCCAAACCCAGCCGAGATCCCAAACCAACCAATATCCCAAACCCAGCCGAGGTCCCAAACCCAACCGAGATCCCAAACCCAACCAAGATCCCAAACCCAGCCGAGATCCCAAACCAACCGAGATCCCAAACCCAGCCGAGGTCCCAAACCCAGCCGAGATCCCAAACCCAACCGAGATCCCAAACCCAGCCGAGATCCCAAACCAACCGAGGTCCCAAACCCAGCCGAGGTCCCAAACCCAACCGAGATCCCAAACCCAACCGAGATCCCAAACCGAGCCGGGCTGTTGGTGACGCGGAGCAATTGGAGCCAGGGCGCAGGCTCCTTGGCACTTGGCTTTTTTGGGGGGACAGACCCACATCCCCGGGGTCTGGGCTCTGCAGACCTGAGACGTTGCTTTTCTCTGTGCTTTTCTCCCTAGATCTGGGCCTCGGGGGCTGGGGCGACCCATAGCCCCCCCAGCAACGTGGTGTGGAAAGCCCAGAGCAGCTGGGGCTCCGGGGACAGCCTGCGCACTGCCCTGATCAACTCCAACGGGGAGGTGAGAGCCTGGCGGCAGCACCGGCTCGGGGCACAGGGGGGGTCGGCAGACACCGAACCCCCCCAACTCCTTTCCTGTCCCCCCCGCAGGAGGTGGCCATGCGGAAACTGGTCCGCACCGTGATCATCAACGATGAAGATGAGGATGAAGACGACGATGAAGTTAACATCCACCACCGCCATCACCACGTGAGTACCGCGCTGGGGATGGCACTGGTCCCAGTGGRTCTGTCGCAGGGATACTGGGGGAGCTCGGGTCCGGTCCCAGTCAGGGTGGGAGGCAGCTCAGCACCACGCAGGATCAGGCCTTCTGGGAGAAGGCAGTTGGGAGGCTGCTGTGGAAACAACCACATGGGAGAAGCCAACAGACCTCTGGCACCTGGAGAAGATTACTGCTTGCCAAAAAAGCTCTAGAGACGTTGCTGGAAGTCATCTCCAACCCTGAGCAACCTGGACCCGCTTCGAAAAGGGCTGGAGGAGCCACGAGGGAGGCTGGGCGGGTACCTCGCATCGCTTGGAGGTGGAGGACAGGATGGTGGGAAGTTGATGGACGACGCTTCTCCGCGGCAGCTGCTCCATCCTCTCCGCTTCACGAGGGTGCTGGAATAAATCCAGAGGTGACTTTGTCCTTCCCTCTCAGCCCATCACTCCTCTCACGGAGCTGAAATATGCACCGGGAAGAGCAGCGGGCAGCGAGCAGGCAGYGGGCAGCGAGTAGGCAGCGGGCAGCGGGCCAGGAGCAAGAGCTGCAGCCGCTTCTCCCCATATCAAAGAAAACGTCCCTGGCTGCAGCCCAGGAGCCCCCGCCAGCCCGTCCCGCGGGGAGAGATCTGTCTTGCACGCGAGATGCCCGCAGATAATCGTGCACGGAGAGATGCCGTCACTGCCACGCTGGCGAAAAATCTGCCAGATGCCGCTCCCCGGGGCTCTGTGTGACAGGGGCAGCGTGGGGCGTCCATCGTCCGTCATCGGTTCTCTGGATCTGAAAAGCTGTGCCGAGACGGATRTCGATTATCCCTGGGCGGAGGAGCCAAGCTCCTGCAGGCCAGCGCTGCCCATTCATCTGGGGGCTGAATCCTTTCCAAGAGCGAATTTCCCAGTGGAAAGCAGTCAGCCTGCACTCTCCCAGGCAGCGAGGAAGAGGATGCTCTTAGATAAGGGCAAGAGAAGCACAGTTAAGATGTCTCCGGTGTGCTGAGAGCCCGGGGTGCCAGGACAGGGCAGCAGGGACAGTTCACCCATCTGCAGTGCGCCAGCCCCAGTCGTTTGGGATTATAAATATAATATTTTATTCTTTTTAAACCACGTGATGGAGAGGATGGGTGGAGTGCGGACCCTCTTTGAAGACTAGCTTGAAGAGCCCTCCTGGGTCACACGGGTGCTGCCGTGGTCCTCAGGGCAGGGTGGTCAAGGCAGAAGGTGCTCGGGCGGATGCTCAAGGTCATTTTGTCTGTTCCCCCCCCCCCCAAATCTAGGGTAGCTGCGGTGGCCCTGGGGACCCCGGTGAATACAACCTCCGCTCGCGCACGGTGGTCTGTGGCACGTGCGGTCAGCCGGCCGAGAAGTCGGGCAACCAGAACACCGGTATCAACATGTCCTCGGGCTCGTCCACTTCCAGTGTGACCGTCACCCGCAGCTACCGCAGCATGGGGGACTCTGGCAGCATCGGCCTTGGGGACAACCTGGTGACCAGGACCTACCTCYTGGGGAACTCCAGCCCCCGTAGGCAGGTTAGTGCCGTTTCCAGATCCCAAGCTGTCCCTTGCATCATCCTTTCTYAACAAGGGGGGTCCCTTCCCCTCCTTCCTCTCTTTCTGCTTTTCCTCTTGCCCCGGGTACCTTCGGGCTTGCACGAGCCCCTTTGTAAAGGGAGCGTGGAGGGGCTGGAAGAGGATGTGGCCGTAGCGTCTCCCCACCCCATCCCATGCTCGGCTCCCTCGGCTGCCCCGGMGCATCCCTCATCCTCCGCGCTTCTTGTTCCGCCGCTGCCGAGCATTATTCATGCTGGTTACATGAATATTTCAGCAYTTGAATATTAATACCCTCAACATTAATCAATATATTACCTCATATATTACCRCTAATTCTCAAATTTCTGACTTCAGTGCTATAAATACCCCAGSCGAGGGGTATTTATTATACCCCAAGAGCCAGGGCGGACAAAACCCAGGGGCACACGCGGTCCGGGCACCGTGGGCATCCGGAGGGTCCCGCTTGGGCGTTGCTGCCTCCTTCGCAGCCGGAGCAAATGGATAGTAACACTGWGTTATTTTTAATTTTCTTCTTTTTCTTTCTTCCTCCCAGGCTCAGGCTGTGCAAAACTGCAGCATCATGTAACTCCGTGGCACCATTCCTGTGTTTCCTGGCCGTCTCGAGCTAGTTTTTTCCCAAAGCAAAAGAATTTTTTTTTTCCTTTAAAGAAATGATATCAAAAACCAAGGTTGGGTTTTTTTGTTTTCTATAGCAGGAATTTTATATATATATATATATTAAAAATGCTAAAAGATGCTTTGATTTTTTTTTTGTAAAGAAAAAATCTATTTCTATAAAAAAAAACCAAACAAAAAAAAGCTTTTCAGCTTCAAAATTTTTTTAAAACTTCAGCCAAAGACACCGAGGAATTGTGTTTACTGAACAGCCATGCAGGAAGAGATCGTAGTTTAATAGCTCTTTAGATTGTATCTTTTTTGCCAAAGCTTTTTATATAGGATTGGGAGAAGCAAAGCCATCCCCGTCAGAGCTGCGCGCTCCTGCCTGCGTCGGGCGTTGCGCCGCGGCGGGAGCGGGTCCGCAGAGGTGCTGGGGCCGAGGCTGAGCTGGGAGCCCCGATGCTCTTTGCAGATCACCCCGACTGCGCCGGTGGGCACGTGCCGTGGAGGGTCGCTGCCTCAAGCAGCGCCTTTGCAACCCATTTTTTTTTTGATGCCGAACCCCAAATTCCCTTTTCTTTCTTCCTTTTTTTTTTTTTTTTTAATTTTTCATTTCGCTGCAGTGGGGGGGGCTCCCGGCAGCTTGCAGGCGATGCCCCACGTCTCTCCGCGGCCGTGCGGGCATTACCCCCCTTCCCAGCCCCTTGCCCACGTGCTCTCCCGTCGCTCCACGTACTGTATTGCCCGTCCGAGGCACCTCTTGCCCTTTGGGTTTCCTTTTTTTTTTTTTTAAGCAGCCGAGTTGTGCCTTAGCCGAGGCGGGGGCCGCTCCGGAGCAGGGCTGGGAGCCCCGCGGGACCCCGCACGGCATCGAGGATAGAGGGAGTAGGGGAAGTGAAAACCCACCGGAGCTGCRTCCTGGGACCAGATGGATTTGGCAGGTGGGGTGATGGACCTCGCTCCCATGGGCTCCGACCCAGTGGGACCCCCTTGAACCCCCTTTTTGGGGGCTGCTGCATCCAGTGGGCTTCACCCCTGTTTTTCTCGGCTGTGGTTAGTTGGGCTCTTCTCCGGTGGCAGGAGCTCAGGRGTCCGTTTCAGGGCAGGATGAGGCCAAGGATGCTTAGTCCAGGACAGGGCTGGTTTGCCAGGGAGGCACTGAGGAAGGCTTTTTGTTTGAGTGAGGGGGATTTTGGGGTCCGGCACAGGCAGCTCCCCTCTCTGCAAGGGTCCATCCAGCCGTTGATGGAGATTTCAGCTTTTTGCCTCAATCGGGGAACGCCTGCAGCACCCCCTGCCTCGAGTGCAGCTCGGGGGCAGGATGGGGTCCCCAGCACGAGCCCCCCACTCCGGCGGGATCTGGTGAGACCGCGTATGTATCTGTGCTTGCAAAGCTTCTGTATTACTGCCTGTATTTCCTTCCAGAATCAATACAGCCGAACCCTTCCCACCCCGTGTGCTGTCGTCATTGCTGTCCTGGGGGGGGGGGATTTGGGAGGGGGCGGGGGCTTTGCGGCAGGCTCAGGACCCTCCCATGGATAGGGGGAATGCAGGGTGGTCCCAGCACCCTGACTCACCCAGGTGGGTGCCCGGGGTGGGGTGCTGAGAGCTGGGGCAGCCGGGGTCCTTGCAGGGCCAGGAGCCCCCCCAGGACCCCCAGGGGATGGAATTTGGGGAGAGGGCTTGGAGATTTCCTCCCCCTGGGCTTTTGGGGAGCAGACATTCCCCTGGATGGGGTGAACTGAGGGGGTGCAGAACCTGAGTGAGCCCCTGAGTGCGGGTTTGCTCCTACAATGGGGATGGCCCCAGCACCCCACCAAGGGGACCCCCCTGCACCCCCCCGGGGCTGTGCCAGGCACTGGGGCGAGGCGGGAGGCGATGCCGGGGAGAAGGAGAGCGCCGTAAAGCCCGTGCGTAATCGGCTTTACCGGGCACAGCGCTGGGGAGCCGCGATGTGAGGGAGCGCGGGCGGGCGGCCGGGGCGCAGGCACAGCCAGGTAGGTGCCGGGGGTGCCCACCCTGGGGGTAACCCCCACCCCAGTGCTCGGATGCCTGGGTCCCCCCCAGCCGTTCGGGGTCACATCGCCCTGGCCTTGGGTGCAAGCAGGGCTGAGCCTCGCGAGGGCAGGGGGTGCCAAGGGGTGTCGGGGGCATCGCTGCCACCTTCCAGCTTGGGGCTGGCTTCTGGGGACCCATCTCCGCTCCCGGGAGGGGAGGTTACAGTGGGGGATCTCCGAGGCGGGTGCTGGCAGGGTGGCAGGGGACACGCTGGCTCCAGTGCCACCCCCCTCCCTGTGCCCCATTTGCCCCCCCCCCCGTCTCTCTGCCAGCTCAGGGATGCCAGCGCCGGGAGAGGTACCCCGCACAGCCGGCAATGCCGAGGAGCTGCAGCGTGTCCCCTCTGTGCCACGTCTGGCYCCGAGGTGGGAATCCAGCCCGACCCCGAGCCCTGCGCCGCCCTAAAAGTCATGAGGTTGTGCCCAAAATAGCGGGTTATTGAATGGGGGGGGGAAGCCAACCGCGCTGCTGGGACCTCGTGCTSCTGCCCAGCCGTGCTGCGGGGAGAAATCGGGTCAGGAGGCAAGGGGAAATGTCACGGGTCGTCCCCACACACCCCCCCACGGGACCCAGGCGCCCTGGCACGGCTGAGCTGGTGCCATGGCTCCGTGCCCTTTGGCCACCCTCGGTGCCCCACGGCTCGCACAACCTGTGGGGTCCCTGCACGGCTCCACGGGAACCATGTACAGCCCGTGGGGACATTGCACAGCCCCGTGGGGACCTTGGACAGACCCGTGGGGACCTTGCACAACCCATGGGGACCTTGCAGAGCCCAACTGGTACCATACACATCCCATGGGGACCATGTACAGCCCGTGGGCACCTTTGCACAGCYCCGTGGGGACCTTGCGTGGTCCCATGGGGACCTTGCAGAGCCCTGTGGGGACCTTGCACAGCCCATGGGGAGCGTGTATGGCCCACGGGGACCTCACACAGCTCATGGGGATCTTGCACAGCCCCGTGGGGACCTTGCATGGCCCCATGGGGACCTTGCACAGACCCACGGGGATCACGTACAGCTCATGGGGACCTTGCATGGCCCCATGGGGACCTTGCACAGACCCATGCGGACCATGTACAGCTCATGGGGACCTTGCACAGACCC
>JASVER010000172.1:727211-753987 GCA_030449065.1 Oceanodroma leucorhoa
GGGGGGGAGAAGGGGGACATGCCTTGCGACGTGAAACCCCGGTGCTGGGAAAGGCTCCTCGCCTGGCTGCCCAACCGCTGATCCGCTCCGTGACCTTGAGCGGGTCCCGCGCCAAACTTCGCACATGTTCGTCCCTCTTAGAGCGCGGCGGATGGGTTTTGGCCAAACGGCAGCGCTGATGGCGTTACCTGTAAGGTAGGAGGGGGGCCTGCTGCCCCCGCCGCCCTGCGCAGGGCTGTCGGCCTCCGGGAGGTGGGGGGAAGGCAGCGCGGGTGTGTGGGGAAGCGCTGGGTTTAGAGTGTCTCTGCCTCATCGTTTACAGAGACAGCTGCTGGCGGAGGAGCTGCAGATCTTCAGTGAGGCTGGTTTTCTATCCACTTCCATCCTGGGGTAAATTTAAGGAGTGCGACGGTAAAGAGTTTGAAAACGGAGCTGCCTACTTAGACCAGGTTCGGCGTAACGTGGAGCAGACAAAAGGCTTCGAATCGGAGAGGCTTGTAGGGGGTTGGTTGGATCTCGTGCTTTCCCACTTGAGAGGATCTCCACAGGCAACCGCGTATAGCGGTCGGGGCTTGGAAAGGCGGCCTCGCCGCCTGCTCCTGGATGCTTCCCAGCCCGTCGTGCTAAGGCATTAGTATGCTGAGCAGGAGACATCCTTGGCCAGGGGTACACAAAGGCCCTGTCTTTATTTGCCAACGAATCATATTTAGATACAGCTGCAGCAAAAATGGTTTGGAGAACGGATTGATGGGGCTGCATTAAAAAGGAGATGAATTGTGGGGGGATTCCTACTAAGCTGCGGTCTGGAGAAGAGTGAAGCTGTATCCTGTAGGTCATACCGCGAACTAGCGAGAGAGCAGAAGCAGGTACGGTCTGCTTGGTGTAATCCTCTGCTTTARTTTCTAGGCAGAAATTCAAGAAATGCTTTTCTGTTCGTGGTGAGAAGTCGCCATCTTATAGATCTATTGAAGTGTAGTTTTGGCGCGGCTGCTGTTCAAGTGTTGAAGTACGGAATTGCTCCGTGACCTGGGAGGGAAGCTGGTGTACTTGTATTTTGTTTTGGAGGGCAGGTCAGTTCTTTTGAGATTTAGCAATTACTTYTATATCGATCTCCCCAAAATTACTTGAAAGATCATCGAAGAGTTACTGAAACCGGATGCGACAGGATCACTGCTCTGAGCAGGACCCTAGATTTAATTTCTGGAAGAATAAATGATTTGAGCAAGTCTCTCGCCTTGGCAGAGCGAGAATTGTGGCCGTGGTGGTCAAATCGAAGCATCCCTGGTGATGCCAGGCTGCCTTCCCTCTTCACCTCCCCGCAGGAGGAACTTACAGGGAGGAACTTTGATTGCTTGTGGGCCCTGGGATTAAAGTGACGTTGTCTTTCTAATTTAGATCCTGAATAAAAGTAGTTATTAGTAAGAGTCCAAAGAAAGTACAGTTACTTCCTCAAGGAGGTTATGGCTAAAATTCTAAAAACAAAGCGCTATAGCACATAAAACTAAATAAAAATCAAGGATACTTTTTTATTAGTAGTTATTTGTTTTCCTTATTGCAGCAATGAGGATTTTTCTTAGCAGGTACACCTTACCTTTCACGTGGGGAGCTCTGTTAGGTATGGTTCAGTTTTTGGGTGGCAGAGGAATTTGCAGTATGGACTAAACCCTCAGGCTTCACCAGAAAATTGCATTGGCTAGACTCTATTTTGTGAGACTCCGAAYAAGAACAGAATAATGTTTTCATAGGTGCTGTGTGCAGATAATTCCTGTGTAGGAAGCTTTATGCTGTCTAATTATGCCTGTATTAGCGAACCAGTAATACTGTAATTATAATTAAAGCAATACAACTTTTGTTTAGACAAGCCCTGGTATTTGTTATACGTTATCTGTCAAGTCAATTGACTGTAACAATGAAGTGTAATTTTCTCTGTACWAGGTAAAATAGGGTTTCCCCCACCATCCGGGTTGGACCCGGATGCCCCTGGGTATTTTTAACTTCACTGTCCATCGGCAGGAGCCCTGGCAGCCTGTAGCACTGTTTGCGGATKTTAAGCAAATATTTTGTTGGCAGATAGGCAATGAAATGGTCTGTTAATAGCMCYCCCCYTCCCCCCCCCCCCAATTTCATAATCCTAATTTCTTCCCTGTGCCAGAGGTAAATAATTGCCAGTTGTTTTGCTATTGCATTTCTAACCAAACGGCTCTTGCCTGAGCTCTCTTCGTGAAGCCTACAATTTGGAGCGGCCTTTCTGCATACACTGAGAACGTAAAATGGCCCCCAAGTTGGTGTATGGTTGTTGACTGCATCTCATGTTAAATCTGAGTTCTCGCTCGGTCTAGATTCAGAGTGAGTCTGTTTTCAGATCTGGTTTTGGCCCATTTGTTCCAGTTTCTGCGTTTGCAAGTGGCGCTGCCTGGTGTTGCTCTGCTCTCCAGCAGTGCATCCTGTGCCTGCGCACAGACTGCAGATACCCATTTGCCAGCGCCTTCAGTGTAAGCTGTGACGCAGCTGCCGTCAAGCCCTTTCTAATAATTTAGCAGTCTGTTATTCCTGAAGATCTGTAGGCTTTTTTTGATATGGAAACAAAGTCCTTGTGGTCAGTGAAATAATCCGTTTCACGTTGGATTGATTCTTGGAGATGCTCTTCTCTTTTTGCTTGCATATGCCTGGCCCTGCAAGGAGGTTAGCTTATTCCAAGCTTGGTTAATCATGCACCAAATTAAAACAAATTGCAGCCAAAAGGGAGACGGGTGGAACTACCCAGAGTCTTGTCCCGGGGAAGCGGTTGTTGGTGACTGCCGGGACGTGGATGGGACGCAGCGATAGCGCGTCGGGGCAGGAGCCAGGCTCGGGAAGGGTCTGCCGGAGGAGGCTGAACCAGGACCTCCCCTCCTCGTCCCTCAGTCCCTGGTACTCTGATGCTGCCAAAATTGGAAGGATGGCAGGTTTGTGAGTGTTATCATACCAGAAGCAATGATGCGGTGTTGGAAATGAGGATGAACTTTGCTCGCCTTAGCTGAAAAGCGCAGTTAGGCACTGCCTAACTGAGAGATCCCYGGGCTGTGATTTGTAACCCTTTCTTTGTAGGGTCTTGGTTATCAGCATGGAGACTCTTCGTGGCTGTTTGCGTTTCCCTTCCTCTCCCATTGTTGCTCCTCTTCTCRCAACCCTCTCTTCCCCCTTCCCTGGCTTGCATCACCCTCCAGCTTWAGGAAGGTTGAAATGGAAATGCCCGGACAAACATGTCTAATTTGTTCAGGGAATCTGGGAGCGCAAATGGAGACTTGTCACTTCCTTCTTTGTACAGAGCCTGGAACTGAAAAGCGACATCCTGACATCCAGGAGCRTCACAAACCCGGAATGACTGGGGAGAAGCTGCTTTGGTGGACGATCCATATTCCTGCGTGTTCGTTAACAGGTAGTGCTTGCTGCTGGAGCAGCGCTCTTCCTCTGTGGATCTCAAACTGCTTTGCAAAGTCCGGCRAGCTTCGCTTCGCAGCGGAGTAACCTGGACCGTAGTGAGAACAGCCACGTGGGCAGAGCTTRACAAATAGCTCCGGTGCCACCGGAAGGTGCCACCATCAACCACGTGGTACGGCCCTGCTTCCCGGCGTTACAGTCCCACCGCTCTGCCGGYGGAATGGTTTATGCCAGGGCTCTCTGTGTGCTTCAGGAAAATCAGCAAAGTTGATTTAGCTACTGCTTTAGCTAACTTGGGCGCTCCATCATCTACTGGAAGTGTCTCTCGTTTCAGATGCCAGCACTTCCAATCTAGTCAGCCGAGATAGGAGGGCTGAGCCTGTATCTGCTCTGTGCTTTTGAGGAAGATCTGGGGCATACCACCTCTCCCACCCCGCCCCGAGGAGTCATGGAGGACAAACGCAACATCCCCATCATTGAGTGGGAGCACCTGGACAAAAGGAAATTCTACGTGTTTGGGATTTGCATGACTATGATGATCCGGGTGAGCGTTTACCCTTTCACGCTCATCCGGACACGGCTGCAGGTTCAGAAGGGCAAGAGCCTCTACAACGGGACGTTTGATGCTTTTGTGAAAATCCTGCGGACAGAAGGGACAGCTGGGCTCTACCGGGGTTTTTTGGTCAACACTTTCACCCTGATCTCTGGACAGTGCTATGTGACAACGTATGAGCTCACTCGAAAGTATGTGTCACGGTACAACAACAACAATGCTGTGAAGTCTCTGGTGGCGGGCGGCTCAGCCTCCCTGGTGGCCCAGAGCATCACGGTGCCCATCGATGTGATCTCCCAGCATCTCATGATGCAGAGGAAGGGGGAAAGCATGGGCAGGTTTAAGGTGCAGAACCAAGATGCCAAGCGGATGTTGGTCTTTGGCCAAACCAAGGACATCATTGTACAGATTTTCAAGGCCGATGGCTTTAGAGGCTTCTACAGGGGCTACGTGGCCTCGCTGCTCACCTATATTCCCAACAGTGCAGTCTGGTGGCCCTTCTACCACTTCTATGCCGGTAAGTGAAAGGAGACTTTGAATGTATCTTACCCCGGGAGACCTAGAAGCCCCTCAGGTCGACTCTGAAACTGTGGACCCAGCGTGATTCGCTTTCTGCTTCGATTTGGGGTGGGAGCAGAACCTGTCTCGCGATGAATAGCTGTATCCAATTTAAATGAAGTTGGCAGATGTTGGGTGGAAGTTTAACAGAGCAGCATTGTTTTAAGAGCAGAGTTAAAGAATAGGGGTCTGAGTGGTAAAGGGCTTAAAACTAGGTGGCTCTAGACCAGAGGGACTCGATGCGTCTACTTTAACTTTCTCTTCCGCTAATCCCAAATAATGCTTATTTTCCGCGTGGAAGCGAGGAGGGCTGTTGTCTGGCATTGGGCAGAGTTTTGAAGCTGCCGTGTAAATATAAGTCRTCTTTCAGTTCACGTGGACTCGGGAGTCTCGTATATGGCAAAAAGACTTCTAGAGCCACAAATCTCAGCAAAACCAAACAACAGGCAGAGACAAAGGCCAAATCTTCCGTGGTTTTGTGTCTTAAGATCATGCTTCAGTTTCCGTAGCTTTAAAACTGGCACCAAGCCTTGTGATATAAAACTACACTTAACAGTATGTTCTCTCTCCCTAGCTCAGCTCTGGTAATCCTCAGGGTGTTACCAAATACTAAAGATACCGGCCAGCTAAGATTTCTTTTTCCCCCCGATAATCCTTTAGATTTCTGTCATGCAGCTTTGCATGTGGTTTTTAGCCTAATATTTACCTACTAGCAGTCTGCCTAAAAGCGATGATGAGAGGCTTAGCTTTCACTGTACGAGGCTTAAAGTGTATCTTGGAAATCACCTGCTTTTAAAAATACAGGTGTCTCAAACGTCTAGTTTTCTTTTCAGAGTGGGCGCATTCTGGTAACAATGGGGAGCATTGGTTACGCACCAGTGCTGCATTTAAATGGCAACAGCAGCTTGGGGTGTTGGTCCAGTCTGAACTTTTTGGGAGTGCTCCCTTCGCTCTCCATGTCAACAATTTTTAAGACCCAAATCCGCTGTATTAATTRTAAGACTTCCACGCCAAAAAGGTTYSAAAGTGGACGTCTAAGAACAAGCAGGTTGATATGGAGAGAACGGAGCTTGCCTCTTTCAGACATTTGCTCTCTTTCCTGGGCTTCTGCAGTGGAAATCAAGATGATGCTAAATGTAAGCCCCGGCTGTCAACACATCTCTACTTTGGCTGCCTTTTCTCGTCCTCGGTCCCTGGATAGCGTGCTGGTCTCGGCTGGCAGCAGCAGGGGTCATTGAACCGTCCTCGGGGCTCAAAGTACGCTGCTGGCAGGGATTCACATCAGCCTTCTGGGTCACGGACGGAGCAGCTTCCTTCCCTCTTGCCAGACAGACACAACCACCGTATCRTCCAAAGAAACTGGGACTTTTGGACTGTCTTCCGTACAATTTTAACCGATAAAAGCGTGGGAGATTTAAATCCCGTTGGCAGTAGGAGCAGAACGAGGAAATCCCTGGGATGAGCAGTACATGGCGCTTTCCTCCTTAGAGATCCCACAGCGGGATGTGGTGTAGAGATCTCGTGGACGGCGTGCTCGGTGGTAGTGACAGCTTTCTGGATCTGTGCAAATCTCTGCAGACAACTTCTCATAGCCTTGTCTAAAGGTTTTCCCCCTGCATTTTAAAGGGGGGGTGTGAACATTTCCATGCTCTGTTTTGGGGACATACAAGCTTATTCTGYCCTGTTTGCCCAGGTCCGAGAGCCTGTGTTTGAGCTGGACGATGGAGCACTGAGCCGCCGGGGTGTTTACGGGCTTGCTCCCTGCGCTTTGCTAACTTGCTGTTTGATGTAGAAAGCACCACTTAGACGTGCTGTGGGAGGAGGTGACAGGTTGTAAATCAGGGATCCTGCCCACTGCAAGTCAGTCTAAATTAGCAAGTGGAGCTAGGGAACTGATAAGCAGCCACTTCTCTGAAACTTTACTCTCTCCTGTTCCCAGAACAGCTTTCTAGCTTGACTCCTAAAGACTGTCCCCATCTCCTCCTGCAAGCCATATCGGGGCCGCTTGCAGCTGCGACAGCTTCCACCCTCACCAACCCCATGGATGTCATCAGGGCTCGGGTTCAGGTAAGAGCTCAGCCTGCTTGGCATGTTTGTCTGCAACAACAGCGTGACGCAGGGGTGGGGTTCGGTCTCAGCTCTTTGATCTCTGTGGCTTCAGGTAAACGGCTCCCCTTCTCTCTCTGGAGGTTGTTTTGTCCCAGATATCATGCTGCTTAATTTGCACTCGGCRTTAATAGGAGGCAGCTCAGGTAGCRAGGCTGGCTTCGCCTACCTGGACTGCTGAAATGAGATTCCCCAGCAGATGTGGCATCCGTCAGAAAAAGGAGAGGTGCTTCTAGCAGTGTCGGTTTTAGCGAGACTCGAGCTGTCGTGTTGATCCAGCCCCTTCTAGATGGTGGCAGATGGGAGGAAGGAGGAGACGGGTCTAAGAATCCCACTTACTGCTGCCTCTTTAGGATTTCTTGCTTCCCCCCCCCCAGGGAATTCTGGAGACTAGATCAAGGTTATTGGACTGGCTGATCTGTCGTCTCTAGAGTTGGAGCAGAAGAGCAGCTCAGCGTGAAGTCTGGCAGCTCTGTGAATATTTGTTCTGGCTTTGCAGGTGGAAGGCAAGAGCTCCATCATCCTCACCTTCAAACAGCTCATGGCGGAGGAAGGACCCTGGGGCCTGACTAAAGGCCTCTCTGCCCGCATCATCTCGGCCACTCCTTCCACCATCGTCATCGTGGTGGGGTATGAAACTCTGAAGAAGCTGAGCCTCCGCCCGGAGCTGGTGGATTCGAGACACTGGTAGAGGCAGCTGGTGGAAGAGAAACCTTCTTTTGAACCCTCTGAATTTGGACCGGCACGGTTGAAAGCTCGGGAGGAGAGGCAGCTGCCGTCTCCTTTGTCTCTGGCTGGTTTCACAGTACAAGGCAGAAGCAAGAGCAACTGCAATTCAGCTCTTTAGATTTGATTGTAACACAATGCTCTGCTGCTGTTTCTGCTTAAAACCGTCAAAATGTGACCTTTGGCAATGGTGTTTGCCTGTGACAGTTCATTCAAGAGCAGCCAGGTGTGTGAACGCATTCTGGCAAGTTCTTAATTCCCTCTTTTTAAATTAAAGACTTACTGGCTGAAGCAAAAAGCCAGTTTATTCTTTAAATTATTTTAATCTTTGCCAAACTTCCGAGGAGGGGAGTCTAACAGGCTGCAGCAGAGCCCTCTGGTGGGTTGGGTGCTGATTGCAGTTGTACTGTGGGAAGCTGGAAGAATAGAACAGACAAGTAAATTTCTCCAATCGCCCGCATTTCTTTCTAGAAGACGTGAGACGAGAGTAACCTGGAACCACTTAAGACCTTATTTACTGCGTTTTGAATAGATCTGTACATACCTTTTTTGTATGTTCTTGGAAAACGTTTCCTATCTCTCATCCTTCAAACAGCAAGCTGGCTGATAGGCAAGTTAGGAGTCGAGTCGGCTGTTTGTAATTAGCTGATGGCAATTTTGACACCTAACCTATGTTTTTAATCTGTTGTTATTTAATTTTTTTTTTATTTTAGGGAAGCTTATTCTGATTTCRGGGGGACTGAGTGGTTGTTCTGTGGCCTTGTTCAATGTGAGTGTCAATACTGCATGTTCAGGGTGGCTGCTGCCACTTCCCACCTTTAGTTAGTTTAAGCACAAAGAGACGCGGAGTTTGGAAGTGTCAGATTGCTGTGCCGCCAGCAGCCGAGATGAGAACTGGATGTGATTTGAAATACAACTGGATGTGAGGTGGGGAAGGAAAAAAAAAAACCCTGTACTGGCTTTTGATCCAGTTCAAACCTGATTGGCATGTTCATATTGAATAAGAAGTAATGGTTCACTAATACTTTCTAAGTTTAAATCCTGCTTATCCTGTTTGGGAAGGGCAAGGACGATTCTTTGCACACTCTTGCTGGATCAAAACCTTAAGCTACGGTCTGTGTTTTTTACCAGATGAAAACTTGCAATCGAGTGATGAAGCAAGAGGCTGCTCTTTGGGGAGGAGGAATGAAGGGATTGTTTGACTTCACTCTGCTGGTCTCAGGATTTGAGATTTGCCTCTCGTGCTGCCAGCCCACGCGTGGTGCTCATCCCAGTTAGTTGCGTGTCTGAGAGGTGAGAGAGACACCTCCAAATAACAGCTGTGTCGCCGCCTCTCTTCATCTCACTGCCGTAACGAGGAATTCTTGGTTGTAGCGTCGATCCTGCCGAACTGTGGCTGCTGCCAGGCTCTTAGCTGTCTTTTCACCTGGGACTCGYTAAGTGTGGCTCTTGCCTTCGTCCCGGCGTCTGCAGTTCAGCCCGCGCAGAGACTGGATGTGCCACAGTTTCTGCTGGAGGTGGAGCAAGTACAGGCAGATGCTGCTGAAGTTGGAGAGAGACTTTTGTGTTTAAAGGCAGAACTTGGTTAGAAGATAACGTACTCTTTAACGGGGTTGCAGATGAGTCATTATAATCCCACCTTTGTTTTCTGCAGCATTAAATAAGGTGATGTGTGCCTGAGCCACGGGCAGAGCTGCGCGAGCAGTGTGTTCTGCGAGCCGCTCTTCGGTCGCGTTTTTGTTGTTTAAAAGACGAYGCCAATCGGCTCTTTCTGTAATAGYGRAYTCTGCTCTAAAAAGTGGAACAGCAGCATCACAAGATTGCAAGGAAGTATCCTGAGCGTACGGCAGCCCCGTTCTCACACACAGGTGGTAGTAATACCAGCATGAAAAGAATAATAATTAAGCTCTGCTGATTACCAGCAGGGTAATTCTTGGTGTGTGTCGTGGAAGTGGCAGACAGCAGGAATGTGGGGAGACACACTCAAGCTTAATCTTCCTCTCTTAACCAGCGAAGTTCTTGACAACTAATAAACTTCAGAGACCTTCAGTTTGACACCTGAGTTTAAAMGCGTGTTCGTCTCGGCGAGTGCGCTTGCCAAGGGAGTCTGCCGGTTTCTGTCGTTCCACAACGCTGCCTTCGTGAGTTTAATGCTTTGCCTTCTGAGTAGCACTAGGAGGGACCTGACCAGCGGGGACTGCCTGAAGAAACAATGACAGTGACTGCGCACAAAGCTGAGCAAGCCAGAAAAAAACAGGCTAAAGCAGGCGGCGTACCTGAAACCGTGGGTTAGTTGCAAGCCCAGATCCTCCTTTACAAACCAGGGCTAGTTCTTACAAGCAGTATCTCGACAAGGGAAAAATTGCTTTTCCCCTCTCTTTCTGTGCTTAACTGGGATTATTCTTCCCCCTTTGAGTTCTTTAGGCTCGATCGTTTTATTTCATTAAATGATGGAGGATATGAGTCCACCCGTGGGCTCGGGTGGGGGTTTCCAGGGGGATCTCGAGCGAGGGATGGTTTATTGTATTTATCACTCTGCTTCAGGCGCTGGCTCGCTGTTTCCTGCCCCGATGCGGCAGATGAAGCGTTTCAGCCCCCGGTGAGGTTTATTACTGTTGGTTTTTTTAACGCTTAATCCGTTCTGCCCTGGCCCGGGGGCGGGCTGTGTGCGGGCCCCGCCCCCAGGCTGCCGCGGCCCCGCCCCCTCGGCCCTCGCCGCCCCGCCCACCGGCCGTCGCGGCTCCGCCCACCGGCCATCACCGCCCCGCCACAGCCCGCCTAAAAGTGCAGGCTCGCGCTTGCCTTCGCGCCCGCGCATGCGCAGTCAGCATGGGCGGGCCCCCCGCGCAACCACCACCAATGGTAGCGGCGCGGCGCGGTGGCGGCGGCCAATGGGAGGCGGCGGCGGGGCCGTTGGGCGGCTGGACATGGCGGCGGCGGGGAGCGGCGCTGAGGGGGCGGCGGGCGGCGATGGCGGCCCACCCGCACCGGCGGCGCCGGGCCGCGCCCAGGTGTTCGCCACCGTGGTGGACACCTTCCTGGAGAAGCTGGTGGCAGCCGGGAGGTGAGGCGGGAGCGGGGGGGCGGGCCGCGCTGGGAGGGCCGGGGCCGGGCGCTGACCCCCCCGCCCCTCCGGTTTTGCAGCTACCAGAGGTTTGCAAACTGCTACCGCTGCTTCTACAGACTACAGCCCGAGATGACCAGGAGCATCTACGATCAGTTCGTATCCCAGCTGCAGACGTCCATCAAGGTGACGGGGCTCGGGGCTGCGGGCCCTCGGTGTAGGAGCGCCTATACAATATCAAAGCACGTTGATGTTAAGGGTAGCAAATATGTTTCTTGAGTGGCGACACCAGAACGTTAAGCCTGCTCCCCAGAGATTCTTCCAGGTCTCTTTGTCTTCCCTAGAAAGAGCTGTAGAGTCACGGAATCATTTAGATCATCAAGTCCAACAGTTAACCTGACGCTGCCAGCTCCACCGCTAAACCGTGTCCCTGAGCCCCACATCTGCACATCTTTTCAATACCTCCAGGGATGGTGACTCCATACCTGGTGATTCCCAGGACGTAGCCTTCACCCCGGGAAAAGGGAGGGCTCACAAGCAGAATGATGCCCCGGTCAGGTCAGTTTGGGTCCTGCTGAATCCCTGTGGTGTCCTTCCTTCACAGGAGGAGATCCAGGAGGTAAAGGATGAAGGGAATCTGGACGTGCTCTTTAATTCACTGGATAAGATCGTGGAGGAGGCAAAGAACCAGGAGGAGCCTGCGTGGTATGGATRGTCTTGTGGGAGGCAGCGTGTGTGTGTGGAGCACGTTCCTTCAAGGGCGAAAGTCAGTTCCCGTGTGATGTTTTGGTCATGTCGATGTGTCCTGCAGGCCTTGTGCTGCAAGGGAATATTTTTAAACCTCGTGTATCTTAAGAGCAACGTCATTGCATTTAAAACATCCGAAAATAAGTTTTATCTGTGCTTCTCTAGGTCATGTATCTATGCTTCCTCAGTGCAAGGTTAGTGCCGCTGAGACCAGAGGGGAGGTAAACTCAGTCCTGAATAGTTCAGAAGGCTGATGGCGTGTTTTAGCCACAGCTGCTGTTCTAAGCGGAGCTCACACCAACGCTCCTTGTTGGGATGCCTTGCTTGGGGACGCAGCAGGCRCTGGAAGTTGTACGCGCTGCCTTTCCTTCGCCCCGAAGGCAGGCTGAGCCTTTTAACCAAAAGCAGCATCACGATTTCGYGTTTCTGCGGTCGGGGAAGTTTAATTACACCCTGCCTGCCTCCGGGCCTCGACTAACGGCAGAGTTTTGGGAAGGCCTCCTCCCGATCCTTYCTGTACGGCGTGAGGGGGCTGCGCCGCGGGGTGCCCGTTAGACGCGCACGCTCTGGCTCTGCTCAAGCAGCCGGTGCCGGAGGTAAATCGCAGCAGCTCAGCTTCCAGTTGCGGTGCCTGGGACTGATCGCCGTGCAAGGCTGTTGCTCTCTGGTTGCTTCACATCCCGGTTGTTTCCAGGCGTCCCAGCGGGATCCCGGAAGAGGACGTTCGCAGCGCTATGGTGCCGTACCTCCTTAAGCACAGGTCGTACTTGCGGAAAGTCCTAAAGGAGAAGGAGGAAGAGAACAGGAAGGTAGCGGACTCCGTGCTTGCGGGGAGGGATAGGATTGCAGAGCTGCAGCAGCTGATACAAGCTCGCAAACGTGCCTGGCAGGTAAAAATAAATAAAAAAACCCCAACAAATAAAACCCCCTTCTCTTTGCTGCGTCAGCCCGAAAGAAACGCTGTTCTGTGGCTTGACTAGAAATGGCTGCACTATATTTAAGGCTTCCACTTGCCAAAGGCCTCACCGGGAGCCAAGCACTGCTGAAATCAGCCTGGGAGGGGCCGATTTTCACTGGAGGTCTTGGATGTTTTTCCCTGGGCACTGGGTGGGAAGTTTCCGTGGGTGAGCGTGTGAGATTAGCGGGTCGTATCCCGAACGTGCTGGGGGCGGCGGCGTGTACGACGCTCTGGTTTATGTCAGCCTGCCGGCCTGAACGCTGGCATCTGTGGAGAAAAGCATTTTGCTGAGTTCAGTGGCGGGTGTTTTCCTTCCAGGCAATTAGTAAAGAGCAACGAGAACTCATCATGACGTTCAAGGAGCCCCAGTGAGGACGCGGGGAGATTCCGTATGTTTATCCTCATCCGGGAAGCGCTTGGCAACGCGTTGGGAAGTGGGACTCCGTGTGTGGCGTATACAAACCACGCAAACTCGCGTTCATCTTCTCAGGCCCGAAGAAACTTGCAGTGGGACCGAAAAGCTGCCGGACTCGCACAATTTGATCAAAGTTTGTGAAGAAATAAAAAAGAACACATCAGGATCTTTGGAAATAGATTACGGTTTCCTATTCCCCGCTCAGCTCAACAGGGAGGAGGATCCTACAGATCTGATAGCCAGAGCACGTCTGTACGCTCACCCGCTTCTTCAGCGCTGTGGCGGGCGCGATTCCGCCTTACTGAAGCCAAATTTGTGGCCTTGCAGGTATTTCAGACGTGCGTTAGGGAAAAACTGGTGCCTTACGCACCGAGGCTGCGCCGTGCGCGGGGATGAGGAGCCAGGGAGCTGTAGCACACGAAACCCGCAGTCGGGTAAATGCTCCCGTGGCATTTCGTACGGCTGGAGCGGACAGAGCCGCCCGGGACTCTTTTGCCCCGTTTTTGGTAAAATTTTCAGTATCCGCGTTCATTTTCAGGATCCGTGTCTTTAAACAATTGCCCGCCCGGGACCCGTCRGAACACACGTGTCGGCAGCTGCTTTATCGCCTCAAGTTCCTCGTTGCCGTTTATGCTTTTTTTTCTCCAGTTATTTTCCAACCCTGCTGCCCTCCCAGCGGCCACACGCTGAGGGCGCGTCTCCGAGGATCCGGGGATGTGCCGCCCGTGGGTGTGGGGAGGAGCAGAGGGTAGAACGGCCCTGCCTCGAGTTTGTGGCCTCCTGGCAAAGGGACTTAATGTTTTCCTGTGAAACCTCCCTGTTGACTCCTGGAACCAAACTGGCTTTGGTTTTTACCCCTCTGGAGTTGTTCTTTACCCTCTCATGGGACTTTTGCCAGCCGGGGAAGCAGGGACTGGCTGGAGTCTGCCTGCCGGGGCGTTAGCGAAGCCCTGCAAGTGAGGTCCGTCTTCAAAATGAAGAAAAGGGCCGTCCTCGGGGCTGGGCGGATCACGAGGCGAGTCTTGCTGAGCCTGACAGGACCGATGGTGACTCTTGTTTCCAACGGCCACCGGATGGGCCGAGGGCGGCGTGTTCTCTGGTCCCCTCTCCTCCTCCTCGGCTGTCGGTGCACGCCGGCCCGAGGGGAGGCTGCGCCCTGCGTGGTGGGGAAATACAAATTTTGAGACCGACGGTGGCCGTTTCCACCGAGCACAAGCCTCTGCTTTCAATTAGAGGCAGCCRGAGCCTGTGATTGACTGACTGAGGCATATTTTCCTTCTGTCGTAAACAAGCCTTCCCTCGCTGCATTATAATCTAAATAAATTGGAGCTGTTGTTCCCCTGCTCTTGGCTCCCGCTGTGCGCGCTTGGCCCGCGTACTCCGCACTTTGTGGGTTTGTTTGACAAAGGCTCTGGCTTCAGCATTTCTCTCCTCCTCCGCCCCAAAGCCTCCGGTTCCGCTTTTCAAGACCCGKTTGAGATTTATAGGATCTGAAAGCGGTCAGGATCCCAAAGGAATGTCACCCCAGGCGGCCCGGGGAGCTCCCGCTGCCCGGAGCCCTCCTGGAGTGAAACGGGAGCGAGCTCTGGAGGGGGGTGAGCACCCTGAGCGCTGCTGGGGTCTTGTGGAGAGTAGGAAGCAAAAGGGTGGGTGAATAAGAGATTCCGCTTCAGCAGCTCCGCTCCCCCTCTGCTCGGTGCCTGAACGTGATTTTTTGCTCTCGCAAAGCCCCGTTTTGGGGTTTTTTAAGAGGTGCTGGACCTCTTTCGGAGGTCCTGCGTCAGGGAACAGGCGCTGCCTGGGGCCTGGCACGCGGCGGCTGCCCGCGGGCTGGGGCGTGGGGGAGCCGCGGGGAGCCCGAGGCCGGGGGYGGCTGCTCCCCGAGGCGAAAATTGGCCGACGGGTCCCCGTCGGCCCCGCGCGGAGAGGAAAACCCGATGGGTTTTTTTGGCAGGAAACTCTCCTAGCGTGGCAGGAACCCTGCTGGGATGCAGCAGTGGGAACTGGGACAGACCGGTCAGTGACTGGGGAGCGCAGCGAGGAGTCCCAGGGGTGCCCCATCTCCCGTCCCAGTTAGGCACTGGGTGCTGCCAGGCCGGCAGGGCTGGGCCCACCAGCAAATCGCTGGCCCGGGGCCGCGTTTTCCTCCCTGTGGGCTCTGGTCAGTCACGGGGGGGGAACCGAATTCACCCCAAACCACAATTGCCGCCTGTGCTGGTGGCTCCCGGCCCCGCGGATGTGCTGGAAATAGCCCTGGCAGGGCGGCGGGGCCCCTCCTCGGCGGTCGCAGCACCCTATAAAGCCGCCCGGGGACCCGGGGCGGGGGCTGCACCCAGCACGGCGCCCACGCGGAGAGCCACCATGAAGCCCCTCGTCCTGCTGACCCTCCTGGCCCTCCTCACCCTCGGCCTCTGCCGCAGAGGTAGGGGGTGTCCGGGGAGGGGGTGATGGGGACTGGGGGGGGGACCGTGCCCCGGGAAGGGCTCTGCTGTGAGCTGGAGGGAGCAAAGGGGCTGGGAGGGAGATTCCCTGAGCCTGGGGGTGGAGGGTGCCGGGCTGGGGCAGGGGGCCAGAGCTCAGGGCTCCCAATTTTGGGGGAGGTTTGGGTGAGGGGATGGGGGGGGGGGATGGGATGAGAGCCCCAAAAGCAGGAGCAGGGTGAGGGCACAGCCCGCGTGGGGCTTTCCCGAGCCCACTGGCCCCGCGCCATCCCCCGCAGCTGCCGAGCGCTCCGTCAGCGCGGACGACTCGCCCAGCTCCGAAGGTGAGTGTCTGCGGCCGGGTTCGGGGCCGGGGCCGGGGGCACCCCGCTCTCCCTGACCCCCGGCCGTGTCCCCGCAGCCTTCATCTCCAAACGCGCCAGCGCCGAGGTGGCGCGGAGGCACAGGAGGCATTACATCTATGACAGGTAGCGCTTGACCCCRTTGCGCCGGGGACCGCGTCCCCCCCCTGGGTGACACCGAGGGGGGCTCGCATTCCCCATCCGGCACATACAGTGAAATCCTGTTTTCGGGAAGGGCTGGGCCCTTCCCCAGGAGCCTCCAGCCCCCCCCCACGGGGCCGGGGACTGTCCAACCTCCGTCCCTCATCTGTCCGCAGCATCTACGGTGCCGTGCGGGACCCGCTGGAGGCCACGCGGGAGGTGTGCGAGTTCAACCCCGACTGCGACGAGCTGGCCGACCACATCGGCCTCCACGCCGCCTACCGACGCTTCTACGGCCTCGTCTAGCCCCCGCCGCCCCCCAGCCGTGCTGGGGCTGAGCTCAGAGCACCCACCCCCCCGCAAGCAGCCTCCTTTTACACCCCTTTCTGTTAACCGTGGACAGAAATAAATGCACAAATGGTGGAGCCAGCTCCTTCCTCGGCTGAGGGCGYGGGGTGGGTGTGAGACCGCGGCGCAAGTACCCCATGTCATCCCCACAAGGCTGAGGACCCCCGGCCTCTCCCCCCGTCTCCCAACGCCCGGAGGCTCCGGGGCAGAGCGACGTCACCCGCTGCCCGGCCCTGGCAATGAGGAGCCCAGCGCTCGCACCGCCGTTATTCCGGTTTAATTTAAAGCTGCTTGTCCCAAGCGTGGGGTAATTAGGGAGCAGCGGGGCCGCTCCGTGTGCCCCAGAGCCCTGCGCCCTTCCCAGCGGCAGGGTTTCCTTAGCAAACCACCGTTTCATTAAGGCTGGGGAGGGAGGGGGGAAGTGGAAGGGGGGAGATTGGGACCCGAGTCCCATGCGTGGTGCTCTGCCCGGCCGCAGCCGTGGCATCCCGGCCCTTCACCCAGCTTGCACACACACACACACACRCACACACACACACGCCTGGTGCTGGGGGCTGCTGGCCTCTGTCCCTCCTAACCCCCCCCAACCACCTGCAACCTTCTGCTGGGTCCCCACACGCGGCGATGAATCCCCCCTGCCCCGGATTCAGCTCCCGCGTGGCCCTGGCCGCAGCTCCGGAGGTGCCACGGCGCAGGAGCCCTGGCCCACGCTGCCTGGCTCAGCCAGGGCACCGGGGCCAACTCCGTGCCGGGCGCTGTCCCCTGCTCCCTCCCGCCATGGCCTTTGCCAGCCCTCTGCACCCTCACCTTGAACCCAAACCCCTCAGCTTTGCCTCCAGCCATGATTCCCCGCAGCCCCCAGGCACCCGGTGCCTGACACTGAGCAATAGCCGTGCTGCAGCGGGGCCACGCACGCTGCAACGGGGCCAYGCACRCTGCAACGGGGCCAYGCACGCTGCAGCGGGGCCAYGCACGCTGTGTTGGTGCTGTGCACATCACACCAGGGCCACCAGAACTGCACCTCAGCCCTGCTGGGCTGTGACAAGCCTGGCTCCCCGCACACACGGACGCACACACGGAGACGCGGGTCCCCAGGGTTACTGCGCTGAACCTGCTGGGAAACGGGACAGTCCACGGATTTGGGGGTCCCACACCCTGGGGCGAGGCTGGGTGCCTYCGTGCGGGGCTGCTACGTGGGTTAGGTGCAGCGTAAGTGCGCTACGGTGCCCTCCCCGCGGCGATGAGTACGATTAGCCACATTTTAAAGATGGGGAAACTGAGGCACGGGGGGGCAAGGGGAAGTTTGGCTGGCTGCAGAGGAGGGTGGGGGACACATACCTCGTCTTATGACACCCCAACAGCAGGACTCAGKCATCTGAGCCCCTCGCCTTCTCCCCACACTTTTTGGGGGGGAGCTCTTGGGGGGTGCAAGGACRTCTGGGTCCCCACAGCCCAGCCACTCACCCCGCAGTGTCACGGGYGCCTTCAGCGCCCAGCCTCGGTGGGGACGCTTGGGGGGTGACGGAGCTGCCGGGTGCCCGGGGCAAGGCGGCGGTGAAGGCGCCGATGATGGCAGCGTTGCCCAAAAGGGCCAGTCCGGCAGTGCCAAAGGTGCCGGGGAGCCCGGGGGGGGGCAGGCGACCCCGCAGCCAGGCCCGGCGCGAGCAGACGTCGCAGAGGACGGCCTCCAGCTGGAAGTGGGTGCCCAGCACGGCGCAGATGTGGAAGAGCTGGTGGCTGTGTCCTGCCGGAGCGAGAGGTCACCGTCACCCCGGGCGCTGGGACTGGAGCCATGGCACTGGGAGGCACTGGGAGGCACTGGGGGGGGGGCTGCTGCTCACCGATGTAGTCGAAGCGGCCGGGGGCCAGGCGCTCGGGGAGGTGGGAGGCGAAGAGGAAGCCGGTGAGCAGCGCGAAGAGGAGGTGGTAGCAGTACCCGGCCACAGCCTCATTCCAGGAGCAGTTGTTCCAGAAGCAGAAGAGGAGCTGCRGGGAGGTGGGTGAGCAACGGGGGAGGGGGGGACACCACCCCTGGAAGCACCCTGGGACCTGACCCCTGCCCCGGGACACCCCGACTCACCCGGGAGAAGAGCGGGATGTTGTCGTAGAGGAAGGGGTACACAAAAGCCGCCGTCCGCAGCACCTTGCTCAGCCGGGGAYGCTCCAGCTCAGGGAAGCTGTGAAGGGGGAATTGGGCCGGGGGGGGGGTGGAGGCATGAACCCCTGTCACCCCCCCCTCCAGCGAGGACCCTGCAAGCACCATCGCTTTGGGGCAGACCCACTGCCTGAGCAGGGGRACCCCCCCCCAACACAGAGACACGCTGCAGGACCCCAAAACCGAGAAGGAGGAAACCTCCAGCCCCAGTTTCCATCCAGCTGCAGCGCTGGTGCTTTTACCCAAAACCATACCGGGAGTAGCAGGAGAGGCCGGTGCAGACAAAGGAGTTAAAAGCAGCCGCGGGGACAAAGTAATGGTGCAAAACGCCGCTGACCCAGTGGTCCGGCATCGCGTAGGCACCGTAGGCAAAGGCGCAGCCTGCAAGAGAAACGCAGCATCATGGGGCCAGTGGCTCCCTGGCCCCGTCCCACCCCCGCCTCCATCCCCATCCCTGCGCCGGTCCCTCTCCGCAGCGGCTCACCCAGGCTGTAGAGGCTGAGGGCTCCGTAGTCGCAGAAGTAGCAGATGTGGCGGGCGCGCGCCGACATGGAGCTGAAGGTGTGGGCGCAGCTGGAGGCRAAGGGGTAGAGGCAGACGAGCAGCAGGTAGATGAGCAGGGGCCAGTGGTAGGGCTCCCGGCAGAAGTCCAGGGAGGACGAGAGCACCAGGAAACGCCACACGAAATACCTGCGGGCAGAGCATATACTGGGGTGGGCTCCATCCCTGTCCCTGTCCCCATCCCTGTCTCTGTTCCCCACCCCCGTCCTTTCTTTGTCCCCATCTCCATCCCTTCCTCACCCCCATGGTTGTCCCCATCCCTGTCCCCGTCTCCATATCTGTCTCTGTCCCCATCCCCATCTCCATCCTTTCATCATTCCCAGCCTGTCCCTATCCCTGTCTCTATCCCATATCCCCATGCCCATCACCATTCCTATTCACATCCTCATCTCTGTCCCTGTCCCCAACCCTACCAGGTCGGTAGGAAGTGTGTCCAGATGTTGACGGTCTCGTTAGTCATCTGGAAGGAGCTGAGGACGCAGTCAAGGGCTGAGCTCTTGGGGTGCCGGTACCCTGACATGATCCCATCCTCCCAGAAGATCTGTGGGAACAGCGGGGCTGGTCAGGGKCCACACCGGGGGGAGTGGGGCGGCCCCAGAGAGCTGCTCTGGCCTCGTGGTGGGTGGGGAAACTGAGGCAGGATGGGCTGGGAGTGGCTCACCAGCTGGAGCAAGGTTGGGTGGGAAGCCCAGGTGATTTTCCACCTTGGATGAGGGAATTGGAGGGGAAAAACCTGGGGGCAGAGCCCCACCGTCACCCAGCCAGACGTACCCGAGGCACCTGATGGACCCTGAAGATCTGCGGCAGCTTTATCGTCAGCATGGCGGGGCCGAGGTGCTCAGGGCTGGAGGTGKTGGGGCTCCGGGCCACCGCCCATGTCCTGCAGAGAGGGGACGGAGCCCACTGGGTGACGGGGATGGGGCTGCGGGACCCAAACAGCCGCCCCCCAGGTGCCTCTTGGCTTTGGGTCAGCGGCTTTTTCCAGGGACGGGATCAGCGAAGCCCGCTCTCCGTTCGACTATTCCGGAGAGCCACGGGGGGGGTGAGGGGTGAGGAGCRTGTGTCTAAGCAGGATCGGGCCCCCCCCAGCCCAGGTCGGGGTGAGCAAGGGGAGGTTGCAGCAAAAGAGCCAGATCCTGCCCTCGTCCCCTGCCCCACCGCATCCCCCCTCCCCGGGGAGGCTCCCGACCCTGTTCCCCTCCTCTGGGGATGTCCCTGGTAGACGCCGGCTTAGGACCAGGTCACCACGGTGGGGGAGAAGCCCCAGGGACACCCCGCAGCCCCCCCCCGAGCCCTGGCCCAGCCAGAGAGGTTGTGTTAGGCAGGGACCGGGATGAAGCAGGACAGCGAAGGGGGAGGTTGGGGAAGAGTTTCCCCAGCGGGGAAACCGAGGCACGGCCCGGGGAAAGCAGCCCAGCAGCACGAGGGGAGTCCTGGGTGTCCCCACCCACCCCCTCCCCCAGCCCAAAACTCACCCAGTGGTTTAGAAGGGGGAAGAAAAATGAAAAAAAACCACCAAAACAACCCGAAAGCATCCGGAGACGCCTCCCACCGCCCCGCGTGGAGCAGGAGAGCGGAGCCAGCGGGGAGCACGGGTGGGACGGTGGGTCTCGGCCCCCCCACTGCCGCTCGTCCCCCTTCCCYCCGGCCGCCTTCCCGGGGCTGCGGTGGCGGAAAGCGGCCAAAGGCTCCATCCCCGGCAGCTCCCGCTCATCGGCGGAAGGGGCAGCCGAGGCCTCTCCGCGGGGGCTCAAAGGGAGCTTTGTGCTGGAAACGCCGCCCGCCCTGCCACGGCCTCGCTGCCCGCTTCGGCTGAAATCTCCCCAAATTCTCTCCTGGATGCCAAGAGCCCCCTCTGGGCATGAAATCTCCCCAAATTCTCTCCTGGATGCCCTCACTGGGCACGGAGGGGTTTTGTCCCCAGCGTGCGGCCGGAGGGGGGACGTGCACCTCCATCGGTGGAGGGACCGTTGGGAAGTGGCTCCGGGCATCAGACTTTAAACGCCAACGAGCTCTTCAGCCGGGAGAGCCGGGGCGGGTGCCGGAGCCGGGTGCCAGATCCCCGCAGGGACCCACAGCAAACACCCACCAGGTTACCCCCACGGGGGGTTCCACGAGCGCTGCGGCTGCCACCTGGGAGATGGAGAGAGGTGGAGAAAGCGAAAAGAAGTTTGGGAAAAACGTTCCCGACTGACCTGACGGCGTCCCGCCGGCACGAGGAGGGCTGGAGGTGGCTCAGGCTCRGCCCACGGGAGCAAAACGCCAGCAGAAGCGTCCACGCCGCCGGCGGATGCAGCCACCCTTCAGGAGGTGGAGGGTCGAACCGTGAGCGGAATCGACGCTTTCAAAGCTCCCACCTTTGGGGATTTATTTACCCCCGGAGGGTTCATGTTCCCGGCTSGGCCGCGGGTGCTGGGCGCAGCCCCGGGATGAGCAGCTCAAACCCACCGCGCTCGGTGGGAATTGCCGCGGGCGCGGGGCTGATCCTGCAGACGGGGCTCTGGGGCAGCCCCGGCCAAGGGGAAGCTGCGTTTCTCCGGTCGGCGKTGCCAGGAGGCCGGTGGGAGGGTTTGGGGGTCTCCTCTCCTGCTTGCAGAGGGACCTGCTGTTATCTGTGCMGGGATACAGGCCCTGGTGCTGAAAAGCCCCTCCGAAAAGCACGGCAAACCCTGGCTGGGGACCTATTTGGGGCAGGAAAATGACATCTCCGTGCAGGGAGAAGTGGGAAGCGGAGGCGCAGAGAGGGAGGGGAACGGCCGGTAAGCGAGGCTGGAGAGAGGGAGGCTCCTGGGGCTTTCCGAGGAGGCAGCACCCCGGGAATCCCAGCTCTCCGTCGGCCTTYTAAGGCTTTGTCCTGCTTCAGTTTTGCAGGAGCAAAGCCCTCGGGTTCATTTCCAGCGGAAGGACCCGYGCCGACGGGGCAGCCCTTGCAGCACCGCGCTGCCTACACCAACCGAAAAAGGGGGGCACGGCGCGGTAACGGGGCCGGCGGCACCCCCACGGCCCCGTTAACRCTCGGCACAAGCCTCTCAAGCTGGRARAGGCATTTCCAGCCCCTTCGGAGGGGACAGAGCCAGCAGCGACAGGTCCCTTTTGTGCCACGGCAGGCAGCGGGGCGTTGGGACGCAGGGCACGTCTCGCCCGGGGCTTGTTCTCCCACGAGGGACCGAGCGGGATTCGCCTTTTCACAACCTCCTTCTCCGACCTTCCCGCTGCTGGCAGCCTCCGAAGAACCGGAGAGGGAGAGTAAATGATACTGGTGCCTGGTTCGACGCTTTCCACCAGCAGAGCAAATAAAGGAGCTTTGGTGTGAATGAATACAGGGAATGGAAGACTTTTTTTCTTTTTTTCCCCCTATAAAACAGCCCCCCCCAGCCCGCCCAGTCACCAGTGCCTGGCATGGACCCGCACGGAGCCCGACTCCAAGTGCGCTGCCCGGCTCTGGCCCTGGAACCAAACCTCTTACAGGCACCTCAAATTAACGCTTAAAAGTCACACATTTTTAAACCTGTATACTTTCCAACCCACCTTTTAAAAATCATTAAATCACTGCGGTTATTTTTGTGGCTGGGGTTGGGGATGCTCCTGTGGGCAGGAACATGCAGAGTCCTGGCAGGAGGACRGACTCATCCGGAGCCACGAAGGCAGCAAGGAAAGGGGAAAGGAACAAAGGAAATACTATTCCTGTTACAGGGACAAGGAAGGGACCCACCTACATTTCATCCTATCAAATCAAAAGCAAACCAAGGTTATGCCTTCCTTCAGCCGAGTCAAATAACGTTCAAAGGGGTTGGGAATGGCAAAGCTTTTTTTTTTTTTCCCAAAAAGCAGAAAGTTTGGTCAGCAAAAGTGCACATTTGAGGGTGGATTCACATGCCAAAAACGTACCCGGCTCTGGGGCTGCGTAGGAGAAGCAGGGAATCACCACAAGAGAAGAGGTACAAACATCTTGTATTTTATTAAGCTAGTCAATGTGTTCGGATCACAGTCAAGACACATGCCGTGAGAGCCCCCAAGCTCCTCCTCGTCCCAGCTGGGGTCCAACATCCCGTCGGTCCCCCAGCAAGAGCTATCCAAGCACAAATCCACAGGCTGGGCTTTTTTTTTTTTTTTTTTTTTTTTGTTAGCCTCACTAGTTAGTTAGCCTGTTTTCTCCTGCTGCCTTTTGTGCAGAAAAGATATGCCTGCACTGATTGCTTGGGGGTTTAATGTTTCCAGCTTTGTGCTACAAAAGGAGGACCGAGGAAGAGATGATTGTCCCTCGCCTCAAACCACGCGACAGTCCTCTCCCTGCCAGCAGACAAGAGGCAGGACCAGCAACACGGGGATCTTGTGCCAACCCTCCTGCCTCTCTCCATCCTCGCAACCACCCCCTTTTCCCCACCTTATTTTCTGCCCCAGCCAGACTGGCTAGCTCTGCTAGACATCGAGAAGGGAAAAAAAATAAAAATAAAAAATAAAAATCTAAGATGCAAGCAAAAATCCAAGGCGGTGCAGGTGGCATCGAGCCCAGCAAGGACGGGAGCCGAAGGAAGAACCGCTTGGCACAGCCCGTGAAGCCACCGAGCCGAAGGCCAACAAGCACCGGAGCGACTGCGTCCACCACCCCCGGCCCGGGGACAGCCCCCGGCCCCTGGGCTGCCTCCACGGGAAACCCAGCGAGCCTCAACCACCACAAACCTGCCCTCTCCCAGCTGGGGATCACCCCATAAACTTCCGAGAGCTCAACACGGTGGGAACGAAAAGAAAAATCAAACCCAAGAAACGCACAAAACCACATTAAAACCAACGCTTTCGGCCCCACGAGGCTGTTTTGGTTTTTGCTCTCCTTCCCAGCACAGYGGGCGTTACGGGACGAGCTCGGAGCTGGTCTCTCGGAGCTGGTACAGAACCAGCGCGGCGGGGCTCAGCAGCGGCCCGGAGCTGGCTTTCACAGGGCTCAGCCGCTGCGTGACGCTGGCTTGGGGACTCGGTTCGCGGCTCTCCCTCGGGAAAACCCCAGCCCCAGCGCTCAGGAGCCACGGGGCAGAGCAGTAAACCAGGATACACGGAGCCTCCCCCCCGACCTTCGGGTTTTCTTTAGCCCCGGAGAACCGCTGAGCATCAGCAACCAGGAGAAGAACAGGCCAGGGACAGCAGGCTGCTGCTTTTGGCTTCTCGGTTGGGATTTGGAAGCRACGCACCAAATCCCGTACGGGGCAAACTGGCACAGGCCCTCGGACGTAGCAGATCCGTATCAATTTATACTCCGGGAGGAGATTCCAACTCATCGTGAGTGCTGGGATTGGGGCTAAAAAGCGTCTTCCTTTACCCCAATCTTAAAGACGTCAGCGGAGCCTCCGTAAGAAGGCAACACCTGCCCGAGGCGGCAGCTTGTCACCTCCCCTGAGGCCGCTTCGCAGCTACGCTCTTCCGGAGCTTTGAAGTTTCCCATTTTTTTCAGCTTCGTGTATCTCTGACTGGGGATGTGCATCCAAAAAAAAAAAACCCAAAATTCATCAGGTCCTCAACCACGGTGGCATGTTCTGGAGAGGAAGCAGGGTGGCACAGGGATCTTTCAGGTGCCTTTTTTAAAAGGTTACTAYCCCCCCCCACTCAGCCCAGAGCTGTGATGTACGGGGCAGTTAAGATTCCCTGTCTGAGGGCTAGGCCCTTCTCCTCCTCTCCAGGTGTGCAAAACTTCACGGTAATATTAAAACAACCCCTCGGGAGACCAGGGCGGTTACTAGGGGATGGTTATGAGGAAAGTAAAGCAACAGCCTTGCTGCCCCTTCGAAAGAAGCCCTSTGACTTCACTGCGTGGGCCCTGAGTGGGCTCACTGCAGCTCAGCAACCACGTCTTGTTACAGAAATGTCAAGTTTATTTACTTTTGTTCTTAAGCCGCCTTCTGTGTCCAGCCCAAACAAGCCGTCAGTCTGATGCAGGACAGGGGTGGACCGCGTTAGCCCATCTTCTGCGCTGGACCGGGACCCCTTGCTCCCACCTTGCTCACCTGCTGCCCTGACCCCCGAGTTCCCAGCTCTCACCCCGCTCCGCCGGGGAGCGAGACGAACCGGGACACTCGCCCTCGGCACGACGGGCATTCCCTTTCGGCATTCCCTTTCGGTTGCTGCTTGATTTGCGTTGCTCTTTTCTCCCCTCCAGACCCAGCTGTGGCCGAGGGAATACCTGGCCCGGAGCGAAGCTGAGGAACGCCTCCAGCTCCTCGCTGTTGTGATTTCAGGCAAGCAATGCTCTTTTTCTTTGCCAACCCCAAGCGCACGCCTTGCACCACGCAGCCAGAAGGGAACGACAATTAGGGCCTCTCAGGACTGCAGACCTCCAGAAGAGCTGCAGACTGCAGACCCTTCCGATGTGCTTTGCAGTAAGGAGGTGGATGGGTTTTTTAAGCAGCAGGGGGGTCAAAAAAAAAAAGCAAAGCACAGTCCACCAGCTATCCATCCCACTGAGCCCGGCTTCCGCTGAACAGGGAGTGTATTTCAGCGTAACTCAGCAGCACTCCCCAAGTCAAAGGAGGAGCAGAAGGGGGGATGACTCTGCTCTTCACCACATTGCTCTGGGTCATACACTGAAGGACAAGTCCCACRAGGTGATTCTCTTTTCTCTTCCCACCCCACCAAACAAAAACAATGAGCTAGACAAACAAATGGCTTCAAATAAAAACACTGGTAGCACTGGAGGAAAGAGTGACTGACAAACTTCACAGCCCATCTTAGATCTCTAAGAACACSCAGAGTCTTTGACGTGCCGTTCTGCTTACGTTGGTTCCTTGGCTTAGCCTCGAAAAGCACCGCGAGTTTCAGGAGAAGCTGCAAAAGGAAAAACCTGTAGGGAAACGCCGCCACTCTACGCCCTCCACCTGCCTTCCAGACCACAAGGTATGGACCTGCGAGGGCCAGCTCCAGCTCGGAACTTCAAGCTCGGCATTTCTCTCTGCTGCGCTACAAGGCTGCATGCTGCAAAGGAACCGAAACTGGAATATAAATKAATCCTCTGGGACTTGTGCTGGTTTTTTTTTTTTTTTAGTTTTTACCTGAAAACAAGGAACATCCTGCCACTCCAGTACAATGCATCATGCTAGGGAGTCTGCACAGATTGGAGTATGTGACTTGTCTTTCCGTATCATGCCCCTTTTGTAGCAGCTTCTGGCTGGCCCACGCGAAGGAACACGCAAACACAGAAGACTAGTGGTTTTTACTTGCATAGCTGCTCTTAGTTCGTGTGGATGGAGACATCTGTTTCTTGAGTACATTGACACAGATGAATTACAAAGAGGCCGTCAGCCCGTCTCCCGCCGCTCTGCTGTCCTGGGAGCAACCCGTTTCTTCATTTCCAAGCATCGGCGCGTGACAGGATGTCAGACACGGGTCGCTGGCGATGCTGTCAGGATGGAGGTCTGAAAGGTCCCTCACAGGTCACATGCGGAATTAGCTCTTCCAACATCCGTCCAGGTAGCATCATCCCTTCTTTTTAGGATGCTAAAAGCACTGAACGGTTTGCGAGCCGAGTCCTGGGCAGTGGCGGTCGCTGCGGTGCCTTTGCCTGCCCTGGAGGGATGCGAGGAGGGGGGATACAAACACTCAAGTTCTGCCACCCCCTCCAGCAGGGCACGGCAGCGGTGGGGCGTCGGACCAACCAGCAGAAGAGATAATGGCTTTGAGATCCTCCTTCCTCCTCCACACCTCATTGCAAGTTTTAGAAGAGAAAAAGAAAGAAGAAAAAAAAAAAAGGGGGGGGGAAAAAAGAAAAAAAGAAGAGGCATTGGGTCCTTCTGTCTGCTCCATCCCAGGGTCACAGCACTCAAGCCAAGCGGTTGAGCCTTACCGGTGTTTAAATCCCACACGGCTCTTCTCTCTCTTCCAGCAACTCTGCTGGATTCCCCTCCTTTTCTCCGAGGTCTAACGCTGGAAGCAAATAGGTGGGAGGGACTGGGGAAGGAGGGACAGAGTCCTTTTCACCTCTCTCMAGCAGCCCAGCCAATCTTTTGTTGCTCATGAAGCACGCAGCTCGTAAGGAGAGCGAGGACGCGCACCAAGCCCGTCGGGGCCCTTCGGGCTGCTCTCCCTTTGCACTGAGCCCGCTCCATGGGGGACAGGGAAAGGAAATAAATATGCTTGTTCAAAGAAAAAAAAAAATTATATTAAGAGCTTTCCCCCCCTTTTAAATAGCATAATTGTTTCCTTTTCTCTCTGACATTGGAAGAGTATCCAGAACCCCAAAGGAACTCCACTTTTTCTTTTT
>JASVER010000172.1:754418-783190 GCA_030449065.1 Oceanodroma leucorhoa
CAGTGGGCAATCATGAAACATGTTTATTTTATAGGTGTTCGGGGTCTTTTCCGAATTGGAGATTTTTTTTTTTTTTTTTTGGTAGATATTTTTGTTATTGTTGCTGCTGCTGCTTCTTCGTGTCTAAGTGTCGCCTGGATTTTTGTTTCCTTCGTTCAGACGCTGCACGTTCCGAGAGGGGGAGAGAAAGGTACACCAACCTGATGCCTTTCTGAACATCAGCCCATCTCTTTCCACTGCTTGTAGAACTCCAGAACATTTTTTATTTCTACGCTGGCATTGGCGGCTGCCTGGATGGCAGACTGCAAGCAAACAGAGGCAAATCAGGTTATTTTTTTTTTTTCTTGCCCTGTCAAGAGGACTGCCCTTCACAACTTGGAGATGCTCGGGCAGAATTTGTCATGGCTAAAAGGTCCAATTCTCCTCCGTGCTAAAGTTGCTCCGGCATGAGAGGCCTRCACTGACGTGCAGATTACTTCTCCTACCTCCCCCAGGATACTTTGYACCACAAAAGCATGACAATTCAAGGGGCCTTCAAGGAAATAGGAACCACGACTTACAAACTAAATTTGGGAAATCCAGGACAGTTATTACCCACGGCAGAAAACATTAAAAAAAAAAAAATCTCTTGCCAATCAACCAGATTTTAATCTTGCTAGGAAGCAGAAAGGCTCATCTCAGCCAGCCAAAGAGCTACTGACCTGCATGGGCGCCGAGAACGTGCTTGGGTCCTCCAGCTGAAAGCCCGTGATGATGGTGACCATTCCTGTGGTGTCATCCTCTCCGCTTCCTTGGGACACTGTCAGTTGTTTGCAGCTGTCCAGTATTTTATAGAGATTCCTGGCAGACATGCAAGAAAAGAGAAAGAGAGGGGAAAGTCAGAGGGAAGACCACTTGTTTGTGCAAACAGCTTCATACACGCTCAGGAGGACATGTGGAAAGCAGGATTGTTTCCCTGTTGCCTGTTGAGAGCTTTTCTGAGACCCTTCTTAGCACCAAGTGTTTGGTGCTATGCGAGATGCACAGATGGATGCCCYAACTCTAGGGAATTTTATAATTACTCACATASAGCACCAAATCAAAAAAAGCTGCAYGACGGGTCCCAGTGCTAACACCTCTCCCCAAAGCCACCTGCCTGCTGGGAATCAGGCTCAGGCATCTCCAGATGCTGCGATCTTACCAGGCATCTAAATCTTGTCTCTTCAATTTATGCCTCTCAAAGCTCTTCCCAACATCTCTCTGGCAACGGATGTACCTAAGGAAAGATCAGAGTCACTGAGCTCGCCCAGAGACTGTCACACAGACCGCAGTCAGCGCTCTACAGCAGGTCCACCAGGACCCTTTGGCAACGCTGGCTTTTTTCAACCAAAAGAACACCCAGAGGCCTGCCCAAGGAATCCCCTGTGAAGTCCCTCAGATCACCTCCCCTGTCTCATCACCGTCGCTGTGTGCGGTTCACAATACCCCAAGTGTTTCGAAGCCCACCCGCCCTGACACAGGYCTTGAAGATGCAGTTTGTCTTCACAGAAGCCCAGCTGTTTGTCCTTCTACAGCTAACCCGGGCAATAACGCAGTACAGCTCTTCCAGCACTCCCAGCGCATCAGTAAAGTGCTGTTTTACACACTGATCATAGAATCATTRAGGTTGGAAAAGACSTCTAAGATCATCAAGTCCAACCATCARCCCAGYACCCATGCCCACTAAACCATGTCCCGAAGCRCCWCATCCACACGTTTTTTGAACACCTCCAGKGATGGTGACTCCACCASTTCCCTGGGCAGCCTGTTCCAATGCCTGACTACCCTTTCCGTGAAGAAATTTTTCCTAATATCCAATCTAAACCTCCCCTGGCGCAACTTGAGGTCATTTCCTCTCATCCTATCACTTGTTACTTGGGAGAAGAGACCARCACCCGCCTCTCTACAGCCTCCTTTCAGGTAGTTGTAGAGAGCGATAAGGTCTCCCCTCAGCCKCCTCTTCTCCAGGCTAAAAAGATAAAGAGATGCAACTCCCCCCGTTCCTCAGAAGCAGCTCCATTTCGTSRCCGAGCMGCAACTACAAGAGCATCTGCCAAATCCGTTACTTCACCGCCTCCCCTCTCGCCCAGTGCATTCCCGAGGCCTGGCTTTCCCTTGACCCACTCCTCACTCTGCTCCAAGGGATGCACAGGCTGCTCCCACCATTGACGTTTTCTTCCACCCCAAGAAATACACCCATTCCAAAAGCAAGGGCAAATCGCATCACTCTCCCACTCTCACCTGTTTCCCTTTTTAAATTCTGCCTCCAGATACCGGATGCTGTCCCGAGCACCTGCGTTCTCCTTTTTCAGGAAGTCTAAGCCATCAATCACTAAACAGGAAAAAAAAGAAGCAAAACCATCTGGCTTACAGCCGTACTTCTGCAAACTAATCCAGATGTGTCAAGAATTCCTCATCCCGCTGAACTGYCTCTGATGCCCAGCAGCAGCGGCTGCTGCAGGAGGCGGACGAAGCGGAGGGTGAGCGGGGCCTCTCTCTTTCCAGCTGTTCTTCAATACACTGCGTTAGGTTCCAAGCATGGGCCACACATAAAACAGGCCCCAAAAGTGACACGTGGAAACGGTGTTTCAGCTGCTCCAGCCGAAGTAAAGGACAGGAGCAGGAGAKAAAGCCACCACCCTGGCCCAGAGGGCTGGCTTCCTAGCAAGGAGGGAAGGAGGGGAAGGCAGGCTCAGTTATTTGACGTGGTGTCCCCATACCTGTTCGAGGGATGATGATTATGAACCTCCCGCTGGTGGCCAGCTGCTTGACAACAGCCAGGTGCTGACAGAGGGCCTGGGTGTCCGGAACGAGATAAGGAGACATGGCTGACTGTGCTTTGGGCTGCTGGAGACTTCCCTCCAGCTGAGAAACCTCCAGCTGAAAAAACACACATGCAGAGACACTTGCTTCACGTTTATGCTGAAAGAAACGATCAAACAGGGCAAGACTCGCCCTGCAAAGCTCCATCAGGCCCTCCCAACCTCCCAGCACGTGGAACAGAGGGCTGGATGCAGGCAGTGAGTCAGAGGGAGGCGATTGTCCCACTCTACACTGCACTGGTGCGGCCCCACCCCGAGTACTGTGTGCAGTTTTGGGCACCTCAATAGAAGAGGGACATCAAATTGTCAAGAGTGTCCARAGGAGCGTGACCAAGAYGGTGAAAGGTCTCGAGGGCAAGACTTATGAGGAGTGGCTGAGGTCACTCGGCTTGTTCAGCTTGGAGAAGAGAAGGCTGAGGGGTGACCTCATGGTTGAGGGGTGACCTCATGGTTGAAGGGTGACCTCATCGCAGTCCACAACTTCATAGAATCATAGAATCATTAAGGTTGGAAAAGACCTCTAAGATCATTGAGTCCAACCGTCAACCCAACACCACCATGCCCACTAAACCATGTCCCGAAGTGCCACATCCACACGTTTTTTGAACGCCTCCAGKGATGGTGACTCCACCACTTCCCTGGGCAGCCTCTTCCAGTGTTTGACAACCCTTTCGGTGAAGAAATTTTTCTTAATACCCAAACTAAACCTCCCCTGGTGCAACTTGAGGCCATTTCCTCTCGTCCTATCACCTGTTACTTGGGAGAAGAGACCAACACCCGCCTCGCTCCAGCCTCCTTTCAGGTAGTTGTAGAGAGCGATAAGGTCTCCCCTCAGCCTCCTCTTCTCCAGGCTAAACACCCCCAGCTCCCTCAGCCGCTCCCCATCAGACCTGTTCTCCAGACCCTTCACCAGCCTCGTCGCCCTTCTCTGGACACGCTCCAGCCCCTCAATGTCCTTCTTGTAGTGAGGGGCCCTCAAGGTGGGTAGCAGAGGGGGGAGGTGCTGATCTCCTCTTTCTGGTGACCAGCGGTAGGACACGAGGAAACGGAATGAAACTGCATCRGGGGAAGTTCAGATTGGACATTAGGAAAAGGTTCTTCACTGAGAGGGTGGTCGGTCATTGGAACAGGCTCCCCAGGGAAGTGGTGACAGCACCAAGTCCGTCAGAGTTCAAGGAGCATCTGGACAACACTCTTAGGCATATGGTTTCATTTTAGGTAGCCCTTGCGAGGAGCAGGGAGATGGACTCAATGATTTTTACGGGTCCCTTCCAACTCGAGACAGATATTCTATGATTCTGTCTTTGCAGAACAGACCTACTGCCTCTGTGTGGGATGGGAGCAGAGAGCTCCCTCTCCCCTTCCTAGTTTCAGACATTTCAGCCACTACCCTGCCAGTTTTCAGGCTGGAACCAGCATCTCCTACCTGCAGTCGAAGCTGAGCCATATCTCTCATTAGCCTGTTCCGACGAGCTTCCTCTGCAGCCTAGTTACAAAAACAAACTTCCATATCAGTTAGCAGGAAACACACAAGCTGAYGCTAGCACACGCTTCCAGAAACAGGGTGAAAAGGGGACATCTGAATAGCTTTAAGRAGCAAAACTTTCATCTCCCACCAAAGACCTGTGATTATAGTTACAATCTAATAGTAATCTACAGGAAATTGTGCCAAGTCCAGAGAATTAGCCCACCTCTGCCAACTCACCATGTGAAACTGGGCTTGGGCCTGGTGCAGCAAGTTGTCTTGCTCCGACTGTGCTATGCTGATGAAGATCCCAAGCTCTGAGTTGAACTGCAGGATGCTGCCTTGCAAGTGGGTAATGAAGTGGCCAAAGCTCCGAATGCAGCAAATCCGAACAACAGACTGCAAAGAAGCAGACAGGCAATCACCAGCCATGTCTCCCCATGGGGCTTGTAGCCTGAGCCAGCTCCGACCCTGCAGCTCACGCTTTTGGAAAAGGCAGAAACTGCTATTAAAAACAATCCAAAGGAAACATTTCTGATGGAAATGTGCTTCTGAAGACAGAGACCGCAGGAAAGACGACAGTTGGCCAGAAAGCTTAGAAGTGCTTGCAGTCTGGGCTTCCCCAACTCAAGAAAAGTCAGAAAACATCAACAGGCTCTCCCCCATAAACCTCTGCTCAAGCCCTCAGTGCTGGGAAAAGGAATCAAATCAAACAACAATCTATATCTGACTCTGGGGCAGGCACTACCCTTGGCCGGGCTGCCGAGCAAAGGCAACAAAAGGTGAGCTCAGGCGGGATGTGAGATCGCTGCACTTTGCCCCAGCAGCTTGAGATGACATTCAAGACCTCAACCGGCCGGACTGTGATTTAACAAACACGGCTCCCAMGTCACGCGTCAGAACAGCGCCCTCAAATCGAGGCAGAAGATGTTCACGTATTCCCCGCTCCAAAGGAATCAGATTGGCCTAGCAAGGCAAGACAGGAGAAGAACAACCGCCTTTTTCTGCACACCTCCGCTACCCAGAAACGATCACCTTGGCCCTTTGTGCTTGGGAAAACAGACGGAAGTGCTCTATGAGGGCGCAGAGCGCCGCATGAAGTGAGATTTCACCGACTTTCGCATTTACTAGAGAAGGATCGCGGGAAATAYCCTGCAGCTCCAACCAAATTCCCTTCATTCAAGGCAGGGCAGAGATAGCAACTCTTCTGCCCAGACCCGGAGGTCAGGAGACTTCGTGCCGCAAAGCTGTCAACACGTGACTGTGCTTCCTTTCATAATGACTCTGCCAGGGAAGCGAAGGCAAGGCAGTTTTCTGAACACTGATTTTTGGATAGACAGATGACTGTAGCAACCACCTATAACATGAACCCATCTCAGACTCAAAAGTTGGAATCAGTTTGGGGTCTTTTTTGGCAAGACAGAACGAGATCTTCATCTGCACAGCTRAGACAGGCTGCACTTCCAGAAAGGGAAATCCAGCTTGTGCCAAGGTTCAGGATTTACCCTGACTCACCTCCTCAACTGCTGAGAAAATGGGCCGGTCCTGCTCAAAGTTAAACCTCTTGTGTGCATTTTTCAGAGGGGGAAGATTTCGCAGGGCCACATCTTCTGGGAGCAGCAAGTTGGCTTTCAGGTCTGGGAGCTCAGCGCCACTCAAAACGTCCTTGACTTCATTACACAGGGCCAGCCCTGCAGAGGATGGAGGGGAAGCACAGCGATATATGGCGACTTAAACAACTGACATGGGGACAAAGAGGAAAACTGCTTTAAGGCACACAATCTGTAACRATCAAGGGCAGAGGTTTTAAATTACATGCGTACTGTGAGCGTGTGTTGAAGGAGGAACAAAAAGGCCACCCACAATATAAAGAGTAACTGTCCCAAACAACGTGCTGAGGCGCACCACTTCAGAAAAAACTGTACTTTGGAGGGTTAGCTTTCCCATTCACTCCAACAGACGAGCATCCCTGTTTAAACTATGCTTCTCATGAACCATGGCRATCTTTAGGCTGAGGTACAGGGCACTTCATGAGCATTTGGAGCTTCAAAACTAGTTTCCATGATTGCCATGACAAAATCGTACCTTTACTTATGGTCTGGACAGTTAATTCCAACYACGTTGGCCACACAAGGACTTCACGCACACAGGTGCGAGTGTTTCAGTATATTGTCAGCCATATATAATGCATTAATAGAGCTAAAGTCTAYGGGACAGTATTTAACTGGAACGGCGTTTAAACACAAAACCGACACATGCGTGATGTTGCTTCCCCTTGCGCTTATAAGCAAACTGCTCCTGGCAGATCYCTCACCCCGGGATCTATCACACACCACGGAAATCCCTGATGACTCGGCTTGCTGAAACATAACACTGCCCCTTCCTTCTCCAGTACCTGATTCCTGCAGGTCYGCAGCAGAAGGCAGAAGGTTCAGGAGCACAGACAGCCTGTTCCACAGGCTCTGAGAGCTCTGCAGGAACAAAACACAAAATGTCAAGACAGATGTGTGCAATAACCAGGCCGCTTGGGCTTTCCAGCATCTTCCATAGACCTCAGAGTGCTTTACGAAGAGTAAACTTCACTACACTTCTTAGGTCAAGATTATCTTAATTCAGCTGGTGGGGTGTTTCACATCACCTTCTGTCCAGGACTGGGACAGTAGCTTCAATATCCCTTATCATCCCAGCCCAGGGGAACTGAACAGATGCAACCTTGGACGGAACACCGAGCACAGCTCCCACCTGAGCACACATGATGATGAGGTCCGTGTTTGTCCTCAGCCAGTCCAGGAACACCTTGACAGTGAGAAGCAGCCCTTCGTTGGTCACGATCTCTAGCTTCTCCTGAAGGGATCGCTCATTCCTGCAGGATTTGTTACTTGAAATGCTTTCCTCAGAGTCAGACACATCATCTGGAAAATGAAGGGAAAAGCAGGATGGCAGGCATTAAACCCCTCGCGAAGCCAAGCCCTACTGGTACGAGAACAGCGCTGGGTTGGTAAGAGTTGAGCTGAACTTCTTGGTGCCTCCACACATCCTCACAAAACCAGTTCCCCGTCCCCTGTGCTGTTGATAAGAGTGCATCACTGTTGAATTTTCTTCTTCGATGGGAGAAGATGGCTAAAATCTCCCTGTGAAAGTTCGACAAACGCCTTAACCCCTGCAGCAGCCTCTGAGACGCTCGCTACCAGAGCATGTGCCGGCCCAAGGACCGTATCATCTACTGCAGAGGACAGAGCCAGCCATCGCTGTTTAGGTCAACGTGCACCAATCTTTGGGCTACGCAAGAGAAGAAAATGGTAGGGCTATTTTATAAGGCAGGGCCCAGGTGATTTTAAATATTGAATATGCTTTGCAATCTTGTAATTCTACAGACCTGAGGAGCTCAAAGCCGCTGCCAGTGAAACTGCACGCTACCTATAGAGTGACCTGAGGTCAAGGTAGCAGCAAGCTGGGAATCAACGACGCATTTTGCTACAGTCCCTTATTTTAATTGCACAGCCTTTTCTGCCTATTAGCACAGCAATTATCATTCAATAAATCCTCAGAATCAAAAGGAAGGAAGTAATTTATTCAGAAACCATCCCTGATAGAGTGTTAAGACCATTAAATAGGTCGAGTTTTGAAACAGCACAGCTGAGGCGAGGAGAGCTCAAAGCTAAAAAGCACATGGGTTAATTCATTCAACCTGGCTCATTCAACCTCTCATTTTCTACATCTAYAGAAGTATCATGGCCACACTATTCAAATACATTCCTGGAGCCCCAACATCTGTGTAACCCGTTGAAGGAAAATGTCAAACAGACCCAAAATCGTTTGTTTCTTCCCTTACCCCCATCTCTTTCAAGTGGCTACGAAGCAATGCCGGGAGCCAGTAAACATTAACATGATCTAATACTCCCCCTTCAAATCCTGGCCCAGGCAAAGCCTGACTCTTGCCAGTGCTGCAGGCCCCTTGAATTTGGCAGCACGACRCAAAAATGTTTCCTTGCTCCAGGGAAGCTGGGAGGAATGACAAACAAGACCGAGCAGGCCCATGTGGTTTTATCTGAAATACAAACAACTCCCTGTAGTGCATCAGATCTCCCTTTCAAGCTGTTTTTTCCCAGAACATTACTCAGTTGTGTAAGTTGCATGGTAATAGAGACATTGCAGCTCCACCTGCTGTGCATCTGCAGTTGGGTTCAGCCCCGAGCGCTCGAGGAGACGGCGTTCGGAGCGTCACAGAAAGAGGCCCTCACCTCCTCTCGCATGCACCTCGCTCACGTCTTACAGACAAGCTCCTCTGAGAGCTTTGCAGGGTTGATAATCTGACATCTCATGGAGAACTTCCTGGACTGCACCTGCACTGGCCATCACCAGAAGCGTTAGTTAAGCGTCTGATTACAGAGATTTCACATGGGAAAAAAGGAAGATAATCCAAATTTTTAATACCTGCTGGAATTATCTCTGTATTGTAAGAGCTGCTCAGCATTTAGCCTGTTGAGCAGAACAACAGATAACCCTGGCTGGCTGCAGGTGTTTGTTTTGCTCAGTGCACACATTCCTGGATGTCAGGCAGTAAGAGTAAAGCTCCTCCTTCAGGAAAGACCCAACCCAAGACCTGCCCAGTACTTGGGCAACCTGCTCCTCCAAAGCTGGCCGAAGGAGAACTTGCACCATGAGAACGGGTGGATTTTAGCAAACGGACCGCTACAGCTTGCAGTTTTCTACACAGAACTGCAACAACACCAAATATTTTGAACGAGGTCGCTGATGCTTACCTTGCTCTACCAAGCTGGGCTTCTCCAGATCTCCATTGACACACGGCTTGTTTTCTATTCCATCCTTCAAGACGGGTGGTTCACTGTTCGGTTTCAGAAGAATGTTGCTGAAAGTGGGAGCCAAGCGAAAGCAGCGTTTGGTCTGAAACAGCTGGGTGGACATGGCCTGGAGATTACTGGCTATGCTTGCGTCATTAGTGCTCAGGGAAGCTGGCCCATTGACTGCTGGATCCGGAGCCTCAGTTTTAGAGACGCTTGGGYTCTTGGAGTCCCCCAGCCCACTGCCATCCACACAGTTTTTTAAGGCCTCTTTGGGCCCGCTTTTGCCTCGGCCGCTGCCTTCCTCACCCGGCTCATCCTCCATGTCCTCCAAGTCGGACCGAGATTCTTGACTGTTCATGTCAGAGTCYGTCTCCACATCAAAAGCAGCTTCTGCTTCCTCGTCACTCTTCTCTGAGCCACTTTCTGAGCCATCACTGCCCTTTGTGGAGCCCTGGCTGGAGTCAGAGTCAAAGCCCTCGCTCAGGTCACTCTCATCCACCTTCTGGGGGTGGCGGCGGCGACGCAAACAGGAGAGGCGRGAGTATTTCTTGCTTTTCTTGCAGTCATTCTTCCGTTGTTCCTCGSTGGGCTGATGATTGGCCAAGTCAGCTTCAGCTTCCTTCTCGATCGAGTTCAATGGCTCTCGCGGCTCCTGGTCATCTGCAGGCGTTTAAAATGAGACCACAAGTTAAGAAAGTCCCGATGTGTCATACAAGCTGCTTGCCAGACCTGAGCCTGGGGAACCAGTAGTGCAAATTTCAGCCATCACTTTTATTAGTGTCTTTAACCAGAGAACAAGTAATGGCAACCCGAGAAGAATGACTCACTTTCTAAAAGGGGCCCAGAACGCCTTGGGAAGCCTGGATTCCTACCGCCCAAGCTGTGCTGCTCCGTTATCAGGCAGCCTCAGTGCTGAATGCTGCCAGAGCAGCATAAAATACACAGTTCAATCTTAAATCTTTTCTCCAGCTTTCGACAGTCCAGGAGCCAAGTGACCCACCAAGGAGGGCAAGGGCATGTGCCAGTCAGCTTGATTAAACCAGCCACTCCACCCTGTAACTAGACTGAGTTGACCTAATCCCTTCCTTAACCAACATGGTCACAGCCCTTCCAGCAGCCCTATGTCACCCCGACAGCTTCAAAACCCGTGCAGGGGAGGAGTCATTTATTGTTGCTTTTGACCAGGAAAACTCTAGCCTTGCGTCCTGTGAAATATTACAAATTGACTGTTTGCAGGGGAAAGATTCAGCAGTTTTWTTCTCTGCTCAACAGGATGCCCTGGAAACTAAAGATCTGGTTTTGTCTGAGCAGAGGTGAGGTGTGCTAAGCAGGGCCTGCCTCCCTCAGACACTGCTCTGCCCAGGTGTTTCACCTGAGATCATCTCCTCAGTGGAGGAGAAGAGAGTCCAGTAAATAACAGCAAATAGAGAGACAGAAAATAAGGAGTAGAGTTTGGGATAAACAGATGACGAATGAGCTGCCAAGAGCTACCGAAAGATAACTCCCTACAACAAGGAAAGCAACATTTTCGTCCTGTGATGATTCTGATACTCACAGAGAGCGTCTAAGTGGAGACTGTCTCAGCAGATTACCCATCTTTGGGGATTTCAGCCCAGCAGTCAAAGACCAAGATGTCTCTAACACCACTCAAGGACTATACTACAAAACCCACGCCCAGGAGATTTAGGAAAGAAAGTTAAAAGCCAGCCCTACAGGCAGGCAACTAGGGAGACCCAGCTTATATTGCCTCTGTTCTCTTACCTGTGCCATCACTCTGAAAGGCTGGGACTGGATTTTCCCCTTCTTCTAGCTCTGCCTGCAGGCGAATATTGACGTGATTTATCAGGTGAGAGAAGAGGGCCAGCGTGAAAGCGATGGCTGCACTGTACTGCTTTGAACCTGCAACAAGACAGCGTAATGAGGTGGAGGAGACTGACCGCTAGTCCAAAACAGGAATGCCAAWTAAGACAACACCTTCAGCCTAACCGGGCTGCTGAATGTTAATCACTAGATTTCTGAATGGCTGAATAAAGCACTGGTTACCTGCCCTCTTGAGGCTGTGAACACTCATAAGGCAGATGATCACCATGCGAAAGATCAAGAGATCGGGAAGGAAGGAGTAGCCACTCTCATACTCTTCTTCATCTTCACTAGTTGAGCTCAGATTAGGAGGAGAGGGCAGGTAGAACAAGCACAGGTTGAAATCCTCCAGCACAGACTGGCAGAGAGATGTCAGCTCAGAGTCCAGAGAGCTTAACAAGAGGAAAAAAAGAAACAAGAATTATTATTCAAGACTCAAGCTCCTGGCAATGTCTGCATGGAAACTGAACCAAAACTGGCAGTTAGGCTGTCCTTTAGCGCTAGGCAGGATGAAGCACCAGGGAACATACTGCAGGCAACAACAGCTATGGGAAGCAAGCGAGATGAATCAGATTATGTTTTCCTCTCCAAAGCTGCTAAACTAAAGACGAACGATAACTAGAGCACCTCCCTGCAAAGAGATGGGCCACCAAAAAAYGTGTGACTTTTTCCCTGGGAGCTCAGGCAGTAGCCATTAAGATACACAGGGGACTTCAACGCTAAAGGCAGCAAAACTTTCGGATCCACTGCTCAGTTAAAGGATGACCTTGCAGCRCACAAACTGGGGACTCAACTTTTCCTCCTCCTATGGCTCTAACTTGCAGCCCTGTAAGAATATTCCAAAATCCTGCTTCAAAGGAAGCACCCACGGTATTCAGTATAACAGGCTATGGGAGTCTCTTAGTTACAAAATAAACCCATCTGCAAAAACATCCAGCAAATCCTTTTCAGGGGGCAAGGTGCTTAGGAAATTGAAGTAATTTCCAATTTTCTTATGCGCTAAATATGTGTTAAGTGGATATTAAATGAACCTTGAAGTTCCACTCTGGCATAAGTCAATATTTGAAAGCTAATCCCATACTGGGCTGCATTAGCAAGGGCACAGCCAGCAGGTTGAGGAAAATTATCATCCTTCTCTATCTGGCATTCACGAGATCGCATCCAGTASTGCCTGCATCCAGTCTTGGGGTCCCCAGTACAAAAAAAMCAACCAAACAAAAACACACTGACAAACTGGTCTTAGTCCAGCAGAGGACTGTYAAGGGGAATAGAGAAGATGAGGTATGAGAAGAGGCAAAGAGAATCGAGTTTGTTCAGCCTGAAAGAGAGAAGGCTCGGGGGGTACAATCTTCTGCCAAAGAGGTGGTTATAGAGGACTGGGAAAGACTCTTCTCAATGGTGCACAGCAAAAGGAAGGGAAGCGATGCGTACAAGCTGCAGAAAAGGAAAATGRGACTAGATGAAAGGAAAAAAAGACAAACTCCACAGTGAAGGTGGTCAAACGCTGGAAGGGGGACCAGAGAGGTGTGGAATCTCTGTCCTTAGATCCATTCAAAACTCAGCTGATGAGGCTCTGAGCAACCTCATCTGACTTCACATTTGAATCTACCTTCATAGTGGACCCTACTTTGGGGGAGGACTGGACCCCTAGAAGGTCCCTTCCAACCTAAACTATTCCACGATRAGTTAACTGTAGCCTGTGTATAAGCCCTTTAAAACACCAGCTCTATTTCAAGCAGTAAGATTTACAATCACCTGAAAACCTCCCAGCAGAGACACAGAAAATCCAAGGGGAAAAAAAAAAAAAAAGGAAATCACACAGCTGTACAAAGCTTTCCATTTATTCTAACATGAACAGGTTATGCTATTTGTTTCTTTGAACAAGGTATTTGGTTACAGATTTCCAAATGCAGTGAATAGCCCTGCACACGTACAGACGGTGACTCTTTGCTGTCCTATCAGCCTAAATCCAGTGCTTGCCAGGAAAAAGCATTTAATGACTGAACAAGGCAAGAAAACACCAAAGGCATAGTACAGCACAGAGATGAGCTGCGAGGCTCAGGACTTCAACGTTCACTCAGCTACTGGCTTCACTTAGCCAGAGTCGCAAAGTATTTAACCCTTTGGTATTTCAGCCTCCCTTGGAAGACGATCTTCTTCRCTCTCCCTGCAAGGTTAGGAAGTCCTGGACCTTTTGGCAGAAAGCCTCAGCACAGGCACTGTTATCCCACAGGGAACAGCCTCTTCCAAATCTGAATGCCTGCTACTGTGAGTTATCARTAGAAGATATAATCTGCCGTAACCTTACCTGCTCTTTGGCTGCAAAAGACTCTGCAGGTACATAAAGCTCACCAGCAACCTCTTAATGTCTTTGCCTCTAAAAAGATTGAGAAGAAAACACTGTAAAGCAGGTACCACGTCACAGAGATGGACTAGACTAACAGAGCTCTATTAACAGGTAAATCAAGTCTCAATCAAAAACTACATTCTGATGAAACTGGAGAAAAGAAGACAGCTTATATATTTCTAACTTTCACCAATATACTTCAACCCTCATGAAGAGTCACCAGCTCCAGGGGAGAGTGAGAAAATCTCTCACCTCAAACTCTACACCTAGCCAGCACTTAGCTTTTCTCCTGAAATTATGACCTGAGAGATCAAGAATGGRATCTAGACTGGGGCTCTCAAAATTCTGGGAACAGTCACTGCCTCGAATAGGCCATCTACCAGTTCCCACTTCCCGGAAAGACACCACCCTCAACCCAGAGGACGACACCGGTGGCACCGCCGACCCTCAGCCTGCACCCCTCTCCTTTTCTTTCCCCTCTTACCGTTTCTTGCTTGGAGACAACTTCCTGGTTTCACATTTCTTCAACTGGTGATACATTTTGGCTGCTTTGTCATACAGCCGCTTCAGGTTCCCACAGGCACCTTCAAAGGACACTTCAGACTGGATACTGAGATGCCAAAACAGAACACATCAAAAGTTACTTTGCCACAAGGTTGCTCACATTTTATGGCTTTAATTCACTAGAAAGTCATTCAGGCAACTAAGCATGAAGACAGGTACCTAGTGCTTTTGTTTGAACATGCTGGGCTACTTAACTCCCACTGATGTCTGCAAACCCCACTTCAAGCTGCACCACAGCTCCATCTGCAACGTTTACACACCTTTTCAAATTTGTGCCTTAAGGCCATGTTCAGATAACTGAATTCCACCCACCTGACTACGCAGGGTGCCTCACGCAGCACCTCCACTCCCCTTCAAAGCTGCCTCTCCAGCAGAGGCAGAGAGTCTCAGATGAAACTCTGCCCTCCGAGTACAGCCCCGTACACATATTTTAGCGACCAGCACAATGGTTTAGTTTGACCAAGGCTCGCTCTTATTATCAGTTCCTGCCCAAGGCTGAAATAAACCCATCTCTCTTCCCCCTCCCCTGAAACTCATCCGCTGAAAACAGTCAAAAGTCCAAAGTAAAARAGAAAAGAATCTGGCATCAGCAACCACAGTGCACCGATTCTCTGTCCAGAAAGCCAAGATCCTCAGACACTCACCAGCGTAAGTAGCAATAGGTAGCTTCCACGTTGTAGTATTTGCTCCCTGCCAACGTCCCCAGCTGGTTAAAGGGCATGCCTGTCATGAAAGAGCGGGGCAACAGAATTAACTTACAATTCTCCAGTGGCCCTCCTAGGAAGCAGATCCTTTCCCTCTCATTACATTTCCACACAGGAGGGAAACCAGGAGACACAAACAGTACTAAAGCTGCAGGACAAAGATTTGGACTGCTCGATCCTTTTGCCATCCAGGTTTTTTTTGTTGTTTTATAGTGCTTTTAGACCCTCCCCACCTTCCTGCCAGTTATCTACATAAGAAAGCAGAGCAAACAATGCTTCCTCCTCTGTATTAATAATGCCATGGCCTTGACTCTGTATCCTCTTGACATAGACATCATCTTATCAGTGTATAAGAGTTCTGTTCCAGCTCACTGTGGTACATAAATTTTTGTCATTTATTGGTATTTGGGATCAGCCTAYCAAACAACTCAGCGAGAACTCTGCAAAGACAGCACAGAGAAAAACATTTTTCTGGAATTGCACACTTTTTGAGATAAGACAGGCCCTCAACTCTTGCCACAGTGTGTTCTCATAAGGTAGTCACTTCTGGAGGAGAAAGCAGCATGTGAGKTTTTTTGCAGGGGTAAAAAGAGAGATGACCAGTAATGCTCTGCTTCTGGCAATGGACAGCTGGATTTTCCCTTAGCTAGACAAGCACAACTTTACCACGTTCAGGGAAGTCTGAGCTTCTCAGAGGTTATCAGATGAGTCAGTTGAGGTCACCAGCGAAGAGCACCTTTGCTTTAACTCCTCCCTTTGGCTTGCCAGCAAGARAGAGATTCTTAAAGAAGGAAGTAATTTTAAGCAGGGGATAAAACCACTCCTCTCCCAGCAGCAGCAGGATATAAACCTGACCAGCGCAGTATCACGGAGTATTGTTTTTAGGTTGCGGCAACATGATTTTAACAACTGAAAATTCATGGTAACTCACTCACCAATTTGTGGTGCAACAGAAAGGGCTTGATAGTAAAACCGCTCAGCCAGCAACTCTGTGTCCACACCTGCCAGTTCATTCTGATAGCGAGCTGAAAGAAAACCGCACACCGCACATCAGAAACCAGAAGGCAGTGTCTTCCCTTCCCTTCTGCAGAGAAGCACAGTTTCCCTACAGATTAAAAATACCACAAAACTAGAAATACTGGCCAAGTCAACAAATCCATCAAAGAAGAACTGCTCTTGGCAAAACACAGAATCATACAGGGTTTSCCAGGCCCGTTTGAAGCACTTTTATTTTAGCTGCACTATTCCACACATCACAACCCCTGCCACTTCAAGCAAAGGGGTGCCTCAACACTTGTGGCAGCATGTAAGCAAAAGGAAGAAATTCTTCTGCTCCATGTGTTAAGTGCTGATTCATTTATCCTTGAAATAACTCAGAGCTGTGCTCCATTTTCCAGCACCTCAAACAGACTATATTCTACTATAGCAGAGTGTGAGATCTAAAGAAAGTCAGCTGACCTAATAAAATACCTGGCTGTAGCTAGACTGACTCTATTATTTTATTTTTTTTTTGACAACAGTAGGCATTTTGGAAACCTTAGGTGAAACCATTGTGAAGAGGTGAGCACATTTCTCTCCCACCAGTCAGGTAAGTCATTCTTACTACCCCCATAAGACATTTATTTGCAATGCCATTTTTAGGCTGATTCACGCGCAACGATAATGCCAAACAGCTTTCAAGAGCCTGAAGGCTGCTGCGTGTCACGCACATTTACCCGCGCCACGCTTCAAATAGCTGTTTTTCACACAGTTACATGTTTTCTCACTGCCTTCACTCCCACATGTTCACAATCAAGCAAGAAGCTGACACACTTACCACACACTTCAGGAGGTCGTGACTGTGGGATAGACATGTCTGCTATAAAAAGGATGACACGCAGCCAGACACAAAGAACCTGGGGCTTTGCGGTGGCCACTCTGGATTGATTCACTATATCGCTTAACAAATCTGATTTTCAGTCACACTTGTGCTGATGACAGTGGCTCCATAAGGCAACCTTAAAGCAAGTCTGAACTGAGAAGTCAGCCCGCTTTGAGTTTCCTCAACAACATAAATAAAAGCAAAGACTTCCATTCTTACATAGCCACGGATACAGCTGTTTATCAATAGCAAACTCCTCATCTACTTGCCCAAAAACAAAGCTTCTGCAACTTGTAGCGATCCAGTTATCCATGAGCTGATACCAGTCACAGACAAATGTGCCCGAGGGAAACCAGTGTCTGCGAGTAACTACGGCTGGTGACTAACAACGACGGACTCAGCACTGTACAGGCACCATCTTTTTAATGTATTAAAGGTTGCCCTGAAAGGCGATGCTGTTCTTACCTAGATCTCCCAGATAAACCAGACATCTGTGACATGCCATCTGTGCCCACTCCATCTCCTTCTCCGATGCAGACACAGGTTTCTTGCAGCCTAGATGAGAAATAGGAAATCACACACACCGTTGGGTGAAGGCTGCTGGAAAGACGCACGAGCAGCCTGCGCCTCTGCCCGAGACACCCAACATTTCACCGGATGAAAACAAAGACCACATGGTCAGAACCACACTGTTGGTTGCAGTCTGTGGCATCTTATAGACCAGCACTGGTTCACTCTTGTTGTCAAAATGTGGAAAATAAATGTAGAAAACACATGTAGATGCTGATGCTTACCCAATCCCTCTTCAATTCCCCGCTGAGCAGGGGCAGTGCATGTCACTGCACCACTAAGAGTCACTGAAACGACTGTCACTCAGACTTCGTCYACAAGGTACGCCACAGAGCTGGCTCCACTCGCACTCAGACGAGAGGACAAAGGCCAACTCCTGCCTACAAGCCATGTGATCGTGTTAACACCGCATTGAGCACAAGCTAATAAGGCCTGTTGAGAGGCTGATTTTGTTGGCATGGCTAACGAGGCCTTTGGATAGGAGCCGGTGCAAATCCCTGGAAGCCAGAACGACGTCGGAGCACACTGGCACCTGGCAGTAGCATACAACGTGGACGTACCCTCCCGACACTGAAGATGGAAACAAACTCATTGTCTCAAGACCGAGACCTAAATTTAGGACTGGCCAACCAAAAAGGGAGGAAAAGAAGTAAAACAAGGAAAAAATCAGGAGAGCAAATCTGTGTTGTAGACAGGGCAGCTGCAGTCAGTTAGGAAGAACYGCCTCTGGACAAAACCGGCTTTGCGTCCAGAGRAGGGCAAGCAGCTGGTGMAAGGGCTGGGAGGAACGTCCTCTGAGGAGCAGCTAAGGACTTTGGGCTTGTCTAGTTTGGGGAGAAGGAGGCTGAGGGGYGACCTCACTGSTCTCTACAGCTTCCTGAGGAGGGGACGTGGAGAGGGAGGTGCTGATCTCTTCTYCCTGGGATCCAGTGATAGGATGCATGGGAATGGTTCAAAGCTGCATCAAGAGAGGTTTAGACTGGACATTAGGAAGCATTTCTTTACCGAGAGGGTGGTCAAACACTGGAACAGGCTTCCTAGAGAGGTGGTCGATGCCCCAAGCCTGTCAGCATTTAAGAGGCATTTGGACAATGCCCTTAACATCCTTTAACTTTTGGTCAGCCCTGAATTGGTCAGGCAGTTGGACTAGGTGATCGCTGTAGGTCCCTTCCAACTGAAATAGTCTAGTCTAGTCTAGTCTAGTCTAGTCTATACTGAACTTTAAAAAAAAAAAAAAAAAAAGGCAGTTCAGGCAGTGGGAAGTGTCAAAAGCAACAGGGGAAGTCTCCAGCCAGCTGATCTGAACTAAGTTAAGCCATCAAACATGACTCAGTTCCTGGGAGGGGCTGCCGCTGGCAAGCCCGTGCTTCCCATCTGCCCATCAGCACCTTCTCCCCAGGCAGCGGGGCCACTGTTCAGCCAGAGATCAGGAGGCAAAGGCTACCGCGTTCACCTTYTGGAGGAGAAAATTCCCTCAAGCAGGAATCCCAAAGGAAGATTTTTAAGACCAGTCCAACCTGCAGTCCGAGTTGCTTCCCTCTTGGTTTAGTTTAAAAGAGTGGAAGTGAAATCTGGAGCCTTAAGTGACCAGCAAGGAATGGTTCCCACTTACTAACAGGCACTGTGTGAGTTGCATTATACAAATACRTGGCCTTCAAATCCGTGTCCACGTATGCCATTGGACCTGTCCTCCCTTTCTTTTTCGCTTTGAATCCTCTTGCTCCCATTTATATAACCATCAAGTTGTTTCCACCCTAATTTGTAGTTCATCCGGGATTCTTACACATCGATCTTTTCCCGGTATGCAAGGTTACATCTCTGTTATCCAGTTACATACTCGTCTGCTGCATCCTTTTAATTAAAGAGCCTAAACACATTAAGAAACCTGAGTAAGGGGAGCCTTTCAAATGCAATCACACACCACAGGGTACAAACCCATCTGGAATGAGCATTTTGAGAATTTATTAATTCTGCAGTACCGAGATACATTTCTCAAAGCAACAGTTGCCAGGGACATCTGCCTTTTAAACCGACATTTCAAAGCCAATCATGATACAATCATCTCCCAGAACTAAGAATAGGATACCAGCAACCAAAGCATTCTATTGCTAAAGACTTATTAACTTCTCTTATGCCGGTTTCTGTCATCCCCCCTGCCAGCTTTAAGAATGTCAATTAAACCCTTGCTAAYACAGTTCACAGAACACAGAGGCTCCATTTCTCACCTGGACCCACCCAAACAGAAACACGTGCCTTGAGGCCACTGAGCACAACCCAGGAGCAAACATGAACAAACCATTACAAGGTAATCGAGGATGCGAATGCATATGCAGCCTTGAGCTGTTTCAAGACTGTAAACACCATTATTCTTCCTCCCCTAATACGTAAGATACCTCAAATTACCCTGCATCTAAGGGCATGCACAGAAGYGGTTACCTCAGACAGCTGACATGCCTTGCTGTGGTACAGGAGCTTCCTCGTGTTCTCAGTCCAAGACTCAATACCAGTTTTAAAGCTACRCACAGTACAGCTAGGAAGTATGTGAAGGGAGCACAGGCAGAAGGAGCACCAAGAGGAGGAACAATATCTTTACATCTAGCGAATAGGGTGTCCTGACAAAAATCTGTTGATTTCAAGAACCTATTCCCCCAACGGCCCATGTGTCTTCTTTAATTAAGCTTTTAAAAACATTCTGTACAGCCAGAAGCGCTCTTCAATTTTCCATAAAAATCTGCCATCGTCAAACACTTACCAAAGAATTTTCTAACAGCATTTTCTTCCTGTTAGAAACCCTTCTTTCTTCCCTAGTTTAGTGTTAAGCAAAACAACAAAACAGTGCCATGGAAAAGAGAGCAGGACAGACAGTCTGTTCTAAACAGATAACTGGCTAATCGGGAGGGGGGGGGAAAGGATAATCCCTTGAATGCCAAAACAAAGATGGACTAGCGCAAGGGGAAGCCACCTGTCTGGGATTCAGGCCCTGCCCCCGAGCCCACCGTACTGAGCACTGACCTATGAGAGGGTCCGTTACGTGCGTCCAGTCAATACAGCACTGCAGCTCCAGCTGATAGTGAGACTGAATGTAGAGGAGAAGGTGCTGGTAAAATCCTATGCCAGCAACTAAGTGAGTCCGGTACGCACACTCCAGAGTGCTACGGCTGTGAATGTGCTGGAGGGAAGAAAAATGAGAATACGTTAATGCAGTCCGGCTAACATTTTAGGYTGGCCACCCAAGTTATACCAAGTCTGAAGCAAGACAGTGGGTAGCTCAGCTGTAACTTGTTTTGCACAGTTCTGTACCTCCTCTCACTCAACAGTGTTGTATCTACTCGTATTTACTAAGCATCAATATCAAGAAGGAGAAATATTTACAGCAACAACAAATAAATAAAATCAAGGTGTCTGGTTAGAGCTCCTTAAATACACTCAGACAACCAGATCACCAGGAGAGAGTTCGCGGCATTAGAAAATACAAGTGTGAATACTGTGAGTATCTTCCAGTGACCAACTCTAGTAAAAACAATCAGCACTGACAAAGCCTCTTAAGACCATCGTTCTACATGGAGATATATGTCTTTTCAAGATGGGAAGACAAAAAATTAAGCAAATTATGTTGAAATATCCTCTGCAATGGCAGAGCTCTCAGCAGATCATTCAAGCTAACCTGCCCACAGCTAGACAAAAAGTGTATGTCAGCTCCATGATTAAAATTCAGGAGTGCCTGGCTTCCTGCCCTGTGTTCAGGCCACAATTTCTCCAAGCAAATGAAGCTTTTAACTTGGTCTCACCCATTGCACAGACAGACTTTCTCATGCCAGAGCCATAGACACCTGCCTTTTTATTTGTTTTAATGAGCTGGATAACTTCATAGTAAACTTTTCTCCAGAGCAGTTCTTCTGCTTTTCTTCCATAATCCACTGGATGCAAGAACATCAGCTTCACACACAGCTCCCGCAGCCTGAGACAGACAGCAGAGAATTCASGTTTAGCTACAGCAGCTTCAAATACAGCTGCCACCACATAAGCACGGAAGAGGAGAATCTGAATTCATTACARCGGATGAGCTAGGCCATCTGGTGATGGTACAGCTTGTATCACTCCCACACAAGAGCATCTGGAAAAGCCATACACCTAACCAGTCACCTTGGCTCAGCTGGCCATCAGTAACCTCCTAAATTRCAGTGACGTCAAGAATTGTCTTGACAGCTTAAAAAATCAGTAAGAAAAATCATCCCTGCTAGGCATCCTCTGAACCTGATAAAAGATTTCACACACATATAAGAAGTTTCTTCACCACCCAGTTTKTTAAAGATAATTACGAGGAAGGCATTGGCCAACACGAAGACAACTTATTTCTATCACAACGACACCCAGGAGAGCCTCCAGCCATGGACTGTATGGTTAGGTGCTGTTCAAATACAGATCTGATATCTAGCCTCTGCTTCAAAAASCTGGAGGGATCCCAGGTCAACAGGTGCGCTACAAATTGAATGCAGTGTGAAACTGCGGATTCAAAACCTCCACATGTTGCTTCACATGGATTTTCCCCAGCCAAATGTAAAAAACAAGTGCCCTGCCCAACTTACTTGTTCCTCAAGCTGATGTTCTCTGGCTTGAACACTTCTTGATACGCTGCCTTATTACCAAGGATGAGATCCAGTCGATGAACGGCCTCTACCACCGCTCTGCAAGGTAACACAGAAAGAAGAGTTTCAGAATAGCAGGTTATCTGGGCTTACGGCACGAGATCCGGGATGTCTGCACAGAACCACACCAGCCTAGTTAATTCCCTTATTAGCAAGCCGCATTATACCACCACACCATATTAATTGATTTCCTTTCTGCACTCTATTTTTAAAAGCCTATGGAAAGAAGAAAAAAGCAGAGTTACATACACTGTAATGATTTTGCTGCAAACCAGCTTTTAATCACCAGTCACCACTGCCTTTCTGGTCAAAAATCTCAATTATGTCTACAGTAGCAAAGCCAGAAATGTCTTTGGACATGTTCGCAACTTTTAACCTCAGCGATTAAATCATGCTATACATACACTCAGATTAGTTTAAATGTCTTAAACTCTAAGAATAAAAAACTGATTGATTTCTATCAATTACTGTTTTGATAGGGTAAGAGTCAAACCTCCACCAATTCCTGTTTCCTCACCAACTTGTCTACGAAAGAAGGCAACTSACGTCATTCTCATTTGCCAAAACTTCCTGATCTTCGTTACAGTGATTCATTGATTAACGCCCTYAAAGATCTCTCAGTGATAGGTAACGGAGATATTCAAAACCAGCCTAAAATAGGAAATCTGTTACAAGATTTTTCCCCTGAAAGCCGACTAGAAGACAGACCAAGCAACCTCCAAATCTCTGAGTCATGCAGAAAAATACTGCCATGAATCACTGCCCAAGACTCTCCTCCTGGAGGAGGAATACCACACCGTGTGTAAAATCTCAAGCACTCAAAAGTTTGTAGCTGTGAACAAATCAGACTACAGTTCAAGAGCGTTGCAGTGAAATAAAACCAGGGACTTACAGAAGCACTAGTGCTGACAGAAAGTACCCTCATCAATGTCTCATGGACAGTTCAATGAAGCAAAAYCGACCAGCCATGTTAAACCCTTCCTACCAAGAGAGACCATCTCTAGACCTCTGCCTTTGTTAAGCCTGTATTTGAGGTCAATAATCTGACTCCTCAAATTAACTTTTCTCAACTGTTGACTCTACAYGTTCCTCTTTAAGAAACACGTCATCCTCCAAGCCATCCCCAGCCATTAGCTACCAACCTCCACAGGTCCTCGTTCTCCCTCTCAACTTCACATCGAGGGGGACAACCCGTCATTCCTCGTTTGCTCTAACACCTTTCCTGCTCCTACTGCTGAGCCTGCCGCRCACGGAGAGCTGTTCGAACAAGAAGCTGAAGACAAGCAAGGTGCATTGTAAATACAGAACGAGACAGACCTGGTCAGAGCAAACTCCTGCAAAGCCCAACAGTTAGAGGCTGCTACCAGCCTGCTCCCCCTCCCCGAAATCTCCATCGTCTGCAGAATGCAAACTCCCTCACCACACTCACAGCGCGATGCAACGACTGGACCTTCTTTTGGCACAAATGGTTGCCAGATCGAATACAGGACACTCGCATGGCACTTGCAAGCAAGAGCATGCAAAACCCTATGCTAAGGAGATAGGCTGAAACCACCACCACTTCCTTGAAAATTACAGATATTACTGTAAAGTAACTGACGGTTTCATATACCAGCCCCTTACGAGCAAGGCTGTCCTGGTTTCAGCTGGGATAGAGTTAATTTTCTTCCCAGTAGCTGGTATGGTGCTGTGTTTTGGATTTAGGATGAGAATAACGTTGATAACACGCTGATGTTTTAGTTGTTGCTGAGTGTTTACACTCAGCCAAGGACTTTTCAGCTTCTCATACTGCCCTGCCAGAGAGGAGGCTGGAGGTGCACAAGAAGCTGGGAGGGGACACAGYCAGGACAGCTGACCCAAACTGTCCCAAATATCCCAAAGGGATATTCCATACCATATGACATCATGCTGAACAAAAAAAATGGGGGAATTGGCCACAGGGGCAGGGCTGCTGCTCAGGAACTGGCTGGGCATCGGTCAGCAGGTGGTGAGCAATTGCACTGTGCATCACTTGCTTTGTATATTCTATCATTATTATTATTTTTCTTCTTTTCTGTCCTATTAAATYGTCTTTATCTCAACCCATGGGTTTTACCTTTTTTCCGCTTCTCTCCCCCATCCCACTGGGGGGGGAGCGAGCGAGCGGCCGTGTGGCGCTTAGCTGCTGGCTAGGGTCAGACCACGACAAAGGCAAATCTCCTTTCACAAACCCACCACACCAAAGAGAACCTCCCTGAAAAAAACCCAGAACATTCAGGAGCTCAAAGAGAAAATGTCCCATCTCACRCTATGTCCCGGGAAGCCTTTCATCCAAGGGTAACTGGAAATCTCATTTGTTTTCAGTAAACCACAGAACCTGACAGAAGACRAGAAGCACAGGGAATAGGACTGTCTCACACAATGGCTTGGGAGATCAAAACACCACGGAGCTGAACAAACTTCTTCCTAAATAATCACGAAGAAAACCAAGAATAGAGTAAGAATCACACACAAGAGTCTGCTACTAACCTTGATACCCACAGCCACTTCTGCTCACTAGCATCTTTCTCACATGGCCTGACGGTCCTTTGCAAACTCTAACAACCTAATTCCCTCAACAGCAAGTAAGGGAAGTGAGTAAAATGCTTTTTGGTTTACAGGTAAAAGGCAGTAAGTATGAAGCAGTCATCCAAGCATACYGGCGGGAGGGGGGTGTGTGTGTAGAARAGACCAACAAGCCCCCCCCGCACCTTTAGCTCCCCCAGAATAGATCTCCACAAAGCAGCAGGCAAYAAGCACATCCTCACTGCAACCTGTGATGAATGTCCGGCCACTGCATCTCTCAAAGACCCTCGGCAGGAAACGAACAACGTGGCTCACAGGGAACTGATTTGTTTCCTATGCAGAAGGGTGACCAGAAGAAAAGGAAACTGCTTTTTCATTTGATTCCCAGAGAGAGGTATAGGAAATCTATGATCTTCCATTCCCAAAATARGCAGTCTCCGCATCTTCAAAATAGCTGTAAAAATGCGTTCGCTGTGTACCAAATCGGCAGCTGCTGCGCGTCTGACAGAAGCTCACATGTCACTGACACCTCGAGGTGGGAAATGATTTCACAGTGACTACAAGCAGTCGCCACCGGCATCCAAGGACACGGTCAGCCCTCAGGGTGGGATGTCACCCGYGCAGGTGTGAACCCGCCTGTCCAAATCCTCACGTGCAAGTTAACTGTATTCGAAGGCTCAACACTGACGATTCCTCCTGCCACTTATTCGATTCAGATTCCTTGATGGGCACGTGGTCCAGGTTCTCTCRCTGCTCAGTAGCTCACATGCCAAATAAGCCTCAATTTTTTTCATGTCTTAAAAAAAAGGGTCACAAAACCTCATCTAAGAATCCTCCCGAGTTCAGCAGTGACAGAAATGCATCTTGATGCTGTGCAGCATGACACCCATGAAATGACAGGAATTACTCAAAAAGCAGTTGCCAGAACCCCCTTTCCAAGCTGCAAGCAAACAGACAGTTATTTGGCTGCCAACAGTATCAGCGGGTAGGAAATGTGATCAAGCAGTTAAGGAAAGCCTACTCACATGCACCAGGACTCAAACGCCTGCCAAACGCGAAGTACAGAAAAGTTTCCTTCCAGGGACTATCTGAGCAGGGACATTAGGGGGTATTTCACCTTCCCCTTGAGCACAGGGTGGGAGACAGCCCGGAGGGCACCTCCCGTCCAACCCCACTCCCTACAACAGTCAGAGGTGGGCACGTGAAGACACTGGTTGCTTCTGCTGCTTTTTATGGGTTCATAAAGAATCAGAGAGTTGGTGATTTAAAAGCAGCAAGGTTTATCTTTTAGGATGCGGGTTCCTGAGCCGGAAGGCAGACCCCACGCCAAAATGTCTTCATATCAGCACGAGCTCCGTGGTGCTGCTGGAGGAGGCGGAGGCAGGAGTAAAGAAGAATCTGTGACAGCCAGTGATGACCTGCAAGGATCCTCTGTCCGCAGTGGCGAGGAAAGGGGACACGCTGAGGACAAAACGGTACAGGAGCCAGCCTCACTTCAAAATTGTTAGGAAACATCAACACAGGCGCTATAGACCATGCACTGATTAAAATGCAATTTAGCATTTGTGCGTTGGGTGGCTTGAGACCATGGGCTGAATATCACTTAGCAGTTGGGAGGCCAAATTTTGTCCCAGTACCCATTTTTATACCTGCTGGGTTTAAACATTGCTTTCAGACAACACATCAGAACCACAGAGGAGGCAAATCAGATGCCAGTCTATTAAAAGAACCCAGGACAGCACATCATGCCAAGCAGGGTGGAAATGGTCCAACGCAAAGTCCTCTTCAGCCACACCGACACCGATCTATCACTTTCCTTCTGTGCCATTAACATTCTGAGATGGGGCAAGACAGCAGGGAGAATTATTTGTCCTCTCTATGTTTCTTTATTTAATACATCACTAAGAGCCACAGTCTCTGAGGAGTAAGACATTTCTCAAGGAAAAGAACTGCAGCCATTCATTTGTATTCTGGCATGTGYCAGTACACAAATAATACTGCCCAGAACAAGGCTGGCAGACGAGAATAGTAACGCAAAGCCAATGAGCTAACGGTTACCCAGAATCCGGAAAAGAAATCTGTAAAATAAATGCAGTCACCCTACGCTAAAACATACATTCTAAAACAGCACCCAGGATAATCCGGTTGCCACATTCTGAGGTGAAACTTGGGGATTATCAATCCAGGAAGACTTAAATGGAAAAGATCAAAAACCATCCTACGAACAGCGATGGGCAACCTCATCTCCAAAAGGACACTCCAAYGGCCAGCGTACTTGCCAAGGACCATGGAGACCTGAGCTCAACCCCCACTGCTCTCACAAGCAGACACAAAGCTGATCCCAYGTGAGCAGAGTTTATAGCTGGGGCTGTGACCCTCAAACATCTGTGATTCAAAGGCAGTGTTTAATCCGATGGCCAAAAGTTTCCAGAGACAGTCAGCCATCACACAAAGCACAACGTGCTCCTTAGAGGACAGGAAGTTACCGCTTCATCTAACGGAACTTCAGGCTGAAACAGAGAAGAATTGACAAGAGACTGGTAAGGCAGAAAGCTTGCTAAGACAGCTATCAGTTATGTAGCAAGACAATTTGTGGCCACTGCAGGTATTATAAATCCTGCACTAAAATCACAATACTTACTTCCAGCTAAAAGAAAAGCCATCTCTACGGSAGCGTGGTTTTCTTTTTCTGGTGTAAAAATGCTATAAAGCAACCACACACCTTATTCTGCCATAAAAATTTAAACAGCAAACAACCTCTTCCCTGCCTTGATGACCAATCCCATGTCTGCTCAAGGGACGTTCACTCGCGAGCTCCAGCAGCACAGACAGGTACCACTTGTCAGGCGAGCTAAGAAGCACACACATTCCCGGTCCACTGCGACCGCAAAGTAAAACACATCTTAAAGCACGATGAAGGTGGTTTAAACACAACGCGTTCTATTTTGCAAGCAGAAGCACATACATCCTCTCCAGTCCTGTCCACCACACCTCAGGTGGCAGTGGGCAAGGTCTTACGTTGCGCTAGCTCAACTACTAGGAGATGTGGGAAGCCACCCCAAAGATCAAATGGGATATCTCAACGYGACAGCAGATACAGAGCTCCGGAGGCGCTCCCAGCACGGCAACACAGCCCACACCTCCGGTAATCCAAGCCGCTGTGTTTTACCACTGRCCTTCCAGTAAGAAAAAGAAATGCACCTAATATAACTTCAAAGTGCAGGGAACGTGCTCGTACGAAGTGCATCATGGAAACAAACAAATTCTGCTAACTACCACTCAAAACTGCTATTGCTGCTTTGGACTTTTGGGCGAGGATCTGGCCGGATTTCTCAGAGGGAGGCAAGCTTTGCCCTGTTTTAGAGGAGGGCAGTGAGGTTCCACGAGGTGAAAGGACATGCCCAATGTCACCGAGCAAGTCAGCAAGACGAAAAGAAAATGGATCCCGACATAAAATCCATCTCKTGCCTTCATCATTTTGCTCATCTTCGAAACCACGCTGTTGCTGCTGAAACTCCACTATGAATCTGCTTTACTGACGGAGAAACTGAGACAGAAGGGGACAATTTCTGGGCCACACTCACAAAACAGGTCATCAGCAGAGCAGAGGCCAGGCACCTCGGTGCTGACAGCGCGGCACCTCATCCCTGCTGGGTTGAGCTGACCAAGGCCATTATTAGTTCCTGAATCTTGTCTTCTGACGCCATTTCCAAGGCACAGTGCAGAGATGTGAGAGTGGAGTCCCAGGGAGCGTGTTATTGGGAAGATCTTGTAGCTAGAGCAGTCTTGCCCTCCGTACAGCAGGAAAGTGCCCTGGCTCAAGCTCCTGCTCATCACACCCTCTTCTCCAGCACTTCCCATGTAATCCCCGTCTACTGCCAATGCCAAGGACCCCCTCTCCAGCCCCCGTCCCCCTGGATGCCCCCCACATCTTGCCCTTATCCCCCTCAGCCCCCATCACCTCCTAACCCCACCTCCCTGAATCCCACGTAACTCCTTCCTCCATCCCCTACGTCCTGACCCATCTCCCTGGGTGCCCCATGCCCCCTTTCCCTTTGATCCCCTTCTTACCCTCCCACCTGCCTTCTTCCCCCCATCTCTCCATTGTTCTTCCACCTTGCCTGGATCCCCCACAGCTCCTTCCCTCAACACCCCTTGTTTTGACTCATCTCCCCTGGATCCCCCATATCGCTTTTTCCACCAGTGCCGCCCCCCACCCCGCGTATTGCTCATCTCCTCCGGATCCTACACAACCCCTTCCCCYTGTTCCCTTCCCCCCAGGCTACCCTAAATTTCCCCCTTCTCCTTTCCCTTAGCACTGCCCACTTCTCCTGGATTCCCCCCAGTTTTCCTCACCTCAACTTTCCCTAAATTCCACCATCCCCATCCCCTGTTTCCCCCAATCTTCCCTAAATGCCGCCATCTCCTCCCCCCTGGTTCGTCCCCCATCCTTCCTAAATATCCCTCCAATCCTTTTCCACCTGGTTCCCCCAGTCTCCCCTGGATTCCTCCCTCTCCAGATTCCCCTCCAATCTCCCCTGGAACACCCCCCCCATCCCTCCCCCC
>JASVER010000172.1:783626-795561 GCA_030449065.1 Oceanodroma leucorhoa
CCCATCTCCCCCCGGTCCCTCATCCTCCCCCGCTGCCCCTCTCCTCACCGGTACAGCCGCTTGGTGTGCAGCACCTTGGCCTCCGGCTCGCCGCTCTCACCGGTGACCCCACCGCCCTGGCTCATGGCGCCCGGTGAGGGCAAGGCCCGGCCCGGCCGGCCGCGGCCCACCGCCCCCTCAGCACCGGCCCCGCCGCTCCGCCGCTCCCCGCCGCCGCCGCCGCCCCCGGCCCCGCTCGGCCGCCATGGCTGCGCGGCTGCCCCCTGCCCCGCGCCGCTCTCGCGAGAGTTGCCGCGAGACCGGCGAGCGGCGGGCAAACATGGCGGCGGCGGGGCCGGCCTCACCTCGCGAGACTTTAGCCTCTCGCCGCACCAGTACTTAATGCTGGCAACATGGCGGCTGCGCGGCGTCATCTCGCGAGAGTTCCCCTATTGCACGCACACACGCGGCCGCCGCGCCAGCACTTAGTGCTGGCAAATATGGCGGCCGCGCCGGCGTCAGKCAACGAGCCCTGCGCGCCGGCCAAGGGCAGCGGAGCTGGTGGCCGGAGCCGAGCCCGAGGGCTGCGGGGGTGCCCCCCCGCCCCCCGCCCCGGGGAGGCACCGAACGCCGGTTCCCACTGTGGGCCTGGTGGGCCCTCCCTATGGCTGCCCCACGCCATGGGCCTGGCAGGAGCTGTGGGGCCGGCGTCCCTCTACCTTGGCGCCTCAGGGACCCCTGGGTGCTGAAACAGGGGCCCCCCTCCCTCGTTGTGGGGACCGYGGGCGGCCCAGCTGGGCGGAATGGTGGGAGGAATCCCTCCCCAGCCCTGGGGATCCCTTCATGCCGCCGTGTGGTACCACAGCCAGGTGCTGCGGGGGCTCCCCGGGGCCCCCCCATCCCTCCGGTGCTTCACCTCCTCAGCGCGGCCATGGCTCTCACAGGAACAGGCCGGCCTCTGCCATGGCGGACAAGCTCTGGGGCTTCTCCTTCCCTACCAGGCCCCGGCTGCCAGCCCTCCCAGCGCAGAACCCCCCTGGGAGGGGGGACGTGCTGCCCTGTGCTTGCCCCTRCGCGGTGGCTGTCCCACACCATGGAGGGACCCGCTGAGGACGAATTCCCTGGGCACGAGATGGGTTTGGGAACCGGCACAGGGCCGAGGGGCCGCCCGCGGGCTCGAGTGGGGTGAGGCTGCTGCGCCTGCCCCTTTCGGCCCGGCCCCACCTTAGCTGGTTAAACAGGTTTGAAGTCCAGACGGCGGAGAGACGGTGGAAGCATTTCGCAGGCTCCCCGGCGCGGCTGGGCGGCCCCCAGCCCCATGGCCCCCCACCTCTCTCCAAGTAAGTTCTGCAGCGAGGGGAGCCCGGTGCCAGCTTCCTCCCGCGTCCCGTGGGGCGATGGGCGAGTGGGGCTGGGAGAGGGGAGATGGAGGTGCGCAGGAAGCCGCTTTGGCCATACTCCCTTGCGCGGACCTCAGAYGAAGCCCCGCGCCACTCTGTGCCTCAGTTTCCCCGTGCCTGTGGCCAGGCCAGGGCTCTTTCTGGGGGTGCAGGGACGAATGTGCTCAGAAGGGAGAGAGAGAGAGAGAGAKATTTTCATTGCAGGASGCTCCCRTGCTTGCAGCCAGCAACACCTGGGACGGGCTAAGAGGCAGGGATCCCCTGCTGAGAGGGAAAAATGTGAGATTTCTGCCTGGATCTCCTGCTCCCCCATAGCAAGTGGCACCCGGCAGCCTCCTGTGCCCGCCCCAGATCGGTCTCAGCCACAAGARGCAGCAAATCTGCTCATCCTGGCTTTAGCTGCGGTTTCGAGATGCGGCCTGGGCGGCTCTCCCCAGATATCAGGGCTTGGCTGATGCTGGCACAGGACGGAGCCGCGGATGGAGCCAGGCAGTGTCCAGCTCTCCCGAGTCACAGGGCTCGTGCCCAGCCAGAAACCCTGGGATATCTGCCCATGCGGGGAAGAAATTCCCGTTTTGCAGCCAGACCCGCACTCCCGGGGCTCGCCAGGCGCCCAGCTCCGGGCAATGGTGCCCCCAGGCACGGTGCCCCGTGCCCTGATCCCGCTGCCAGGGGCAGGGCGTGAGCGCGTGGGGACGCCGGGCTCTGTCCCAGTGGTGGAAGGGCAGGCAGGTGATGGGGACTGGCGGCTGCCAATTCGTACCCCACCTTGTAAGTGGGGCTGTGTGCGTGACCCCAAACCTCTAATTGCTGCTGGTTTTTTTGTCTGTCTCTTTTCTCCCGGCGCAGGGTGAAGCGGAAGGGACGGGAACCTAGTCTCCCCTCTTGACACCCCAAAATGCAGGAGAGTTTCTTGCCAGTCCCCAGCGGTGCTGAGCCGGCCGCTCTCATGGCTGCCGCTGAGCCCATCCTGCCCCCTGAGGAGGTGGCTTTGCTGGAGCTGGGGAAGGTGGCCCTGGCCACCCCCCTGGACAAGGTGCCACCAGCCCCGGATGAACACCCGGGGGACCCTGATGCCACCCTGCCATGGGACCGGTGCCAGCACAGCGCCCGGGGCCAGCCGGAGCCCGCGGAGACGAAGAGGCGCTCAAGTCCCGAAGGAGGCCACGAAGACCCCGAGGAGGCCGCTCTCACCGGCCCCCCAGCTGAGGCCGAAGACGAGGAAGCCCCCGGGCTGCCCGTGATGGCGGCCCACGTCTTTGTGCCCATCGACCCACAGTGCATCGAGCGGACACCCGGCAAGCAGAAGAAGCAACCCGCCCCGTGGCCCCGGGAGGAGGGCAAGGGGGGCTGTGTCCCCCCCAGCGACAGACCTGACAGCCTCCGCCACAAGCCGGTCTTCCTTCCCGTCGGCCCTTCGCGCTACAGGGACCCGCTGGCCTTTGAGGGGCGAGCGGCCAAGCCGCCGACCGAGGGGCCGCGGTGCCCACGCCCCGGGGACTGCGGCACCGGCAACCTCAAAGCCGTGGCCTCGGTGGCGGGGGCCCTGCTCCTCTGCCCCTGCCTCATCTACGGCGCCTACGTCTTCCTGCCTTTTGATGCCCCGCTGCTGCCCACCGCCAGCGCCCGCCTGGTCTACACGCTCCGCTGCACCGCCTTTGCCACCTTCCCCATCGTTCTGGGTGAGCCACGGCGTCGGCGGACAAAGCCCTTCGCCCCCGTCGCTGGGCTGCCGTAGCCCCGGGGGGGAGCGGAGCCGGGGCTGAGCTCTTCGCAGCTCCATCGCTCCCATCAGCGGGCCGAGTTTTCCTACCCTCTTCCCACCCCTCTCTCCGATCCTCCCCCAGCCCTCGGGGCCCCCATGTACTTTCACCGGGTGCCTGCTCAGCCCCTCTCTCTGCCCCCCCTCCCCAGGGATGATCGTCAGCGGCATCTCCCGCCTCTGCTCCTCTGCGCTGGAGCCCTTCGGGGACCTGCGGCAGGAGGTGGAGATCCACCGCACCTACGTCTCCCAGTCCGTCCATCTCTTCATCCTCTACTTCTTCAACATGGCTGTGCTGGCCACCTACCTCCCACAGGAGGTCCTCAAGCTCATCCCCCTCCTCACGGGGCTTTTCGCCATCTCCCGGTAAGTGGCTCCTTYCCCCTCCCTGGGCTGCGGCAGTGCCCGGGGTGCAAACGGGATCTGTCAGTTTGCCTTGGTGCAAACTCCCGCTCCGGGGCAGCGCCTCWCCCGGCCAACGACAGCCAGGAAAGCCTGGGGAAGGGTTCCTCCGTCCCTTATCCCACTTCCCGCAGCGGCCGTGCTTTGCAAACCCTCGCTGGCGTCRGAACGCCCGAGCGAAGCTGGGTGCTGGCCCCAAGGCATCGCCCTCGCTGAGCCTGCAACTCTCTGCCCTCTCCAGGTTGATTTACTGGCTGTCCTACGCCGTCGGGCGCTCCTTCCGCGCCTTCGGCTTCAGCATGACCTTCCTGCCCCTCCTGGCCATGCTCCTCTGGAACCTTTACAACATGTTCGTCCTGGAGCCCGAAAACCTCCTTGCTGTGGCAGAGCCGAAGCCTGACGACCGCTCCAAGGACAGCGGAGCCAAACTCCGGTACTGGGGGTGAGGGGGGCCGCGGGCAGACGGGGTGCAGAGGGGTTGAGCCCTCCTCACTGCCCTGCCTYGTCAGCCCTGAAGGTGGAAGGGTGAGGGCAGATCTGGTTTTTCTGGGCGCCCGGGGTTGAGAGAGCTAAGCTGTAAAACCTGGGAGTTTCCTGCAGGAGGGCGAACGGGGCCGGAGCAAGACCCCAGTGAGCCCCGTTCCGTGGGGTGGGATTTACCTAAGCTCCTGCTGGAGCTGGMTTTGCCCAATAAAGCCCTTCATCAAGTGGCTCTGTGGCTGGTTTGGGGAGGGGTGAGTTAAATTCCTCTAGGAATCGCTGCTGCCAGGACTCGCTTTGCCCACAGGATGCCATCATCCAGCCCCAAAATGATGTTTCCTCTGCACCCCAGCCCTGCGTCCTGCTCCTGGGTCCCTGGAGCCAGTCCCACCCAGCTTGTCCCTCCTCCTCCTCCTCTTCCTCCTGGCAGAGGTTCAGCACCTGGTTCACAAACCAGTTGGCCGGGTAGGAGGGAGGGAGCCCTGCCCTAAGGAGGGGCGAGATGGCACCAGACTTGCCGCTGCCTAAGGCTGGGGACGGCCGATCCCCCCCGGGACGGGCACCCAGCTTSCGCCTCGGAGTCCTTTGCACCCACAAAGGGACCCCTGGGAGTCCAGCCCCACAATTGTCTCAGTTCTCTGCTTCCCAAACATAACCCAAACCAGTTAAAAATCCACCAAAGGAAGCGAAAAGCCCCTCCATCCCTAGATCTGCCAAGTGTTTGGCTTGTCCCACCTCCCATCCCCGAATGCCGTGTGATGGGAGCAGCTCACCCCCTGCAGCCCAGTCAGAGGATGGGAACAGGCCGACGCTTCTCAAATGCGCTTCTCAGCAGGGACGTGGCCCACGGCCTGGGCTCCCGCTGACCCCACGGCTCGTCAGCAAAACCACCCCGGAGCACCCCACGCCGTGAGTCAGCCCGGGGGCAGGGAGCCTTCCTCCCCCCCCAGGCCCGTTTCTGTACCTCGCTCCTCCTGAGTTCCAGCTCCCTTTAATTCCCGCGAAGCTGCTCTCCCCGCGCGCGGTGTTTCCACGGGGAAACTGCTCTTAGAAATCCACTTTATTTTGGTCAAAGACAAGTCAGTGACGGAGCACACGAAAACGCAGCACACCCCCAAGGGAGGCGGTACCTCTGCAAACGCTGAGCGGCCACAGACCACGCTGGCCCCGTGGCTTCAAGCACCCGGGTAGCACCTTCCGAGCCAGCCCTGCAGAGCCGACGGCTGCGCTTAACTGAGCGCGAGGCGAGATCGGCCCTTTGGGGGCTGACAGGACGTACCTGAGCTCAAGCAGCTGCCGCAAAGCGGCGCTGGGTTTCCCTCACCGAGGCCAGCACGGCAGAAAGTGCCCGTTGGGGACCCAGGGGTCCCCAGCTGGGTTGGGGGGGGGCTGTTCTGGGATGCCCCCAGCACCGCGAGAAGCAGCAAGGCACCCTGCACGCTGGCAGTCCCAGTCCCCAGCCCTGCTCCCGGGTTGGAGCCACCCAAGCAACCGTGGGGKGCTCTGGAAGCGGCACGGGACGGGGCGCAGCCAGTCCCAGCTCTTGCTTGGCTGCAGACACGACAAGAGTGGTTTTATCCCTTGGGAGAAGGAGGRTCTTCCCGCAGCTCAAGGCAATCCTGACCAACTCCCCCCAGTCGCTTCCCTTGGCTGGATGGATCAGGAAAAAACAGAGGAAGAAGTGTGATCGGAGGCAGGATCTGGGCAGTCGGAGGGAGCAGGACAGGGGGATCGGCGACGTGGGCAACKGCTGCAGGTGTTGCCCTGGTCCCCTCTGCGCCCGGGCAGGGGACGGAGGGGAGGGCAGAGAGGAGGTCGCAGGCGCTGGAGCCCCTGCAGCGGCCGCGGTTCTTTCCTGGCGAGAAGGAGGATCCTGGGGCTCTCTCCAGGGACTGTCCCACTCAGTTGATGGGCTCGTACTCCGAGTAGCGTTTCCTCTGGGCAAAGAGGACCACGCAGCTGCCCACCAGGAGCATCACCATGGGGGTGCCCAGTGCCACGGCCATGATGGAGATGACGAGGGGGGAGAAAGTGTCCTTGGGGGGCTGCCCGAAGCCCAGCAGCGCCGACCTGCAGGAGGGGATGAGACAAATCAGCCAGGGAGATGGGGATCAGCTGTGTCCCGCGGGTGGAATATCCGGGGCTTTCTACCATCAAGATTTCCTGGCAGGATCCCCCACAGGGCAGGGGAAGGTCTCCCAGACTAGGGGAGGGATGAGGGAACGCATTAGTAAACTGCAAAACTCCCTGCTACAGGATCGTAGGAAGACACAGACTTTTGAAAGGAGATAGTTATTAAACAGAGAAACCCTCTAACCCTGCAGTTCCCCAAACTGCAACTTATTAGCGGCTGGGAGAACATCATTTCATGCGCGACGGACCCCACTCACCAGCTAAGGTAGCGCTTCTCCTGGTAAACCTTTCCATCCTCTCCCCCAAAAGAGATATTGATGGCGCTGATGGTGTAGGTGCTGCCGACACCCTCCCCGAAGTAGGCGTGGACGATGCTGGACACGGGCAGGGTCCAGTTGGCTGCTTGCAGGTCGTGAGACCGGCACTGGATGCTGTCCTCGCGCCTGGGGGTCCGGGAGCCGTAGGCTGTCGCCTTCCACTGCAAGAAGCTGAGCGTGGAGCTGTCGTTTTGGGACTCGGCTACCAGAGAGAGCATCTGGTGGAAGGAGAGCAACRGGGGGGGAAGCGAGGACAGGAGATGGTCTTCCTGCCGGCGGGAGCCATAGTGGGGAGCCACCGGTTGCCCAGGCTGCTTGTCCCAGATCCCCCTCACCCTTGTTCCTGCGGCAGGGGACGTCCCCAAGCCCGGTGCTCACCCCGCGCTCACCTCGAAGACGGTGGGAGTGTACTCATCGTCGATGGAGCGGGCCGAGCGCAGCTTCTGCGCCACCCCCGTCTCCTCCACCGTGGCCACCTCCAGTGCAAATCGGGAGCCGTTGCCCCGCGGAGCCACCCCAGCCAGGACAAACTCCACTTTCGAGCTGTTCGCCGTGTGCAGGAGGCTGGGCAAGGGCCCGTCACGGCCACTGGCCTCATAGGCTGTCACCTGCAGGGGACACAGGCCAGAGGGATAGCGCGATCCCCCCTTGGGACACCAAGGAGCAACGTTCCCTYTCTAGAAGGTGCTTTGGACACGATATTCACTGTGTTCTCCCCACAGCAGCCCAGCGCAGCGTATACCCCCCCTCTGCCCCCGCGGGCTTACCCGGAACGCCAGGCTGCCGTTGGAGAAGCTGCCACCGGGGTCAGCGGCCGGGATGCCCGTGAGCTCGGCCGTCAGGGCTGTGTGGTTGAGGGTGCGATTGATGCTGTCCCAGGAAAAGTCAGACAGGTCGTACGTGGGGTAGAAGAGCTCTTCCAGCGTTTCGGCCTCGCTGGACTCAAACACCTAGGGAGAAGGAAGGGGAGAGGGGCCGTGAGGTGTCCAGCTTTGTGCTCTGGTCCGTGGGCTGCCGCGCACCGGGCTGCCACCRGGGAGGGGAAGGAGACCAGAAAGGAGCTGCCTGGGCCAAACCTCTCAAGGCACCGTCACAGCTCAAACCAGACACAACCAGGGCAGGACCCACGAGGCCCCATTTCGCTGCCGCTGGGAAAGCTGCCGACCGGCCTGCTCTGCCCCACGCAGCCCCACGCGCCCCCTCCACCATGGGGCGGCTCTCCCGGAGCGGGGCCACCTTCCTCGGCGGTACCTTGGTGAAGACAACGGCAGCGGAGTAGACRACGCTGCTGGGAGGGTCGATCCAGACGGCGCCGGCGGGAGCGGGCGAGAGCAGCTGGGTCCAGTTGATCCTCAGGGCGCTGCTCGGGCTCTCCGTAGCCACCAGCAGCACGGCGGGAGCCCCGATACTGCTCCAGACGTAGTGCAGGGTGTCGCCGGGCCCCACCGCCCGCACGTGGAGCAGGTTGACRGAGGAGTTGTTCCAGCCGGGGTTGTACTGCATCGACACCTGCAAGAGGAAGGAGAGGTCTCAGGGGGATGGGTCCTACCCAATTCCAAAGGCTTCCCGGGGGCTTAACGCGCTCCGGTTAGACGGGGGGGTCCGGTTAGACGGGGGCACGGGAGCTGCCTCGGCTTCCCCGGGAGCTTTGCAGGCGACGAGGCGCTGCCACGGCCGGAGCGTTGCTGAACGCGCTCGGGCAGCGTTTCGCATTCCGTGTTTTGGGAGAGCTTTCGGGCAGCGAGACGCTTCCCTGCCCGGAGCCACGCGGCTCCCACCGGATCGGGACACGGCGGGGAGACGCGGGCCGGTGACAGGTGACAGCGGGGTGTGCGGCAGCAGGACGGGGGTCGGCAGCGCACGGTCCCCAGACACGGGGGACCCACGGTGTGGCGGGAGGGAGGGAGGGGCAGGTTCCCGGGGGGGGGGGGGGGGTCCAGGAGGCCCCTCTCCTCCCCAAACCCCCGCGCGTTTGGGCCGCGGTATCGGCATCACCGGGGTCGGGCGGGAGTCGGGAGGGCTCCAGCCCAGCCCCCCGCTCCGAGCAGGATCAGGCCTCCGAGGCTTCCCCCGGGCGCTCTGCGGGGGAGCGSGGGGGATACGCGGGGGCCAGGCCCGGTCCCACACAGGGGTCGTAACGCGGGGGGAGCGGGACGAGCCCCAGAGCAGAGGCTGGAGGCCGCGGCGGATGCTCCGAGACCCGGTACCGCCCGTCCCCTCCCGGCCCCGGTGCCCCCGCTCACCTGCCGGCCGCCCCCGGCCCCGCCGCCCCCCGCCGCCAGCAGCAGCGGCAGCAGCAGCAACCTGCTCGCCGCCATGTTGCGATCCCACCTGCTCACGTGACCGCTCCTTAAAGGCGCCTCGCCGGAGCCTCTTAAAGGAGCCGCCGCCCTTCAAAAAGATGGTGGGAGTGGGGAGAAGATGGTGGCGGCGGCCGCGGGGGGTGGCCCGACCTGTCCCGTCCCCCCACGRGCAGACCCAGGCCCCCACCATCAACCTGCCCAGAGCTCCCGGGCAGCACCCGGCCCACGGGGAGGCTTTTACGTCCCCCTCCCCGCCCCCCATTAAACACACACACGGACTGAAACGCTGTGGTTTATTTTTGAGGCCAACAGTAAGGAGAAGTTACAGTCCCGAGACTTAAATTAAGMATCACAATCTCCACCCAGAGCAGGGTGCCCCTTCCCCACCTTCGTGGGTGTTTTTCCCCCCCCCCCTATCCCTCCCACAGCCTTCAGACAAACTCTTCCCCAGCCCAGGGTCGCTCCATCGAGCTCTTCCCGCCGCCGAGGTGCCCGGTTCTTCCCAGCGGTGACTCGTCCCCTCATTCCTGGGCCGCCTCCGGCGCAGCGGGCTGCTTGCTTTGGTCATCGCCCTTCTTTTTGTGCCCCGAAACAATGTCATCGATGCGGAGGAGGAGAACCGCGGTCTGGGGAGAAAACCCGTACCCAGGTCGAGGGGGGAGCTCATCACAGAGGATGAAATCCCACCCACCCSGCCTTCGCGGCATTGAACGATTCTCTYGGCACAGCGGGAAGGACACGGGCCGGGGGGAGCAGCCAGTGGCTCCGGCACCGGGCAGGGACACCCCGCGGAAAAGGGGACACCGATTATTTGTAGGTGACTGACAAGAAAGGGACGGAGCACCCCCCTTTGACCTAACACCAGCGAGCGAACGCTCAAAACGTGATCTTTTAACGAGGGCAGCTCGCGCGAGGCCGCTCAAAGGGCARAAGCTCCCAGCGCCGCTAACTGGATTCCAGCACGTTGCCGGCACCGAATTTCCCRGTCACGGCTCCGGCTGGCACTCGGAGCAGCCCATCCTTGTGAGACTAGTCTGCAGCGTTTGCGGAAAGAGGTGGGATGGAACACCACAGATTTTAGCCACAGGATCAAAGGGCTCCCGCGGGTGCTGCGCCCCTTACCGTCGCCCCTCCTGCGCAGCACGCTCCCTTTGCGGTGCTTCCCCAAAGCTCCAAGTGCACAAGCAGCAACATTCCCTTCTCCCAAAGGATACGCCACAGAGGCTCTTAAGCTCCCCTCCCGCCCCCCCTTACCTCTACTGCTGTTTTGTAGGTCTGCAATTTGACTGCTAAAGGCTCCCAGATCCCCAGGTCCTTCATATCGACCAAGGCTCCGGTCTCACCGTTCACCCCCCACGTCTGGCTGCCTTCTTGAGTGTGTTTTGCCTGTGGGCAGAACGACAGGTCACCACCGACGGAGGAAGACAGCGAATTCGCCTCCTGGAAACGCAAACTGACCATGGGCTCAGGAAAATAGTAAAAGGTCATTAGAATTTTCTCAGTTTTGGAGTTTATACGAGAGCATGTTACTGAGCACCACTTGAAACACTTAAYTGTATCAGCAGTTAGACCTGGCGATGTTCTCTCTCATGCCATCCAATCTAATCTCAAAGGAAGWTTTTGATTTTGTTCACCCTCAGGGTTTTGTTGTTTTGTTTTTAAACTCTGGTACCTCAAACAAGCTATTTAATTGTATTTTCATGCTTTAAAATTTGGCAAAAAACTTCAGTAAAAATGTTTGCAGCCCAGCTATTGCAAAAAAACCCCAACAACAGTCTTGCAATCACCCTCAAGGGATCGGTTACTTCAACACAGGTTTCCTTTAACGCAAAAGTCTCCTGCAACTACTGAAAAGCTGCCCCCCCCCCCAGGACTGATCTGAGGGGTAGGACGCGGCAGGAAGGGGCTGAATCCTTCAGACGCCCCCAGGCCACGCGCCTCACCCTGAGCGAGGTCAGCACCCGGATGGTGCTAGCGCCGCAGTTCTGGATCAGCGTCCGGGGAATGACTTCCAGAGCCTGGGCTACCGCGCGGTAGGGCCACTGCTCCACCCCCGTCATGCCTTTGGACTTCTCCGTCAGCGCGTGGGAAACGGCCATTTCGGTAGCTCCCCCCCCCGGCACCAGCTGGGGGTCGATGAGGACGTTGCGACACACCTGCATGGCATCCTGAAGGTTGCGCTCCACCTCCTGCAACAGGCAACAAACCCGCGCTTGGATGGTCGCAGGGACGCGGAGCCCACCACCAGCTGAAGCCCAGCCCCGCTCTGCCGGGCCGGCTCCTCCGCAGGACACGAGTTCTGCCTTCGCCGGACGGGACAGCCCACAGGACGGGAATTCCTCGTCGCTCCAGAACCCGGAGGAAACTTGCGCTCGCTTCACTCGCRCACAAGCGCCGTTCAGAAGGAAGCGATGACTGACTGACGCCAAGGCGGCGGCCGGGACAGGAGGGGAAGCAGAACGCGTAAGAACTTACCGCTAGGATCTCCTTGCTGGCTCCGCGCAGAATGATGGTGCAAGCCTTGGGGTCTTTGCAATCAGTGATGAAGGCAAAATACTCGTCTCCTATTTTTTTAACTTCAAAGAGCCTGGCTCCAGTTCCCACATCCTCCTCCCGCAGCTCATCTGTGCGGCTCACAATGCGAGCTCCGCAGGCCCTAGCACACAAAGGACGACAAGTTGGATGCTCACAGCCAAGAGCTGGGGCGAAGGGGTGAGGCGAGGATGAAAACGCCACGCCGCAGACGGCACGAACGGGCTCCAGCGAGGAGACGGCGTTTACCTGGCGATCCTGTTGTTGTCCGTCTTCCTCACYCTGCGGATGGCGGTGATGTTGGCTTTCATCAGGTAGTGTTGGGCCAAGTCTGAAATCAGGTGCGTGCAATTTTATTGACGAATCAGCGGTATCAYGACAAACTTCATGTGTCTTTAAACGTAAAAAGGGTTATGGAAAGAAAAACCTAAATGTAGCTTCTTACACCAAGCTGCAAGGCAAAATTACAGTGCAGCTTTCCATSGTTTCCTAGACTCACCCTCACTTATATTTTAATATCATTTCCAAATGCTGGAAAAGCAAAATATTATTGTAAGTGTCCATGTTCACAAGGCAACCTCAAGAACCAACTTCACTGCCTGCAATGTAGAACTATTTGCTAGAAAG
>JASVER010000172.1:799201-848805 GCA_030449065.1 Oceanodroma leucorhoa
AAAAAAAAAAAAAAAAAAAAATCAAAATAGCCTGACATGAGAATATGGTACCTTAGCAGCAGTGATGTTTCCAGTCTGGACTTTTCTTCCAGACTCACGTTTCATGTTCTGACCTAAAGTGCATAAAAAAAAAAWAAAATATTAAAGCACAAATATAACTTTAATTTGATCTTACTACGAAGTCCAAGTCTGAAACAGCGATACTSACAACGCATCAAAGATACCCTCCCAGTCACACACACTTGATGTATGACCAGTTCTAAATTAAGAGTTTACAACATAAATACCACAGCCACTATAAGAAAGCATATTCATAGAAGAGTGCCAGCGAAAAACAACATTCCTTATTATAACAGAATCCCTGATTAGCATCATAATTCAACTGAGACAAATTCAACCGAGAAAAAACTTTGCAACCCTGACGTACAACCTATTCCCCCAAGAAAACCAACGAGCGGTGACTCACGAGAACCTGCAAGATCYCACAAAGCCCAGGAACTGCTGTAGTTTTCAGTCAAAAAAGTCACAGATGCTCACGCTCAGTAAGCAGAACACTGGTTTAAACTTCGGTTTCATCCGTCAGCGTTGCTCGGCCGTTGGCACATCAGGGTGCGCGGCCACTGCTGTACCACAGCCTCACAACCGGATTTGGGGACCAGCTGTCCAAAGGGTCGGCCCTAAGGACCCTCTACGCTTGCTGCTGCTTTTCTTTTACTACAAGCCTGGGCTGGGTGAGCACCGATTTACTTCAGGAGCGGGTGTTTGYAGATATATATGATGGAACAAAAGCAAGCAACAGCAAAAGCAGCACCAGCAAGGCCTAGAGCAAGGGGGCCCTGGGTACCCCAGCCCTGCCTCTGGGGTTAGCGGCGAGCAGGGCAGACGGAGAGGAGAATGCCAAACCCAAGCCGAAGGAAACCCCCAGGACAGCCTCATATCGAGGGCGGTGAGAGAATCACCCAGGGCCAGGGGTTCACGCGGGACAGCACAAGGCAACGTGCTGGGAAACACACGAGGAGAAACAGAGTTGAGAGAAGCCGAGACCTGCCCGGGAAGGTTTAATGAGCAGCGGGGGCCCCGATGCCCCGAGACCCCCCCCCGCGGAGGGGGCCCACGGCCCACCCGGACGGGGCAGCGGCTGCGGAGAGCCGGCGGGGACTGAGAAGCGACAGCGAGGGGGGAGCTCAGGGCGTGCGGGGGGCGGGAGCCGGGGCCCAGCGGAACCCTCGGAGGCGAAGGGACCGCCGGCCCGGCTGGGGGGCGGCCTGTAAGGGAGCGCCCGGCCGCGAGGGGGAACCAACATGGCGGCGGGGGCGGCGAGAAGGAAAGGGGGACCCCTCCCCNCCCCCGGGGCCGGGCCGGCCGGCGGCGACACTCACTGAGCACGAGGACGGGGCGCGGGCCCAGCATCGCGGCGGCTCGAGCGCGGCACCCGGCGCGGAACCTTCTGGAGAGAGCGAGCGCGGKGCGGCCGCTCCGAGAACTGCCGCCTCACCGTGCCGCGACACCCTACCCCCGCCCCCCGACCAATCCCGCCCCGCGCCRCAGGCCCGGCGTCCAATAAGAAGGCGGTACTCCTTCTTCCCCACCCCTCGTAGCAAGTTCGGTTGAGAAGCGGCGCCTCAGCGCATGGGGCAGCGGCGCGTTGGGCGGGGCCGCGTGGTACTGCGCATGTGCGGGCTGCCGGCGCCGAGGGACGGAGGGGGGGCTCACGGCACGTGGGCAAAGGGGCTGGAGGAGCGACCGTGGGGCCGTCGCACGAGGGACAGTCCTCTGCCGCGCTCCCCGTTGCATCTGGATGCGTTGTCGGGATGCGACGCCTCCACAGGCGAGCGGGGAGGCGGATCGGGGTCTCTGAGAACCGGGTGTGGAAGGGAAGTCCTCAACGGCCACCCCTCTTCCCTTCGGGCGCTGTGGTCTCGCCCAGCCCGCGCCGCGGTGCACCATGGGAGCGGCAGGCTGCCGCGAGGCATGCTGGGAGCGGTAGTTCCTGAGGCGGCCGCCGCCCCGGGCCCCGCCACCCCGGAGCCACCCCGGGCCCCGCCACCCCGCGGCCCCTTCGGGGTCTCAGTGGCTGAAGCGGAGCCGCCTGGTGGGACCCGAGACCCTCCCAGTGCCCCGGAGGCTCTGGTGCCCCCTCAGAGCGGAGCTCCTCGGCCTGCAGCTGTGAGGCAGCGGCCGATTCCGTCACGCTGCGCTTCGTCAGGCCCGTCCAGTGTCAAGGACAGGGACAGAGGGCACAAAACCCGTTTGCCCTTTCACAGCCCGTGTGCCTAGAAAAGTTCCAGCTTGTCCGATTATTTTTTTTCCCCTCAAATTGTTGTGCTCGCTAACAAGGCTTTGCCTTCCTTCCTCATAGTTACCTGCCCTCTTCCAGCTCACACGGCCCCATGGCAGGAAGAAAAACACACACAAGGAGTAAGCTGGATGCATTAACCTGACCGATAGCCACCTGCTGCTTGGGCAAGGTGCTTCGCAGAGAAATTCAAGCCTCTTCTCTGCGAAAAGCTCTRAGCTGCTTAGCCAAGGAGAGGTATTTTGTCAGTGTTTGCGTGACGGGGTCCCAGTCTATCCCGGCACTGCAGCAAACCCTGCTGCGGTGTGGGGGAGAGAAGCCCAGCCTGTGGTTACACTGCCTCAGTGGCGGGCGGCTAACATTGATTTAAGCTCTGTGATGGTTTCCATAGTCTGCAGCTTGGATAAGCTCTGCGTGGTGCAGCGGGGAAAGAAGCGGGTGTACGGAGAGCTGCTGGCAAAGGCTGGGAGCAGGGAGCTTTGAGAGTGTGAGGTGGTACATGGAGCCAGCGGCTGGGGCCCTGGAGAGGTGGATTCATGGGCTGTTCGTTTGCGTGTGTGAGGAGCAATATCCAGAGGTGTGGATTTGTGGCCCTTCTCCCACCAGAGATCTGCAGGGAACTGCCCGAGAAACATGGGAAGCGGTGACCTGTCAGGGCTTCCTCCAGTGCTGAAAATTGGGCCCAGMGGCTTTCTGTTTTGTTACTGGTTTTGCAACAGGGAGGTCAGGATGTTTCCTAATCTGTCRGAAACAGAAGGGTGGAGCCTCTCTGGTGTGGGGTTAGTTAAGCAGAGTGTCCCCAATACATGAAGGTATAGTTTTGGGGTCTGTGCGCTAGGAGAGGCGTCCCACCTGATGTGTGAGGAATTTAACCCAGCTCCTCCTCCCTGCTCTCATCCTCTTCTCCCTCATCGCTTTACAGAGCCCCTATGCAGCTGGCAGCAGCGGTGAGCTGGGCAGAGCTGCTGGCCATCTTCATCTTGGGCGTGCTGCTGCTCCTCACTGAAGTGCTCTTCCGAGCCATGGTGGTCATCGGGCTTCTGCTCTATGTGCTTGTCACTAACTGACGGCAAAGTGGGGAGGGCGCCTCTTTTTCCGCCTTGTTCCCAGAGCTCTTCAAGAAGGAGATAAGAGGAGAATCACGCCGACCTCACGAGCAGATGGAGAGAAACGTGAGCAGTAGTCGAAGGAGGAGGGGAGGTATGGCCGCCTTCTGGCTTCCCATGTTACGTCCWTGCTTGGCAGCTCTGTCGTCTTCTCCCCCAAAGCGCTGACTTCAGCGATGGGCCTCCAGCAAACCCAAATCACAGGTTCAGGCCGCTTGTCCYCTTCTAAGGGGAAACTGAGTCCTGGCAAGGTGCGTTCCTTCAGGTGCGAGCCTGCCCTGCCGCCCACCCACCCCCCAGCGTCCCTGCCGCTCCAGGACCCGCAGTGCTCGGGGCACCTCAGGGCCCTCCCCTGGGGCTGCGGGGCCTGGGGGAGGGCAGGGTGCAGTACTCTGTGTTCTCCGCTGGAGCGTTTATAAGTGTTTTTGGACTAAAAGCTGGTTTTTTGCATCCTCCCCCCGAAGGAAGCCCCAGAGCAGGAGGCAGGGCAGGCGCGCTCTGCGCAGGCGCGGAGTCCCCAGCTGCCGGGCGGGCTGACTACATTTCCCAGCGTGCCGCGGGGCGCCATCTTCCGCTTTGCGGTACTTCCGCTGACTCGGCCTTCCGTTGGGCGCCGCGGGGCAGAGGCGGTGAGGGGCCGGGAGCACCGGGGARGGGGATCCGTGAAGGGAGGAGCCTGGTGGCGTGTCCCCGGGTGTCTGGCGGGGGGATCCCGGGAAGGGTCTGTGGGGGTGGCTGGGGCCTGGGCTCTGAGGGGATGCAGGGGCCCGCCGGGCTCTCCCGCAGGCCCGGCGGTACCGGGCGGGCCGTTGTGTCGCAGGGAGCCGCGTCTCTGAGCTCGKCTGCGGGTCTCTGGGCCGTGCAGCAGCCGGGGGTGGAAACGTTGGCGTGAAGACTGCAGCAGGGCAGGAAGGCAGGCACGGAGGGGGGGGGCTCCGCCGTCTGAGCAGTTCGTTGCATTTAAAAGCACTAACCGGTTTCCTAACGGGTGGCGTTGGAACCACCGTGCGGTCTCCTCGTCCTCTCAGCAGGGCGGCTCCAGAGACGCTGGGCTCGGGGAAACTGCGACTGCTGGGGACCGAAAGGCCGCTGGAGGGAGTGGGTAGTAGCTCAGTGGCTGGAAATAGGAAAGAATAACAAATGTTGGAAATGAGGAGCTAGTATTTTCTGAAGAACAGAGAATTTGATGGGGAGAAGAACTCTGTTGTGTAAGGCAGTGCTGGAAAGCTGCCATGCTTCGCAGCGGCAATTAACTGTTAATTGCTAAAACTGGTGAAACCGTTAATTGCCAAAGCTTTTGCTCTGAAAGTTACTAGAAGAGCCTTTGTGATCTGAGACCTTTGCCAATTACTGAGATGTGATAAAGAGGAGTGATACCTGCTGGGAATTTGAAAAGGCAGAAAACCGTCATCTTTTCTTCCATGCCTGCCGGTCTGGGACACTGCTGTGCCACTTCTCATATCCTTGCAGGAAAGTGTACGGGTATTTCAGGGGCAGTGTGGAGCCAGGATAACTTTCTGCCAGCTTGTGGTAATCCTTTCTCAATACTGCTGTGAAGTATAAAGCTGTTCATATCTCACTACACATGAATGCCCGAATTGTCTGGTTTAGTTGTCCTGTTCGCGTTCTTTTTGCAGTTAAGTTATCAATGACATTCCATTTTCTTTTGCTTCTAGATGAAGCTCCTGATTCTCGCTGTGTTTGCCCTGTTTTACGTGGCCCACTGTGAGGAAGGCGCCAGGCTCCTGGCCTCCAAAACTCTGTTGAACAGATATGCAGTGGAGGGCAAGGACTTGACTTTGCAGTACAACATCTACAATGTGGGCTCCAGGTAAGCCCTGTCCAGGCTTCTAAAACTGAGCAGGAGCAAACGTTACGTGTGTGTGTCCGCAGGGTATGAGGCTGTTTCTAAGCTCCATGATGTGCTGTTACCTTCGCTCCCCCTAACTCTGAGCTTACCACCAGTGCTTGAAGGTTTGACCCTGCAATTTGCCTTTTTTTTTCCTGTTCCGTTGTCACTGCTTTCACCGTTTCCTGCTTTCACCTCGTGGCTGCTCTAGCTGTTGCTCCAGCATGGTGTAATTACTTTTGTGTCTCATTACACTCTGCTCCCCGTGCACCCAGCCCCCCTGTCTTGGCTTTGTGAGCTCTTTTTCACATCTGGTTTCCTGTCTTTTTTTGCAGTTTGTCTCAGCTTTGCCTTCCTCTTTCTGCWGTTTCCCTGTAATACACCTTGACTCTCCTCCCCATCTTCTATTGGYGCCTTTTTGTGTTTCAAACATCAGTTCTTCCAGCTGCTGAATTGTCAGTATGGAACTGTCTTCCCTCTTTGGTGCAGTCTCCAGAGAGTAGAATGCCAAGTCTAAGATTCTCTTCTCATCCCTTTCTTTGCTGCATTTAGTGCTGCGTTAGATGTGGAGCTGTCGGATGATTCTTTYCCCCCAGAAGATTTTGGCATTGTCTCTGGGATGCTCAACGTCAAGTGGGACAGGATCGCTCCGTATCTTTTCATGTTTTGAAATTTCTCCCAACGCTCCTTCTGACCCCTAAGCATSCCGTAGCTCACCTGTCTTCATTCATTGTCACTGAAATTCCAGCATGCCAGACCCTGGGCAGGGTATTAAATGCAAACCTCTGTTCTCTGCGAAGGTGCTGTGTAAAAAAAGTTCCTGACAAACGGGACCAGGTCCCTGTGCAGTTCATCTGCCTGGGAGGGAGGAGCAGCTCCATCAGCCTTGGATGGGTCTGGATGTCTGTAACCACGGAGGACTCGGATCTCTCATCAGGAGTGACTTTTCCACCTGGTTTGAGGCTGCTCTTTGCCTATCTCCTCACTTTTCTTCCTCTGATGAAATGCAACGATTTTCCTTAACTTACGGCTCTCAGAGCAAGTAACGTGTCCCACACTGTGGTTCTGCGGCCTCTCAAAGCTGGTTACTTCAACTTCACCTCTGCTACCATCACATACCTGGCACAGGAGGGTGGACAGGTTGTGGTGAGTTGACTATTTACAGCACGCTTGCCCAAATCGGACAGCAGATACACCCAACTGTGCTCTTCAAGCTGCTCGTTAGGGGATGATGCATGTCCCTGCGCTCTYATACTGCCCAGGCTCTGTTGCAAGAAGGAAAGGTGGCAAATRCTATCTTTTTTTTCCCCCTACTTTTTTTTTCAGGTTGGTTTCACTAGTGCTCCTGGGCAGGGAGGAATCTTGGCTCAGCGGGAGTTCGACAGGAGGTTCTCCCCTCACTTTGTAAGTACCTTTCAGTTGGTAATTGAAATTGCACTGTAGCACCTGTGCAACGCAGCACAGTGGCTCTTTGCYAGTTTGTGGTGTGTTTGGTTTGCACTACAGTCACCTGGAAAAATCCCAACGTGGATTGCAATTAATCCGTATCAGTTGTCCAGAAAGAGTATCACAGAAAAAGCAAAGAGTTTTCATCCCAGCTCCCTCTGTGAAGGAGCTGGCACTGGGATTTGAGTCAGAAGCTTTGAGAGTGGAAGATCTGATGGCTATAGRACTCATCTGTACGTGATTTGTTTTGACTTCTTCCTAACAATTTCTCCTTCTAGCTGGACTGGGCAGCTTTTGGCGTGATGACCCTGCCCTCCATCGGGATCCCGCTGCTGCTGTGGTACTCGAGCAAGAGAAAGTATGACACCCCCAAGACCAAAAAGAACTGAGCAAAGTCAAATGCCACCAGGAAAGAACAAACGTGAACCCACCCAGAACAGCAGTCAGTCACCAGGGGCCAGCAACAGTCACCCCTGCAAAGTGCTGCCTGGGCTACGCTTCAGCCCTGCCAGCAAGAGGGACTCAATCGCTTCAATGACAGTGATGTGTCGTCTTCTACATTTTAAAAAAGAAACAAGCAAACAAAAAACCCCCAACTGAAAACCCCAACCCCCCCCAGCCAGACCTCCTTGTCTGCGTATTCGGAGCAGAGACCCTCCCTCCATTGCAGACATCGTGCCAGTCCATCTGTGACACCCAGAGCAGCTTGTTTGGGGGGGGGGGTGCGGCTCCGCAGCATTTCTGGCATCTCTGCTGCCTTCCAGACTCCGTTCAGCCAAATGGCTCTTTGCCTGCTGCAGTCTTCTCAAAGGTATTAAATCTCAGGGCCCCCCTCCTTGCCGAAACATCTGTGGGAAGGAGCTCTATCTRGTGCCAAAAACAGACCGCCTTTTGATAGAGCTTGTTAGAGCTGCTGCTTTGCTGGGTGGGGCACGGGAGGTCCCCGTCAATGCTTGTTCTCTGGGAAGCCCCATTGTATTTTGGTGAGCAGTTAATTGCTGTGTTTCTGTTCTTTCTGGTTGCTCTGTTAAGGGTTGAGGTGTGTTGAGGTACTRAGGATTTTGTAATAAAATGAACACCGTGAAAGAAGCCTGCCTTTCTTTTACTAGGAAGTCCTGGAGGCACCTGGCTGCCTTCAGAAGCAGCTAATGGGCATACAGTCAGTAAAATAAGTCACTACATTATCAATAAAATAAATGGAGGAGGGAAAGAAGGGCCCAGAAGGCTTGGCACCTTGCACCAGCTTTCCTGACAGCTCCAAGCTCTAGTATAAGATTTCTCTTCGCAGCCATAAATAAATGCTGCTGCGGCTGCGTGTTGGGCAGCGATTTGTGCTCTTCCCGTGGGGGAAGTGGTGGCACAACGAGGACCTGCAAGGGGTGAGAGGTGCCTGATTTCTGCCCTGAGCTCTGGGCAGGGAGGCGGTGGCCGTTCACAGGCTCTGGCTGTGCCGTGGCCCTGTATGACCTGGTCTGGCCAGTTGTTGGACCCCGCTCAACAGTGTGGTGGTGACAGCTGAGAAGTCCTGGGCCACGCTGGAGTGAACACTGTGCCTTTGTTACCAGAACAATGTTCCCAAGCCAGGATTCCTCATCTCCTCACCCCAACCTCTGCTGCTGCTGGTTGCACCCTCTGTTTCACCTGGCGAAGGTCCCAGGGTGCTCTGGAGTGCAGCAGGGAACCGCCCGGGCATTAGCAAAGCTCGGTGAAGGCCCAAGGAAATTCTGGAGGCTGGCTGGGCCTGGAAAAGCCCGATGAAGGCCCCAGTAAAACTGGAGGGAAGCAGGGCTCAGGCTTTGCYCGTGCACTGGCAGGGCCCTGCTGTTTTCTACAGTATCCCAGAGGCTTTGCCAGGTTTTTCTGATGCCCATGTGGGGCCCTGCTGCATTCCACAGAGCCCCTTGGCATTTGCTGGGCTTTTCCAACGCCTCCTTCTGTCCAGAGTGCCCTGGGGGTTTTGCAGGACCTGGGCTCTGGCAAGGGTGGGGGTTAGGATGAGGGTTAGGTGCTAGAGCAAGCACAGAACAAGTAGGGGGGGGGTTGTGGAGGGGCCACCAACAGCTTTCAGTCTCGGCCACTTCCACATGGGACCCCTGGGTGGTGAGTGTCTGTTTTGGAGCTGGGCTCTGATGAGAACGAGGGGGTGGGTGAGGGTGAGGTTCTGCACTTGCTCCACCACTTAACTGGCCTCGGCTTGCGTTATGCCATGTTCTATCTTTTTACATACCAAYTGGCTGCAGCGTAAGATCAGATGAACTAATGCATACGTAACCATCAAATTTAATAATCCCAACAAATTATAATTCCATGCTGTCTTAAGCAGTTTTTCCCTAGCCATTCTTTCATGTCTGGGAGCCATCCACACCAGTTAAAAAGTTTTCTGTTTTTATTTTCAGATTATTTCATGCAATATTTGAAGTTCACCTCAAATTTTATGTATGTCCATTTCTATTCTTTGATCTTAGTCTGCATCCGTACAGCAAGCGGTGTATACACGTACCTTTCTTGAGTGAYGAGCACAGAATTTAATGGCACTTTGTTTTGCAGGGCTGTCCAAGATGCTTCTTTTACCTCTAACTGTAAGGCTGAAATAGCGTTACCCATCTCTTCCATTACAGCAGATACGTTTATGACAGTCCTGTATAATTCTGATACTCCTAGCCAGGGGAGGAATGTTCGTGCAAACTAGCGGAAGTCAGTTTGTCAAGTGGATTTTCACAGAGCATTTTATGCTTTGTTTGGTATGCTGGAATAAGTTGTGCCCGTAATTCCAGAAAAGGTCTGGATGTACTGAAATGGCAAGAGAAAAAAAACCAAGAAAAACCCCATCCTAATGTACAGGTGTTAGTCCAATTAACAGGCAGTATCTTATAGGCCTTAGAGCCACATACCCCCTCATAATCCTTCATTCCTTAAGGTTTTATCATATAACAATTCTTACGGGTTAGTATATGACCAGTAATAACATAAACCCAAATGCAATATCCCAGAGTAAACAAAGCTACAATTTCTAAAAACAATCGACAGGTTCAGATGATAATAATAGGGTCATCAAAGTCTTTTTGTGGGATTGTAGATTGTACTTGTGTTGACATTTGATCAAAGGAAGTTCATCCAGATCACCCAGCTCTGCTGTGACGGGTGATGCATAAAGCTCAAAAAGGTTGATTACARATTTAACACTGTAGGCACRTTAGCAAAGGATCAGTCCCCTATTACATAGCAATTATACASGCGTAATCTYGAGAGCACTCCCAACTTGACCRAATCCTGCTGGCTATGTAACTGCTAAGGGATGTTAGACGCACGGCTGCCTCCTCCAGCAGCCACAGCCAGGACCCTCCTGCCCAGCCGCTGCGGCCCAGCCCTGGGGACCGAGGTCTCTGCCCAGGCTGAGGGATGCAGCTGCTGCCTTCCCAGTTACAGGTTCAACCAGAAGCGAAGCTGAGCACATATCCCAGAGACACACAYACAGACATRYTTGGGACATTGACAGGGCCGGTCGCACAGACTGCGACAAGGTGGTGTTAGTAACAGCACCTACATATAGRATTCACATAAAACAAGAACACAGCCAGCCAGGTCCCCTTCCTCCTCTTTGGCTGGTAGGGATACAAGTTCACTAGTGAAAGCGCAAGCGTGCGCGCACACGCACACACAAATTACTTTCTAGATTCAAGAGCACATGCACATTCACGTATCTCTCCAGTACCAGCACGGACCCTTCTGTCCTCTGCAACCTTGCCTGGATCTTGGCCCTCTTTTAACCCTGCACCACCATGAGGTGGGGTGTCTGGCATCACTGGAGGAYTGGATACAGGGGTAGGACTGGGGCAGTAGCACCAAGCACAAGCTYGGGTACAGAGACTTGGGTGCTGCAGCTGAAGTTTTAGAAGGATCCTTRTTTTCATTTTTACCTGATTTCATTTTTTTTTTTAATTTGTTCTTTCATTTTTGCATTATTATCTTGTAAGCTATCTGTAACAGATTTCTGCCAGCGACTGTTCGTAAGGTAAGCTCATTTGTCCAGGTGAAAAGTTCCCTTGTCTGGGAACTGCAGTTCTGGTTTGGCGTAAGTGTAGCCCTTCCACTGGTGGGCAAGTAGGACCCACTTTCCCAATTAGTTTTTGACTTTTCTCAGGGAGCGAGTACAAAGCTAAGGCCTGTGCATGGCAAAGGGGTAGAAGGAGAAGTTCGGGCATCCCCAAGAAGACAGAGCTTTGACTCGATCCCCTCAAAGCCAAAAGCTTTCAGAGCCTACTCTCRTTCGGCTTATGGGTCCTTATGAAACTGCGGGAGCACAAAGCTGAGGCCTGTACACGGCAATGGGATAGGAGGAGAGGTTTGGCAAAGGGATGGAGGGGAGGAGGTTCAGCAAGGGATAGGAGGGGAGGTTTGSGTGTCCCCAAGAAGACAGAGCTTTGATTTTATCCCCTCAAAACCTGGACCCAAACAGCAGACGACTCATCGTCACCCACRGAGGTGCCTCTGGAACTCGACCCGAGCTTTCAGAAGTCTCAAACTAAGCCTATTCTCATTTGGCTTAAAAAACCTTTTAATTCTGTTTCCCCTTTCTCTATATTATAAGCACAAAATAAGTAACATAGGGTTTGCTTACCGCTGATGTGACGACCAGCCAGGAGACACGGGAGGGGAGAAGACCACATGCAAGTGAGATTTTGCAATGAGGATCTCTTACCTCTTGCGGTGGCRCGGCGTTGGGTCTTCCCACCAGTTCCAGTCTGGTTGCTTCTGCCAGCGTTCAGCCATCCCACTTCTCACACCAAACTGTTGRGAAATTTTTATGGTACCCATCGAGGCAGATTAAACACACATTTGTGCTTAAATATAAAAGAAAAATCTAATGAGCAACGCATTGGGCAGAGTCCTACTGCAATAAGTGGTTCGACATGGAGCCTGCGAAGATGYGTCACAAGCAGATTCCTTATATACTCTTGCACCGGCACCARTCCTGAGAGTGGTTGCATGGGGCCCCTCACCCCAGCCATGGGTCCATCACCCAGCCCYGCTCTGCTGCCCAAAAGTCACCCCTGATCTTGGGCCCCTGAGCGCTCGCATTCCAGGGTGGTCTACAAGACAATGCTGAGGCTGTTACGTATTGCACCACCACGGGAAACTTCACTCCTTTGCAAGGAGTCCTTCTATCTCTGGAGTTCCTGCTTCCAGCAGGTTTAACCCCTTCTTGCAGTTGGGCCTCCTTGCCGTCCGTGCCAGATCATTCCTCGGTCACAAATTACCACTGCTGAGCAGCAATAATTAGAATTTCTGCTTCAGCTCCCAGAAAGAAGTGGCCAGGACTGAAAGCTGTTGGTCGTCACCTTYCCTTGGAAGCCCCTTCACAGCCCCACCACCAACGGGGCTCTGTGCTTGCTTTACCACCTAACCCTCAGCTCTCCCCTCACCCTCRCCAGAGCCCAGCTCCACAATGGACACCCCCCACCAGGGCTCCCACACAGAGGGTGCCAGGACTGAAAGCTGTTKGTAGCTCTCATCTTCCCTTGGCAGCCCCTTCGCAGCCCCAGCAACACTGAGGCTCTGCGCTTGCTCTACCACCTAACCCTGACCTACCCCTTCACCCGAGCCCAGCTCCAAACCCACGTTGGTTTGTTTGTTTGTCATTTGTTTGTTGTTCATAAGTTTGTTYGTTGTTTGTGCACATGCAGGGGTGTTTCTTTAATAAGTTGTGGTTCGTTATGTGTATGTATGTGTACGAAATGCGTATTTAATTTGTTAATGCGATTCCAGTGCTGATGACGTGAAAGAAGTGTAAATACAATGTGTGTTAACAACATGGTGAATACTGGTGGTGTTCAGGATTTTTGAAGAAGTGTAAAAGTAAGAAATTATGTCCTGCACGCATTCACTAAATAGCAGCRTAAGTAAGAGTGCGTGGTCCYACCATAACCAAATGTAAACCAAAGTGCCTCGGTGTTAAGATGATTTCCCATCTACTCCAATCACCTCAGTTATCCTTGAGGACCAGAACTCGGCCACAATGCACTGTATGCTCAGACTTAGACTGTGATCACGTCGGTGCACTGGAGGGGTAGCCTGAAGAAGCTCACCCCAAAAAGGGAACCAAAAGTGCTAAGGCTATCTAGATGTCACGATCACGGGTGAGATAGCCTCCCAGATGTCTCAGTGAAGAGAAGTGMGTGAGGACTAGYCAAGGCACGGCCCAGATACAGGAACGAGAGGTACAAAAGAGCGAGTTGTGCAAGGGGTTTAGTGGGAATGAACAGTCTTGAAGCTRTACGGGGTCTTATATGCAGCAGGTTGCTGATTTCACGTGAGAACTACGACTAATAGATAACRTGGTGCGTTGGCTGTGGGTACRGCTGGAGATAAGGAGCTTGATTTGACCTGTGTCCRTTCGGGGGATGTTTTGGTTGGGTTAGGGTATGTGCTGTGTTTRAGAGTTCTAGGGCTAGAACCCTACATGAGCCAAGGCCCACTTTGGGGTCACATTCACAGGTGTGAACTTAACTTTCTTCCCACAAGACTTCCTAGGCTTAGCCGGTATACCACAACGATACTCGGACTACCCAGATGCCTACACACTATGAAACACTATATCCTCTATCYGCTCACTAATTTCAATAACTGTACTCATACTAATATTTACCATCTGAGAAGCCTTCTCATCAAAACAAAAAGTCTTTCAACCAGAACTAACCACCACCAACACTGAATGAATCCACGGCTGCCCACCCCCATACCACACCTTCGAAGAACCAGCCTTCGTCCAAGTACAAGGAAGGAAGGCAGCAAACCCTCATATGCTGGTTTCAAGCCAACTGCATTAAACCACTCAGGCTTCTTTCTTATGAGACGTTAGTAAAACAATTACATAGCCTTGTCAGGACTAAATCACAGGTGAAAACGCTGTACATCTCACGTGGCCAATCRTTCACAATTTGAATTTCAAGATGCTTGATCCCCTATCATAGAAGAATTTGCTGAATTTCACCACCATGCCTTAATAGTTGCACTAGCAACCTGCGGTGTGGTCCTTTATCTTCTAGCACTTAAACTAATAGAAAAATTATCCTCAAATACTGTCAACGCACAAGAAGTAGAACTAATCTGAACAATCCTACCAACTATCATCTTAATCCTACTCTCCCTACCATCTCTACAAATCCTATATATAATAGACAAAACTGATGAGCCTGACCTGACCTTAAAAGGCATCTGTCATCAATGATACCGAACCTACAAATACACAGACTTTAAAGACCTAACATTTGACTCATATATAATTCCCACAACAGAACTTCCATTAGGCRTTTCTGGCTGCTAGAAGTCGACCGCCGCATTGTCATTCCTATAGAATCCTCTCCCCGCATTATTGTTACTGCCGGTGACGTCCTCCACTCCTGAGTCCCCACTCTAGGAGTAAAAACTGATGGAATCCTAGGACGATTAAACCAAACTTCATTCATCACCACCCCACCAGGAATCTTTTACGGCCAATGCTCAGAAATCTGCGGGGCCAACCACAGCTACATACCAGTCGTAGTAGAATCTACCCCCCTTACCCACGTCAAGAGCTGATCCTCACTACTATCAATATCCAAATCATTAAGAAGCTATGTAACAGCACCAGCCTTTTCAACTAGAGAAGGAGGCACACTTAGCCCTCCTTAATGGCATGCCACAACTCACACCAAATCCATGATTCTTCATGATACTGACATCATGACTAATTTTCTCATTAATCATTCCATCTAAACCCCTATCATTCAGCCCTGCTAACCCCCTTCCAAGAAAACCTGCATAACTGCCAAAGCTTCAACCCATTCAGAACTGCCCAACTCCCATTCTCAATCCGATTTTTCCTCAGTAGCAATCCTATTGCTGCTATTTGCCTTAGAAATTGCACTCGTACTTCCACTCCCATGAGCTGTCCAACTTCAGTCCCYTACCACCACCCTAACCTGAGCCTCCATCATTATCCTTCTACTTACACTAGGACTGGTCTATGAGCGGATACAAGGAGGCCTAGAACRAGCAGAATAACAGAACGTTAATCTCAAAATCTTGAGATTTTGACTCAACAGACCATAGCCCAACCCTATGACTTTATGTCACTCCTACACCTAAGCATCTACTCAGCCTTTACCCTAAGCAGCTTAGGGTTAGCCTTCCATTGAACCCACCTAACCTCTGACATACTATGCCTAGAAAGCATGATATTATCTATATATGTTGCCCTATCAATCTGACCCGTCAAAAACCAAGCTAACTCATTCACCCAAACGCCTGTACTCATACTAGCATTCTCAGCATGTGAAGCAAGTACAGGCTTAGCAATACGAGTAAGCCTCCACATGAACCCACGGTTCTGGCCACCTACACAATCTAAACCTCCTACAATGTTAAAAATCATTCTTCTAACAATCGTACTCCTCCCCACAATCCTCTTATCCCCCCCAAAATTCCTATAAACTAACACCACCACACATAGTCTTCTAATCGCCACCCTCAGTCTACAATGACTACTCCCACATACTATCCCCATAAAAACCTGGCCCAATTAACCAGCATCAACCAAATCTCCTCCCCCTTACTGGTACTATCTTGCTGACTACTACCGCTCATAATCATAGCAAGCCAAAACCACCTCCAACATGAACCACTAACACAAAAACGAATCTTCACTGCAACCTGATTTCGATCCAACCCTTCATTATCGTAGCTTTCTCAACCACAGAGCTAATACTATTCTACATTTCATTTGAAGCAACCCTAATTCCCACCCTGATCCTAATCACACGATGAGGAAACCAACCAGAWTGCCTAAGCACCAGTATCTACCTGCTATTCTATACCCTCCTCTGTTTCTTACCATTACTAGTCACAATCCTGCACTTACACATAAAAATCAGCACTCTACATCTCACAATACTAGAACTAACCCACCCTACGCTCACCAACTCATGAAGTGGTCTCCTATCAGGCCTAGCCCTATTAATAGCRTTCACAGTAAAAGCACCCCTATATGACTACCCAAAGCCCGTGTAGAGGCCCCAGTCACAGGATCAATATTACTCACYGCACTACTTCTAAAACTAGGCGGGTATGATATCATACGAGTCACCCTACTAATAGGCCCYCTCTCAGATCACCTACACGACCCGTGCCTCACCCTGGCCCTACGAGGGGCTCTAATAACCAGCTCAAGCTGCCTACGCCAAACTGACCTAAAATCGCTCATCACTTACTCTTCTGTAAGCCACATAGGCCTAGTTATTGCCTCAAGCATAATCCAAACCCACTGGTCAGTCTCAGGAGCAATAATCAATCCTCATAATCTCCCATGGACTAACCTCAGTACCGTTCTGCCTAGCTAACACAGACTATGAATGGACACACTGGTCTCAGGAGCCAYTCATCTTGGTGCAAAACCAAGTAAAAGGAATGGAGATCGCACTACTCCTTGATACCTSCGTACTTCTTACACTAAAAATTACTCTCACACCAACCCTACTTTCATTATTATCAAAAAAGTTCCCAAACACTCCAACCATCATCACACGCACTATCAAGACCGCCTTCCTAACTAGCCCAGTCCCAGTAACACTCTTCATGTGTTCAGGCACAGAAAGCATCATCTCCCACTGAGAATGAAAATTCATCATAAACTTCAAAACCCCACTTAGCTTCAAAATAGACCAATACTCCATAATATTTTTCCGCATCGCACTATTTGTAACATGATCCATCCTTCAGTTCGCAATATGATACATAGTCTCAGAACCTTATATTACAAAATTTTTAACCTATCTTCTAATATTCTTAATTGTTGTACTAACACTAACAATTGCCAGTAACATATTCTTATTATTCATTGGCTGAGAAGGTGTTGGAATCATATTATTCCTACTAACAGGCTGATGACAGGGACAAGCAGAAGCTAACACAGCCGCACTCCAAGCCGTACATTACAACCAAATCGGGGACGTCAGTCTTWTCCTAAGCATAGCATGACTTGCCTCAGCCATAAACATGTGAGACATACAACAAGCTTTCTATCCTACTCAAACCCCGACACTCCCCCTACCAGGTCTCATCGCAGCCGCCACAGGAAAGTCAGCCCAATTCAGCCTACACCCGTGACTGCCAGCTGCCATAGAAGGCCCGAATCCGGTCTCTGCTCTACTCCACTCCAGCACTATAGTAGTAGCCGGAATTTTCTGACTCATCCGTACTCACCCTATACTCACCAACAACCAGACAGCTCTCACCTTGTGCTTAGGGGGCCTATTAAAAAAGTTATTGCCTTCTCCACATCCAGCCAACCAGGACTAATAATAGTTATTATCAGACTAAACCTCCCACAACTAGACTTCCTCCACATYTGAACACACACCTTCTTCAAGCCCATATTATACCTTTGCTCAGCATCAATCACCCAMAGCCTAAACAGAGAACAAGACATTCAAAAGATAGGAGGACTACAAAAAATATTCCCAATAACCATGTCCTGCCTAACCATTGCCAACCTAGGGGATTGATAGGAACCCCATTCCTAGCAGGGAATGGGGTTTTCTACTCTAAAGATCTCATCATTGAGACCCTGAACACCTCATACYTAAACACCTGAGCACTACTTCTAACACTCCTAGTTTCATCACTCACTGCAACCTACAGCCTACACATAACCCTACTAGTCCAGACAGGATTCAATCGTATACCCACAATCGCCCCAACAAACGAAAACAACCCAACAATCACCCATCTCRTCCTACGCAGCATCGTAGCCGGCCTCCTCATCACATCCTATATCATCCCAACACCCCACCCCCCAAAAAAAAAAAACATACCCACACTCACTAAAACTGCAGATATCATCGTTACAATCCTCGGCATTACCCTGGCCCTAGAACTCTCAAACACAGCAYATACCCTAACCCAACCAAAACAAAACACCTACCTAAACTTCTCCTCCCCATCAGGATACTTTAACCCTTTAACACATCGCATTAGCTCTACAAACCTACTAAACAGTGGATGAAAAATCACCTCACACTTAATTGATCTATCCTGATATATAAAAATAGTCCCTGAAGGTCTTGCCGACCTACACTACGCTGCGAATACAACCCTAGCCTTTTTGTCAGTTGCCCACACATGCCGAAACGTACAACACGGCTGACTAATCCGCAACCTACACACAAATGGARCCTCATTCTTCTTCAACTGTATCTACCTCCACATTGGATGAGGATTCTACTACGGCTCATACCTACACAAAGAATCCTGAAATACAGGAGTCATCCTCCTGCTCACGCTCATAGCAACTGCCTTCATAGGATACATCCTACCATGAGGACAAATATCATTCTGAGGGGCTACAGTTATCACCAACCTGTTCTCAGCTACCCCCTACATTGGACAAACCCTCGTAGAATGGGSCTGAGGAGGATTCTCAGTAGACACCCCCCCACAAACCCGATTCTTCGCTCTACACTTCCTCATCCTCTCCGTAATCCCAGGCCTTACTCTAAGTCACCTCACCTTCCTCCACGAATCAGGCTCAAATAGCCTGCTAGGTATCATATCAAACTGTGATAAAATTCCATTCCACTCTTACTTATCCCTACAAGATATTTTAGGATTCATACTCATACTTCTCCCACTAGTAACTCTAGCCTTATTCTCATCCAACTTACCAGGAGACCCGGGAAACTTCACCCCAGCAAACCCAGTAGTCCCACCCCCTCATATCAAGCTAGAATGATACCTCCTATTCGCATAAGCTATTCTATGCTCATCGTCGTCAGCCAAGCAGCCTCCCTTACCTACTTCACCATCCTCCTAATCCTCTTCCCCATCTCYGGAGCCCTAGAAAATAAAATACTTAACTACTAAAAACACAGTTTAKGAAAAACATTTGTCTTGTAAACCAAAGAATTAAGATTACACCTCTTCTTAGAGTTCCACCAGATCTTATTAAAAGGAACTCAGAAAAAAAGGACTTAAACCTTTATCTCCAACTCCCAAAGCTGGCATTTTACATTGTTCTCTGACCCTTTCCCCCACCTAAACCGCCCGAATTGCCCCACGMGACAGTCCACACACAAGTTCTAACACAACAAGCAAAGTCAATAGTAGACCTCATCCCGTCACCAAAAACGTTCCAATCCCACAAGAATAAAACATAGCTACACCACTAAAACTCCAGCCAAACAGGAAACATTCCCCCACCATCCACGGTAACCACACCAAGTTTCACCACTCAGGAAAACCCCCAACCACTGCTCCAGTAACAAGCACCAAACCAAAYCCCACACCATACCCCACAACACGCCAATCCCCCATGCCTCGGGGAAAGGTTCAGCTGCTAAAGACACAGAATACACAAAACCCACCAACATTCCACCCAAATAAACAACAAATAGTACCAAGGACACAAAGGAGACCCCCAAACGTAATAGCCACCCACATCCCATGAGAGATGCCAACACTAAACCAACTACCCCATAATATGGGGATGGCTTAGATGCAACTGCCAGTACCCCAAAAACAAAACACAATGCTAAAAAAAGCACAAAATAAGTCATAGCGGTTCCCACTTGGCTTTTCTCCACGGTCTACAGCCTGAAAAACAGTCATTGATCTCAAGCACAGGAACCTATAGAACATATTCCTTTCTTTTTCTCCTCCCCCCGGCAACATTCTATGTATAATTGTACCTTAATTTATTTACCCCATACATTACATTAACTCAGGTAATACATTCAATATACGTACTATACCAATGATTATATAGACGGGCATACGCCTCCTTTCCCACATCCTACYTGCAGAGGATTAACAATTCAATGATCAATAGAATAATCACAATACCTGTTCTGTAACCACCCATCAGTGTACTGTACATTAACCCAGTTCGTCTAGATACGACAGTGCTTACACACATCCCCCGAACGGACACAGGTCAAATCAAGCTCCTTATCTCCAGCCGTACCCACAGCCAACGCACCAYGTTATCTATTAGTCATAGTTCTCGTGAAATCAGCAACCTGCTGCGTATAAGACCCCGTACAGCTTCAAGACTGTTCATTCCCACTAAACCCCTTGCACAACTCGCTCTTTTGTACCTCTCGTTCCTGTATCTGGGCCGTGCCTTGACTAGTCCTCACGCACTTCTCTTCACTGAGGCATCTGGGAGGCTATCTCACCTGTGCTGCGTAGGGTCTGCCAAGGGAAGGTGAGGGCCAGCAGCAGCTTTCAGTCATGGCCATTTCTGTGTGGGAACCTATGCTCATGCCTCTACTTTTGGTTCCTGGGCTCTAGTGAGGCTGAGTTTTAGGCATTAGAGCAATTGCCAAGTCCCGGTGTTGGTGGGACTGTGAAGAAGATGGCAAGGAAAGGTGAGGGCCAGCCACAGCTCTCAGTCCACATCACTTCTGCGTGGGAGCCTTTGTTGGCCGCTTGCTCTTTTGGACCTGGGCTCTGGCTAGAGTGAAGCAGTAGGTGAGGGGGTTGTTAGGAGGCACCACAAGCGCTGATCCCCCGTGTTGGTGGGACTGCGTAGGGGCTGCCATAGTAAGCCGGGGGCCAGCAGAAGCATTCCATACTTGAAYCATTCCGTACTTGAACCATCTCTGTTGGAGCGCTAGCTGGCGGCTGTTCATTTTCTTGCTGGGCTCTGGCGAGGCACAGAGTTAGGCCGTGGAGTAACCACAAAATCCCAGTGTTGCTGGGGTTGTGAAGGGGCTGCCAAGGGAAGGTGAGGACCAGCAACAGCTTTTTTCCTGGCTACTTCTTTGTGGGAACCTATGCTGACTGCTGTCCTTTCTGTTCCTGTGTTCTAGCAAGGTTGAGTGTTAGGTGTTAGAGCAAGCAGAGCCCCAGTGTTGGGGTGGTGAAGAGGCTGCCAAGGAAAGGCGAGGGCCAGCAACAGCTCTCAGTCCTGGCCRCTTCGGTGGGGGAGCCTATGCTGAYGCTGTCCCTTTGGTTCCYGGGTTCTGGCTGAGGATTAGGTGTTAGAACAATCGCARAGTCCTGGTGTTGGTGGGGCTGTGAAGGGGCTGCCAAGGGAAGGTGAGGGCCAGGAGAAGCTTTCTTCCCAGCCACTTCTGCATGGGAGCCTTCGTTGGACRCTTYCTCTTTTGGACCTGGGCTCTGGCTAGAGTGAGGCAGTGGGTGAGGGAGATTGTTAGGCGGTAGGCCAAGCACAGAGCCCCAGTGTTGGTGAGGCTGTGTGGGGGCTGTCAAGGGAAGCAACAGCTTTCTCCACATCCCTACCTGCTCAATATCGTACATTTGTTCTAAGTTCCCTCACCAGTCTGGAATTTCTTCAATGACACACTTACTTTTATTGTTCTATTGCTATGTGAAAGATAACGAACAAGAAAAAAAAAACCACTCATCATAGTCTCAATATTTAGTGGGGGAAAACAGCAAAATTGATAATCCAAACAACATTGCTAAAAGTGGTAATACAGAGATTTTTTTTCTCTTATCTGTAACTTGTGGTAATCTTAGCTGTGCCTGTAACACAGCAGGACAGAAAACTGTGACTTAAGTATACTCTTAAATTTCACTTACTAAAAAATGGATATCTGAACTTTAGGAATTGGTATGTATTCTTTTGCTGAAAAGAATCAGAATGCTTGCCATGAAAGGCAAAGCCACAAAAGATTAAGTGCCACAAAAAAGCGTGTATTTTACATGCATGTAGCTAAAAATGCAGTTTACCTAAGACAGCAATTAAGGCAATCTTTATATAAAGATGGAACTTTGCAGTAATTATTTACCTTGTAGGTTGAWTCTTGTATCCGGACTTTTATGACTGCTGCACCAGTTGTGATTCCTGACATCAGAATCCTGTCTCCTTGTTTTTCTGCTCTTTCCAGCTCAACAATGTAGTCTGGGGGAGAATAGTTGGCTTCTGAGTATTTTAAAATCCGGATAAAACAAAGTAATTTTTGCTAGGTAGACAAAAATCTCCATCATCACTTCACATTCATTAATACAGACAATGCAGATGGACAAGCATTTAAAATTTGACTACCATTTTCTGCTCCGTGCTGAAATACTCTTAATACAGCCTTTTTAGACAGGAATTTGAAACTGAGCATGCCTCAAATTCTCAGTCATGCATCAGGAAGTCTGCAAGGCTCTGCTGAGTATCCRAGGATGGGAAAAATAAGCTGACAGACAGCTTCACACACTAACAGGAGAGAAACACATCGTAAACTGTGTCTACATTCTGGATTTTCCTYTCTTTGTCTACCCAGTTTGTGTACAGCTTGAGTTGAGAATTTGTGGACATMAAAATTTGTTCAGTGGAAAACACAGGAAGAGAATAGCAGCAGCTTATCAAATACCTACACGCAGAACAAAAAGAAATTACTACCTAGAGAATTTTTTTAAAAATCTGGATTAATGACAGCTGTAAGTCAAAAAAAACCCTGTTATTGATCAACAGAAAAAACAGACATGAATAAAAGGAGGTGTAAACCTCTTTATGCAGGTATGCCCAACACGTATGCCTGGAAGGAAGCTTTTTGGATGCACCTGTCCACGCATACTGCCTTCAAGTTTTTTCCACTCGAAATACACCTACCTCCYTAACGAGCATGACCCGGCACTTACCAGGATTTGCACTTCATCCGATAGTTCAGTACGGTTTCCTTCAAACTATCCAGCAGATGCGTTCAGACACTGCACCATTACCTTAATACTGGTTCCACCTGCTGCTTTCATATACACGACCATAGTGACATTATTCTTTGATGGGAGCTGAACGGAAACCTGCTAGAGAAACAGCACAGCTGTCACTACAGGTCAATCAGCCCTTGCATTAAGTGGCTAGTTTTAGTAAGGAGATAAAGTGCCACATGCAGAAACAGAAAAATCCCCTTTTTCTTGGATTCTGTTCCGAACGATGAGATCTTCTAGCACAGGTGTGATTTCACCTGTTCAAACTTTGCTGCTTTCCATACAGCATACAGAAGTTTCTAATGGCACACAGTCTCAAGCATCTCCATCTGGGCCATATATAGAGTAGGTAAAGAAAACCACAGCAGTAGCATTAGAGTCAAAAGTTTTATGCAAAATCTTCTGCAAAGGCTTGAATGTTTTGAAGAAGATTTTGAGAGAGAAGAGATGGAAAGAGCGTGAGATGCCCTAACTTCATATACTAACTTCAGTCGACTGGGAAGATARCACTTCAACCATACAGTCTTCAATGCTCATCTGCTCAGTTAAGAATCCTAAATGCTGTTTGCTACATCTCCTGATGCTTTCAGCCACAGCATGGGCCTCAAACCCATTCTTGGTGGTTTGCTCCGTACCTCCATGTGTTGGGGAAGAAGGTCTAGAACATCTCTTTTGCTCACTGACCACTGGAATATCAGTTCGGGGGTAGCATTACCAAAGGAAAATGGAGTCAGCACGCTGTTCAGCCCCACCATGAAGATTGGCATCTGCAAAGGAAGAATATTGTCACCATAGAAATTGGAAGACATCTTAGGTTTCCTGTATTCTGGACTTCTCACCTCGATCCTGTATGAAGAGCAGACAAATCATTAGGTCACACTACATGCCATTAGAAATTGAATGCGAATGCTTCACAACTGGGAATGGAAGGGGAATGATGATACATGCATCGTAAACTTACTACCAGTAGTATATTCTCTGTGGTACTTTAAAATACAAAACAAACCCTCCTCTCCCTCGATTAAATTACTAACTTCAGTGAAAAGATCCTATCCTCTTCCCACCACGAATCAACTCCCAAAGCACRTGACAGCACTCCAAAGTTCTACAAAGGAATTTCAGGAAGTGCCMTGCATTTGTGAGCTAAAACACAACTGAGGTCAGTACCACTACCTCGGGAATTTGTGTTTTGGCAATTCTAGGCTCCTCCTCACTAATCCCGGGGTACTTCTCTGCTGCCCTCCCCTGCACACTCRCACACAGTCATTTCCCAGACCCTAACTGCAGTTAAGTGCAGAGCTCTAGCCCATTACAACACCTGAATTCCTCGCACTAGGTAAACAGGACTAAAGCAGCCAGCCTGAACAGCTGGACAAGGTTGTTGCCTCTGTTTCATAAGCTAGTAGCAGTACTCGCTTTAGCATGCTAGAATTACTGAATTAGAGAACTGAAGAAGTTCTTTTTACTGATTGCATCACTCAAGTATTAACACCTACCTCAGGGTTTAAGCCCACAGTAAGTTATTCATCACAGAACCCTATTAGGGTAAGAATCCTCCTTAACTTCTGGCCAACAGAAGTTTTCAGTATCGGCTACAATACCTATCTCAGTGGCTGTTTTAAGTTTTGTGGCAGGTACATGCATTCTTACTGCTTTTAACCGAATTACTTCTAATTCCACTTGATCCTGCAAAAATAAAACAACGACTAAGCTTTGAGACATCTGAGTAAACTAAACAGCCTGCAGTGGTCTATAGCTCTACTTCTGAAACAAACCRTCCATACCCTGGTTAAGGGCTCAGCTGTTTTTTGCCACGCGGGGAAGGTTTAGCTACTACATCTCCAGGAGCCGAGTAGGTGGCTATATTGCCACGCTGGCTTTCCATTTCCAAACTGTCACCYGTACAATGGTGGTAACTGCCAACAGAACTAACACACTTAGATTTCTTTTAAAGCTCTTTGATTCCTGTTGACTTCTCTTATGGCTCAAATATTGCCTTTAACAATATCCCCCTGGGGGCACCAGAAAGCAAGAAAAAAGAAAAACACATGGAGAAATAGCAGCTTCCCACACAAGTTGTAACGGCCTCATCTCTTGTTTACAATGGGAAACAAGTTGAACTGAAACAGCAGTTTTACAGTTACCTCTTTCCCTTAGCTGTCACAGCACAACATGAGATCAAACATGCCACTAATGGGAGTTTTTTCCAAGGCCAGCTTTTCAAGGTCRAGGCAACCAAGACAAACCATTGACATTCTTTCCAAGCAGAAGGGAAARGATGAGACTGAAAAGAATATAATGGAAAGATACCTGTGAAAAAACAGTAGCTTTTTGTGTGTCTTCACTAATCACCTGGATAGCACCCTGTACCAGTCGGCTGTTCCCACCGTCCTTGCCGTTACTCATCCAAGTCGGTTAACCTCAGCAATGGAGCAGTTAGTGACAGAGAARTGGATGATGGACTGTAGCTGGGGCCACTTTCTGACATCACCTGAAGTATATTTAAATAAAGCACAAGCTGTTCACTAAGGAAAAACAAACAGACATACATTAGCAAATCTAAACCCTGGGGTTTAGGGAATTAATGTCTCCAGTTGCCTGCTGCACCCCTCTCCTGAAACACACCACTACTGAGGGGGAGAGGAAGCAATAGGTGAAGGGGAGTGAAAAATTCTGATTTGTTCAGAAGAAATAATGCTCACCTGCATCATATTGTGTTGAGTAAGAGTGATTTTCTTTGGAATCAGTTTAAATGGAGGAAAGACCTGGTAAAAGGGAAAATATTCTGCTGTAAAATGTTACACACATTTCTTTTTTGTGAAACATCACTAGACAGAATACTGGGACTCTTAGTGTTGAATCACATGAGCCTGTCTAAGGAGATCTTGGCACAGATTTATTTGTATTTTTATTAGTACTTTATTAGTRCAGAGATTTCTAGTGAGGGAAGTGATTCTGCCTTCTGAATGAAAGGACTAGGAGAAAACAAGGGATACTTTGCCAAAATACAGAAATGGTATCAAYGGTCCCTGAAAACAATTATTTATAGCATTCTTTTTTATATGAATTTAAGAGACATAAAACATCGAGGCTTCAGAATATCATCATAAGTGGGATTTTTTTTTTTTTCTCAAAGAACTTTGAAAAAAAGGATTCCACAGTGGGTCAGAAACACTCAAAGGTGAGCAGATTTAAAAGCTGTGCACTCTTAGCTCGACTTTCCAAGGAGCAGAAGTAAATCTTCTTCCCATCTTGTCCCATGCCGTAGCTACCAGTTGCCTGGACGACAGCAAGAGCTTGAAGTACGTACAGTTCAGAATATTCTCCCACTTCTTCCATTTGCCTGTGAAGACACCTTACCGTGACTTCACCATTCATTTCCTGTACGATAACTAAGAGAACTGAGGGAGGAACTGTCTAATAGTTGTGACTRCTATACTATTGAGGCTTGAACTTTGGATATCCATAGTCCTAGACAGAGGACGCACAGAGCTCCAAGTGGCAAAATACCATCTAATAAATACAGTAAGTGTGAGGGAATCAATTCCTCTGTCAAAAGAAAATTATGGATTGAGCTACCAGGTCTGAATTAATGCAGAGATATATCACTGTTTCCGATGTGTTTCATACGCTCATGTGGTAACACAGAAACATAGGCAGTGGGAGATGAAAAAACATTTTAGTCCTGCAACCAGGAATCTCAAAGAGCTTTACAAATACGAGTTAATCGCCACAGCCTGCCAAAAAAGTTATTTAGAAATTCATAAACATTTTACAGAAGGGTAAGTGGAGATTCTCCTGAGAACTCACTGCTAAAGCTGGCAGTTAAGAGTCCCAACACCTCTCATGTACTCTACCAACATTTACACAGTGAGCCAGCAAATAGCAAGGGGATTGTAAATAGGTTTTCTTCTGTAATTATCAGTTCTGTTTTGTGAACTTTATCAGTTAGTGATATCAGTTAGGTGAACATTATCAGTTAGCACTTAAAAGTGCTCCAACCTGCCAACTGTAATACTCACACAAGTGTAACGAGAGGAGATGCTGCTTGCAGCTTCAGYTTCACGTACTTGAAGTATTTACTCCACAAGGGAAGTCGCTGAAACCAGGACTCGAACGGTAACGAGAGACTTGCCAATCTCATGCTAGATTAAAAAGAGAATGGGACAGGAGAAGGGAAGGGAGTGCTTCATACCTTCTTCCTTGAGGGCTCAGTATCCATGTCCTGCTCTGGATGCTTAAGCCTAAGACCTATCTTGGTGCCGCCTCCTCTCTGTGAGCAGGGAAATATATCCTACTACATTAGGTTTTAGAAACATTTGAGCTTCCCTGAGACTGCATCACCTTATCAGTGAGATCCACCTCCAACTCATGCATGTCAGACACATGCAGGTAGGCTGTAACTGGTCCCAGGAATCCCAGAGATCATAAATTTCCAGGCTTAAAAATCCAGACTGCAAAGGGATGACCTGTAATGAAAGCAAACATAGCAACTGAAGAAAATACACATTTTTGTCTCTATTATAGAGAAGTTAAACTTACAGAAAGGAGGTGTTCTACTCAAAAGCCCAAAAGCCATTGCTCAAATCAACTGCATTGATCGTTGGTAGGCATTGATTTGACATAAGAAAAGCTTCACTGGGCTCAGCCCACACAATTCACCACAGGATTGCTTCCTGTAACAAAGCGAGCAGTACTAGCTTAGCTATGGAGTAACAGTATTAAAAAAAMCAAAAACCCAACCAAAACCAGCAGCAGCACTCCTACAACTTTTTCAGCTGAGGATCTCAAAAACACTTTTCAAACGTCTATTACATCTCACAAGGGACTGTCAGAAGTAACATGAAAAACATATAGACTTATTTTACAACTCAAGTAAAACAAAATAAACTCCATGTTTCCAGCCAAGACACAGGGAGGCCATTTACCCCAGGTAACTAAGGACCAAAGCTTGAGAAAGAACAGGGAGAAAGTGCATCTCTGTTGCCTCTTCTTACACTTACACAACACTGTCAACAGCTCAGAAATCCAGTGAACTTTAATGATGCACAGCCAAGTGAACAGCAAATTACCCGGGAGCACAGGCACGTGACCAAAGAACAAGACAACAAAACGACATGAAAGAGGAAGACAGAGGAAAAGCATGCRGGGGGAGAACACCTGAGGATAGGAGCATGGCATCTCTGGAGAAAGGAAAAGAGTACCTGACTTTATCAACAAAAAATGGGGTTTGCTGGAGGGAGCTAAACAGAGGGCAGTGTGGGAGTAGAACTGTTACAAGGCTAAAGAAGGAAAATGAGAGTGTTTTGACCCATTCAGTGCTCAGGATTCTCATTGTGCCTCTCTTGACTAGACATTTTTAACTAACTTTTATTCTGGAAGAGGCTCTCACACCAAGAAGGCCTTCGTGATTTTCCTATCCATAGTCTACTTCACCTGAAGTTTATATCGATCCAAGACTTCCATGGGATGGTGTGGAAATGCAAGGGAAGAAGGTGACAGCTTGATGGGAAGGTAAAYCTTCACCTCCTGCTCATGGCTGACTGGTATGGGGAAGGAAGCCTCAGAGCCATCCTACAAACAAAGGGAAAAAAGGAAGCAATCTTTCAAGCAAAGTAGCTTACCATCAAAAGGAGAAAGCTTGCGGTTTTAACCGTTAGCAAATGAYAGGTAACAGAACTAGACACTTTATACAAGCCTGAACAGGTCTGAAATCCTGCAAAGAAGATTTGTACTAATTGCTTAGGACATAAGCTTAAAAAACGCGTATCTGMAATCAGCTGCTTCTTTTTTGAGGTAATCAAAATGTCACTATAACACGCTGGATTGCCTCCAAAATATTTTGCTCTGTATAAAATTAAGAGACAGGAGTCTGTGGCTACATTTATATTAGTTCCTGAACACATTTAATTTACATTCCCAGGTGCTGAGGCCAGTTGGCATGGAGTAACTTGCTTTGAAACTCATCAGCTTCAAAAACTACATCTAATTCACCTATGGAGAATGGTCCCTGGAACACTCTCACTCCAAAACTTTGTCTGGAAATTGTTTACAAAAATGCTACTTGGCAAAGAGCAAGTGTGCCATGGACCGGCACACGGTCTAGGTAAGAAGCAGCCAYGCTGCACGCAGCTCAGGTAAGAGCTGCTGCTGCTGCTGCGACACCAGAGCAGAAAGTTCAAGAGTCACTGCTGTAATTCAATTTTTCCCGGCCTTTCTATCAAAGTGCCTGGTTTCTCACATTTCTGAGGGAGTCCGATTTGCCTCTTGGACTGCTCACAACTGCAGAAGGTATTGTCTGTGAAAACCTTGTAGAGAGTAACTTGCTCTTGCAGGAGAAATATGGCATGACTTGAAGCACAGAGCAGTTCTTTCACATAGGTGTGAACAAGAGTATTATTGTATGATCTGAGGGACTAGAAAAAAAAATCTGAAGAAAACTACTACCACCTTTCCGTCTTACCTGTAAGAAGAACAGAAACCAGTTCAGGACCTGAACTATATGGTAAGACCCCTTATGAGAAGACAGGAGCTCTTCAAAATACTCCTTTGAAAAATGGTGAGTTATTCTCAGGTTCTGCAAATTGACAGAGATCAGTGAAAACTSTGTCCTCTTCCAAGGAAAACCCGACGCACTTTCCACAAACACTCACAGAACTGAGCATTTCTGTAGAGGTTTGTAACACAGTAAGATCAGTATGGATGAAATGTGAATAGAAATGTGTGTGAGAGAGAGACTGAGGGAGAGACTGAGATAACAACACAGCAAGGGTTAATTTCCTTCTCTCTCYCTCATTTCCTTATTAGTGCTGAATATCTGTAACACAATTCATCATGGCACTCCATTTGGCAGCTGCTCGTTGTTAACTAAACACATATTCACATCAGATAAATACACTTTAGTGCTGTTGGTATCATAAACTTCTACAGCAATCACATACTCTTGCTTCACTTCCAGTATCCACCTGTCTCCCGGGCAGGCAGTGAAACCTGAAATAAAACACATGGTTTGCTCCCGAGAACCATCAACAGCAACTAATGGTGGTAACACATTTTTCATGAAGAAATGCAAGTCTATTACCAAAAGTTATTAATCTGCAGATTAATAACAAGCACTCCTAAATTGGCTTGGAAACCTGAMGTTTGCATCACGTTTTGTCCTAGAGCAATGAGAGTGCCAGTGATGCTAATTTCTGTAACGGAGACATCTTTCTGCTGCCAATAAACAGATTTCAGTGCAGAATGGAGAAGGACAGCCATGAGGCAGCCAGCACTTATGGTCACTGTGAAACTYTTCTGGATAGGAATTAGTGACTCAAGCAGAAAGGCTCTCATTATTTATCCTCCGAAGTATCCAGTATCATGTAAAATCTAATTCTTGAATCCAAACACTCTCCAACAAAAATAGTTCAGCAAGCAGCACAAAGGCAATCATGACACATGCTTTCCAAGCTCCGAGGCCCATTATCTGTTGTTAATCTTTAGTTTAGTTAATTACTCTGATTTAGAGAGCAGCCCRTCAAACAGAGAAAAGCCAACTTCAATTTTCAAATGAATGCACTTGAAAAGATGCAGTCTGCTTTTGCTTTAAGATTTAGATGCCCACTGCCAACATAATGGATGCAATTATRTTTTAAAGAAGTATGTTCATGATCAAAACAAACAAAAAAAAAAAAGTGTGAGTTTTACAGTCAAACTTTCATTTTCTTATTACTTAAAAATCCAGCTTCTACAATATAGTGCAATTAGGAAGACCAGATACAGCTCRCATGTGAACATCTTTGTTCTTGTACAAGAATTCTTTCACGATTTTCATTTTATTAAAAGAGAATATGGATGTCCYCAGAGAGCCCAAGTAACTACTCTGACAAGTTAAAGCATTCAGAGAAACTCAGAATCGGACCCCAAGATTTCTTGTTTGCCTTTACGGTCTCTTTTACTACAAATCAGGTTTGTCATACTTGGGAAAGAGGACAGCCATATATCGGGACACAAGATCTAGCTGGAACTCTAGAAGGGTAGTCTCATGAACAAGGACAAGATTGCTCTGTCCCAACTCCACTGATCTCACACTGGCTGTCTTCACCTCCAGGTCACTGGAAGAAAGTCAGACCCACCAGGTGCAATAACTTGGTCGCGAAGTTCAAGGGGAAGCTCTAATTCTGCAAAAAGGTCACTTTAGAAATTACAGGAATCTGATAATCTTCTACAGAAAGGAGAATTTGCAGAGAGACTAAAACTCATGGACTCTTGCTAGCTGACATAGTAAAACCAAACTTTCTTTCCCTTTAAATATGAAGACGACAAGAAGCATTTCCTTCTTAGGAGGAAGAGTTACCACTTTGGAATTATAGCAGGAGAGCTTATCTCACAAGTAATACCTTCGCTGTCCAGGGCTCTCACAGCTAACTCCAGGCAAGAATAGTCCACACAGAGTTCTCCAGTTCAGGAGATAATTTCAATAATATCATATCACGTCTGTCATATCAACAATGACATCACAACAGAGCAAATGGCCTGYCACTACAACAAGAAAACAAATAATCCTTAATTCAGCATCTACAAGCTCATACTGGCTTCAAAACTCATGAAAAGCTAGTACCAGTGAAAATAATAAAGAACAAATAGGCAGCTTCCCATCCTACAGAGCCTRAATAATATGCTCTCATAAACTGTAGGTTTTTCAACAGAATAATTACATTGTTATTCTTTCTAAAAATTTACATCTATGTGTACAATCCTATGCTCTATGAATTTTTACTTTTCTATCTACCACGCTCCTCAGCCGTCACAACACTGCTTAGCTTTCTGTCTTGTGAAGACTGAGCAGGCACCAAAGCTTTTTGGGAGCAAGTGGCACCACTCTCATAAACGGGCTCAACAGTGACTGTATCGTAACGTGAGGAGGCCTGAAAGAAAGACAGGAAGATGTTTTTCCCGCCTCCACTCACAGGTTTATCTTTAAATGGGCTTTTAAAAAAAGTGGCAGAGTGCTTAAATAAACACAGGTTTATATTGTCATTAAAACGTTCCCTTTTTTAGTATTTATTCCTCTAATAACCTGCTTTAATGCATTTGTCTCAGTGCTGGGTAGAGGTCACTCACAACAGCTCACGTATCAAGTTCCAAAGGTGCAGAGGCCAACAGCTGATGGTCCCTCTTCTCCCAGTTTTGATGTTGACACTGGCCAACAATAAAAGCCCAGAAAACAAACCAGCCCTGCTCTGCCTACACAAACCGGCATCCCACAGCTAAGCACAAGGAGATGGGACATCTCCTCAGCCACCCGCTCCCTGTCAGATCACAGAGGCTCCTCRGACTACAGTGCTTTTAAACAAGGCGAGAGCCTTCTGTCTCGCAAGCACACAGCGCAGCCATGCCCRCCACCCCACAGGAAGATTCTGAGCTCAGAGTTTTGTTTTTTTTTTCAGGACAGCCCCTTGTGCTCTCCAAACCTTTCCCCAGCCCAGGAAAACAAGCCACTGACCCCCCCTCCATACATCCTCCCTCAGCCCCTTCTTTCTCTAGCCCTGTTACCAGAGGGTTCCCACCCCCTCAACACTCCCTTTTTTTTCTCCTCTCACCACCACTCCCTTTTTCACCAAGAGCAACGGCCCCTGCTTCCCCATACCACTGCCCGCTCTCTGGGAATAACAGCCCCCCCTCAGCCTCTAGCTCCAAGGGAACCCGGAGCTCCCGGCTGAAGGGCAGCAACACTTTGGGCACATTTAGCTTAAAGGCGAAGCCAGGCACCACCAAGAACAGGAGGAGGMAGAGGASAGCAGACAGYCCACCCCGCCTCACCCTGTCAGACCGCGGCCACAATGGCGCCGGCGGCAGAGCGCCCTCCCTGCCCGYCGCCACCCTGCGCATGCGCGAGGCGGCCCCGCCCACCTCCCCGTTCCCGCCCAGGTGTAGTGCATACCTCGCCGCCTGCGCCGTGCGCATGCGCCCTGCCGCCTACCGGTCCGCGGTGGGGGAGGCTACTGGGCTCCCGCCACCGAAGGGCTGAGGTAAGAGGGAGGACTCGCCCTCAGAGCCCYGCTTTGCGCTCTGGTCCCGGGAAGAAGCAGGCGAGCCTGGCCTTACCTCACACCCCCGGTCTCCTCCGCGAGGGACGGGCACAAGCCCCGGTCTTCAGACCCACCCTCATCCCCCAAAGGGCCAGACAGAGCGGCTCGCACACAGTAAAGCTCTGCAGCCAGACAGCAGCGTGGAGGGATTGGTTTTTATTTCAAAAGACAGTAAGACAATTTTTCAATTTAGTATCAAAACAATTGATAGGGTTCTTTTCTTCAGATTGGCCCCTAAAACTGCTACAACCAAGCAGCATGCTCGAGCACAAGCTACACACCGCGAGCTTGACACATCTCCACACTCACGCCTCACAACAACTACACATCAGCAATGCACAACAAGATGGCTTGTACCTTAAGACACTAAGAGAGCACTCCTGGCCAGGAGGGTAGGCCTCGGTTCCCTCCCTCAGGGTAGGCAAAAAAACTTCCCCAAGAAAACAAGGCTGTTGTACTTAAGCTGTTAAGTGTAACCCAGCAATGAGCAATAAAGCTTGGTGCGTCAGCACTTAGTGAAGGCAAATTCAACCCCTGTGTAGCAACRGGTTAGAGGGGCCATGGCTTCTCTAAGCCTACCAGGAAAGGAAGCGGCCAACAGTGGGGGAAGGGAAGGGAAACAACCCCTGTGAAGGTTCAATTGTTCAGATAACAGGCTTGGCTTTAAAAAAAAAAAGTCTCCTTTTGCCCAAGTTGCTTCTCCGCAACACAGAGAGTTACCTTAAAGCTGAGAAACTGAATTGCTCTTTTGGCAAACAGCTCCTGGAAAGGAAGCTTTCCCAACAGGCTTCCAGCCCTAGCCTGGCTACTCTGATTCAGCGGCCCACAGCCAGGAACCGTCACACCCTTCTTCCTCCCCTGCCAAAGCAGGGTGGCCCAGAGCTGATTAACAGAAGGTTAATATCAAATTTTAAAGCCAAGAGCTTTAAAGTGTAGCTCACCAGCCTCACGAGTTATTTGGAATGTTTACAATGGTTGCTACAAAAAAAGGTAGTTACAAAATGTATACATCTCAAACATGCTCCCCCAACATTATTGCATTGTTTATTTCCCTTAATAACGCTGTTTGAAGCTCTGCCCAACCTGATGGCCTTTAACCCTGAGGCAAAGGAGAACATTTGTGTTTGGTCAAGTTGGCAACAGAAAGTAAACKCTGGTCCCCAAGGGTTAGAGGTCAGCAGTGGCTGGGCTGGCCCCCCCGGGCATCGTGTGGCGGAGGCAGTGGCAGGGATCCATTACATCTCGTTCAGGTCTAGCAGGGTCTGATCCAGCATTCTTTGCGTGCAGAGATGCTCCTCTTTGGTGGATTTCAGTTTATCTGGCAGGAAGCAAGAGTCAAGAGTTACAAGTCAGCTTCAGACAACCGAGAAACCTTCGCCAAAGAAAGCTYGCACTAGCCCCTTCCCAGCACGCTGCCGCAGCAAGTCCTCAGACCGGGGGTGCCTGGCTGGGTGCAGCTAGAAGCTCTGAAGTTACCTGGCTCATTTGTAGCCCTTGCCTCTCGCATTGCCGGTGCTCCCAGTCGGCATGGTCACGATGTACTTTTAGCCAGTGCTCTAGGCAGTGTTTTGCATGCAGGTGCCTCCGACTGTAGCTAGCTTTCCCCAGGGCTTCAGTATTTCCAGACAGCAGACCCCCGTGGCCCAGCAAGGCACTCAAGAGCAACACGGAGGTAAAACACACTTGGAAATCACCCCCTGGAATTACAGCTGGTTGTGCCCCTCTTCCCCCCCCAGCACAGGACAGAGATGCCAAGCTGGTCACCAAGACCGTAACTACCTAGCAGCAGGGAGCAGACAACCATGCCTCAAGGACAGCGGGGAAGAGGCCGTTTTCAGTGAAGGGCAGGCAGGGAGCACGTAGGAGCGAGGGTGCTGCAACTCTGCCCAAGACTACAGGCAGCTGCACAGTCAATTCTCACATGTTCCTTAAGCCAGGAGGAGAGCTCAGATCAGCAACTAGCGCTCTAGGTAGGCTTCACTCCAAAGGTGAGCCCACCCATATCACTGAAGACATCCACACGCTGGGACACTGGACAGACAGGCTGTAGAAAGATGTCCTTTAGGTACAGGCAGTTTCTCAAAGCCACTCCCCAACCTCCCCAGAGTCAGAAACTGTGCACAGAGCAAGAAGCAGCCTTCCTAGAGCACTAGCAACTGCAGCGTTTAGATTCCCTGCAGGCACTCAAGACACAGCTTCATGCTGTGGATTTTGGGACTTGCTTTCAAGATGTCCATGAGCTTTCCCAACCCATTCCGGGGCTCTGCAGCTGCACTGAGGTCAGGCCCCAGGAATGACTTCCAGGGGCTTCCCCCAAACCTTCTAGGTTAGGACTCAACTATGTAGGAAAGTACTACAGGTGTGCGGTGTCTTGCAGACAACGAGGTCAGTCATTTATTGTTAGAAGCCATCATTCCATGCAGCAGGACATCCTACAGTCATTCAGCTAACAGTAAATTAAGTCRTAGCACTTGACAGGCATCTTTTAGCAGACATAAGCCTAACTTCACCCCACCCCTCTCTTGGTGGGTGCAGCCATTCTGGTTCCACRGAGGAGCCAGGCAGGACCCCCTGGACAAGTGAACAAGACTGCTCAAAAAACAGCCAAGTCTGAGGGTTATTTCACCAAGAATAGAGGTTAGCTTTATAAAAAAAAAATAACACTCTTAAATAAATTAGAGGATAAATTCAAGTGCCCCATTAAATAGCAGCAATTGCATAAAATTTGCAAGTCTGCCAGTCTTAAGAATGATCAGATTTCACTGTGGTCCACAGCATTGGTGGTCGCAATAAGCTTGTTTAATGGCATTAGTGGGCCCCCTTCTCAGTCACACAGATCATGCAGCGTTAACTTCAGCTCGTTAGAGAGCAGGCGATTTTTCTCAAGCTGGCTGTACAGGCGCTCTGCAGCAGTAACAGGATTAGGGGAAACAAGAGGAAGAGAGAAAAAGAGAGAAAGGGAAGGTTAGTAGAGTACCAAGATGAGCACATCAAATAAGCTGTCTCCATAMCGTGTCCCTCTGAGGATCAAGTCTAGGCTATTAACACAGATGAAGCCAGGGAGAAMAAAAGGTTTGTCTTACTCTAAGTTGTGTTTCAGCTCAGGAAGATCACAGAGGAAACCAAGTGCAGGCAGAAATGGAAGTGCTGCCAAGGGCTGGCGAAGGCAAAGAAAGGAAGAGAACACCAGAAGAGGAGCCTGCAGGCTGGGCTGGGCTCTACCCAGGTAAGGAGAGAGACTTGGGATGTGCTTTAAGCCTGCGGAGCACTTTGCAGAAAGTAGTCATCCTACCACAGCTGAACCAGAAGCACCTTCCAAAATGAGCCACACAGCAGTGGGATTGATGGGTTTTAACCGTAGGACAGGGACACCAGAAGAACTGAGAATGACAGCACCTCATACCTGACCTGGAGGACACTCCTCCAAGGATGTGCCTTTGTGCCACACTAACAACCCGCCACGTCTAGACAAGAGCTGAAGGCAGTATCTGCTTCAGGTACAGGACAGAGGAAGTTCTGGAGCACAGGCTCCTATTTTATGTCTGCCCCAGAACAACTAAATGAGCAGGGCACAAACTGCCACTGCATCTGACAGCCTTCACCTCCCACCCAGTCCCTGTCCTTACAGCCTTGCAGGGCTCCARCAGCCACACGTGTCCCCAAGGCCGGTGCCAAGCACATGTACTCATCAGGAACTCCAGGGAAAGGGAGAACTGGTCTGATCTTCTCCCAGGAAAGGTCACCTCTCAGGGCTGGATGGCCACTGTCCTGCTATGCAGCCTGTCAGCCACAAGCAGCCACCGCAGAGAACCAATTCAGCATCTATCTCTGCCCATCTCCACAGGCAGGGTCYTCCTGGCCTGACAACTCCAATCCCTGCATTTGGGAGAATTCCAGGCAGTGAAAAATCCTTCTATGACAGCTTCCAGCCTGGCAGAACTAATCATCACAAACTGTAGCAATACGCACAGCRTGCTGCCTCTGCCTGATGAGCAAGCATAAAGCACAGCAATTCTTGCTGGCCTTAGGCTTCTTCTCAAATCCTTGTACTACAAGGTCCCCAGGAATCTAGGGCACCCGCTGAAGGGGATCTACGCCATTCCTCATTGCTTTCAACCTAGGAATATTTTGCTCTTGAACAAGACCTGGCCAGGCAAGATTCAGGACACCAAGTCAAGCTGTTCACATGGAGCAGCCAAAGCACGTCCCACTCTCCAGAGTCTCAGCCCAGTCCCTCCAGCGTGACAGCCACACACAAGGGGGGAAGCTCACCTCCACCCAGCCACCCTCAGCTCCTCTCRCCCTCAGCACCTGCTCTAGCTGCACCTCACTCTGCAGGACAGAGGGTAGTACGATCGATTGTCCCTTCTTTAAAGCCACCAAGGGACCAAGCAACAGCCAGAGAAGCCAACAATTTCTGTCCCACCACAACCTAACTAGAATCGAAGGAAGTTGTGGTATGGGGGACAGGTACACCCCATCCTGGCCTTTASCAGAGCCTACCTTGCACATCAGCTGCTAGGGACTCGCTCTCTGGCCCCTGTGCTGGCTCTGAGCAGGTAGCCTGGGCACCCTGATGCCAGTCTCCAGCCCCAGGTGATCAGGGCTGGTCCTGGGTCTCCAGAATGGCAGAGGACGGGAGTGAACTGCAGTCARAAGTACCAGTGACTGTAGGCTGGAGCAACGGCTCACAGCCTTCAAGCAAGCATTACTGTTTGTGGACAGGGACCTGATAATCCACCCACGAGGGAGCAGACTGACTGAAGTAATTAGCATGATCCTTCCTAGACCTCAGGAACAGCTCCTCAACATGGAACGCTTGCCCAGGTCTGCTGGGGCTAGCTCCAGTGTTTGGCCTGCTCCCTTCTCCACCCAGCCCGCAGGGCAGCCTTACCAGCCATCCTTGCAACCTGGGCAGCTCCAGGACWTGTGCCTCCTGGTCAGCTAATCTGCATTTGCAGCACTCCTGAGTCAACAGCCCAGCTCACRGTAACCAGCCTGCACAAGCCTAGCAATCCAGTCAGACCAGAAGCCTCTCAAAACCTCCCAGGGCAGAAGTTGCATCACCCACCCATCCATCCATCYACCACCCAGHGTGGAGTTCCATCAGGACGAGCAGGGAAAGGGCCTGCCACAGCCCAGCCTTCAATAACATCGCTTGCAACACCGCTGCGCAACAGCRGAGCCACCAGCTCCACACAGCGCGAGTCAGTAACAAACCTGCAGCTGACAGGACCTCCCCGTGAGGAGAGAGGCCATTTCACAARGGCAGGGTGCCAACTCCCACCCGGTAAGAGCTGGTAACCGAACGCTGGGCTGGAAGCCTTCACACACCCAGACACTCGTGACAGAAGCCCTGTCCCTCCCACAGGATCTAAAGCCCCTACTCCAGCTGCAGGTTTGGTTACGAGGAGTTATGGGTTCTTGCTTTGTGCTTACAGGGCACAGTTATTGCTCCAGGAGAGTCAGACCACCACCTGCCAGAGCTTTCCAAGCTATTACCCTTTGAAATTTCTTGCAGGAACGCTCTCTCCTTCCCCACCCAGACMGGCAGAGAGGGGATAGCCCTGACACAGAAGACAGAGTGAGAACAGGCTGGGGCAGTTCAGCGTGTCTGGACTATCCTTACTGCTAGTGCCATTTGTGTGGAGAACGGAGTGACACAAACCTGAGGAAACCACGGGAGGTGTCCCATTTCATCAAAACTCTGTTCATGAAGGGCTCTTCGGGCACTGTAGYAGATGAACCAATCCAGAAAGGAAAAAGTATTTGACAAGCCACCACGAGGCAGCACATACAGTTATGAGAGGCTGATCGGTGTTTAKGATACCAGAGCAACTAGCAACAGACTCAGACCAGCTGTGATGCACGTCAAGTGTCTGCAGCCTGCTGCCAGCTGCAGTGCTCAGTGTAAAGCTCCATGCCACACTCCCAGAAGGATCCCGTCACCCTCGGCCCCTGCACAGGGAGGGGAAGACTCAGCAAAACACGGATTCCCTGGCTCAGATGCCCACAGCCCTGCTGCGGTGCATTCCCATTCCTGAAGCAAGGGGCCATACATCCCCCCCACAGGCACAGGCAGCACCTTGCACCCAACCAGTCCGGTCCAACTGGAAACCAGCCAGAGCTCACTTGATATTTATTAGCTTTCACCCCCTGCCAGTGACCTAGTGACTATCAGGCGTGGTGACTGCCCACTGCAAGCCAGCATTTGGCAACCGGTGCTGGTGAACACTACAGAGCAGGCAGGTGCGAGGAGTGTCTTCAGCCAGGCTGAAGCAGGCACGGCTCGAGGTCTTCCTCTATAAACCCCAGCCTCCCATTTGACCCTACAAGAGCATGCTGCGTGCTGAGGCACCGTTTGCAGAGCTGCAATTCACATCTGTGAGCCAATAAGACACCCAAAGGGAAAAAATCCAGCGCGTTAATGAAGTCTGTGTATTCCACCAAGGGTGATGAGGGTTACACTGGTTTGAAGGCAACATTGAAACAGTTACTCTAAAGCAGCAAGTGGTCACTAGAAACCCATTTCTCAAAAGCACCAGCCGTTCCATTCAATTTATACACGAATTGTTTTCCTTAAAAAAGGTGACATCATGCTCAAGCAAGAGGCAAGAGAAATACAAAAGGAGCTTTATGGCTCTACACAAGATATGCAGATGAGAACAACATACTCCCAGCTACGCCCAGACATCGAAAGGGCAGCCCCTCAGAGCACAGCAGTGTCTGGCACATCGGGTCAAACAGAGCGAGCTTTGTTTAGGAGCAAGTGCAGCATAACTAGGGGGCTGCTGCTGCTGTCAAGCTTCAGCGTCTTTACAGCACTCGTTCCCAGGGATGCCCTGTGCACAGTAACTGGAAAAAGGTACTGGAATTCRGAGCGAGATGACGAGAGCATGAATGCAGGGTGCAGATGCAGAACAAGCCACCAAGCAGGGAGGCAAATCCAAAGTGGAGTTTGGAATCACAAGCCTTATCTGTGTGAGACAGAAGGAGACACTAATTTTAAGAGAAGCTTAAGTGTTTGTGCACAGCAAACTTTGCTTAGGGAGCTTTCAGATGCCAGCGTTAAGGCTCTTCCTCTGCAGTGCAAGTACCTGGCCTCTCCTTGGTTAGTGGTAAGGACTGTGCGGAGCAGCTGTTAGCAGAACCCGCCGCAAATCTGAACAAAAAGCCGAGTAGCAAAGTTGCAGAAACATACGAGTTCAGCTACTTCCACAGATCAGTTCATGATCCAGCCCATCTCAAGCCTGTTACAGCAATTCCTAAGGAATCCACTCGAGCGCTATCCACAGCCTCTTCCAGGAGGAATCCCAAGACCATGGCCCAGTGGCTCCAGCAGGCAACTAAGCCACATTACCTTAGGAAGCCTTTCCCAGTGGAATTGGGAATTGCACTCAAGAGTTCAAGTCAGAACCCTTTCAGGCCAGCACAGCACTTRGTGTTACACATGCAGATCACAAGGACCTAGAGTTAGAGTACAGCATGCTGCAGGGAAGCCTCCACAATCCTGGAGGCAGAGATCTGTAGAAGTAACCTAGACAGTGCCATTGATTCTCCAACTACGAAAATCACAGCAAACCAAGCAAGCTCTGGCGGTCTAGCCTGCTGAAGCGAGAGGCGAACACCAGCCAGCTCATATTTACATGGAAGTCATGTCATTCAGGGCGTGGTCCAGTTCCTCACTAATTGCTTTGTACTTCAGTTTCTGGGCATAGAGCTCATCTAGAAGAGGTTTAGGAGGAGAACAAAAGGGAAACAATGAGGGAAGGCAGAGGAGTTCTTCCAACACCCTGGGGCAGGAAAAGCACTATGGGATTCATGAACAGAAGAAAATGAAGTTAGATGTGGAGCCATCAYGACTCCGTATTAGTTCCCAACAATGAACGGTGGGTTCCAACAGCCTGAGGACAGTCTGACCAGCAAGTGCCTTCCAGGATTACAAGCCAGCTCCGAGGGGAGCAGAGCCAAGAACTCAAACCACATCAGCTTGTGAGAACAAGCTGTCCAGCTAGGTCAGCAAGAACCACTGACAGGAGGAGTAGCAGGGAAGGRCAACTCCATCCGCTTCGGGAGAAGCTTGCTACACCTAAGGAAGGCACAGATCAATTGAGGTGCTTTGCTCCCACCTTCAGCCTCAGTACAAAAACCGGCTTGGGAGAAGTCAGTCATGTAATAGTCCCRGGCATCAGAGGGAATTCCCATTCTGTAGTACACAGCTAGGCAGGGTGAGCCRAACAGACAGGCCACACCTGTGTTCTCCATCAGATAATGGAGCAGACGGGCAGATCACCCGCCTTCAGGGGAGGAGGCAGTCCTGAAACTCTTACTGATGCACTCCTTGAGCACTGTGCAGACCTGGCACAGACTTCTCCCAGCCCTGGCTGCCTAGGCTACAGTACAGCTGGTAATGTTGTTAACGGCTTCACAGAGCCCAGAGAACTTTGTCAGTTGTCATAAACTAGGTCACTTCAGCAACAAGGCTGGAGACCAGAGCCAACTCTCAATCAACGTGTTTCAAGGGGAACATGCAGGGATTTGGAGGAGTTTTTGCAGTTCCCAATAAAAGCTTGCCCTGGATCATGAGGTGGCTCAGATTGCTGCTTGGCTGCGCTTCTGGAACAGCTCAGCTGACACCATTGCTATTTCTAGATAGAAAACCTCCTGAGTGACTCCAGACGGTAGGACGTGGCTTTGAATCTCCAAGACCTGGCACTAAAAGACCACAAAGGTACACGCTATGGTCGAGGCAGGAGGCCTGTAAGAGTTTTGGTTTACCAGCACCACCACTCCAGCCACAGCTATCCACAGAAGAATCTGGCCACAGCCCCAGATTTAAGGGAGGCAGTTGGAACCTTCTTCCACAGCTTGGGGAAAGGTAGGATTCTGCATCGGCTGGCCTCAGAAGTGCTCCTGAAGTACTGTGAAACCAGGAACAGGAGGAGGAAAGGAACCCATCCTTGGCACAGGCTAACCACCATACTGCATGGATGGGGCTGCTGGTGATTTAATCTTCAACCAGGACTGACACTGGGGAGTCTGAGTCTTCATGGGGGCTGTTTCAAGACTCACTGACTACTGTGGGTGACTTGCAGCAACACTGTCTGCAGCAGACAGCCACGTGCGTGAGATTCTGCGCACAAGTATGTTATTGTAACCAATTCCTGTTGAGTTCAGGCATTTTTTTCCTATGCCACTCCTTAAATTGGGGTAAGCTGGAGCATAGGAATCCAGTYACATTCCTGAGGACATCACAACCAAGATACACCAGCCGCACTATCTGTCGCTATCAGTCAGATACGGCAAGGTGTTTGGATCAAGAGCTTGATACCTGCCGCAGCACAGCCAGGGAACTGTTTTCAGAGTAGATACATGGGGCATGACTCTTGAGCCCAGAGGCACCAAGCCTCACCCTGGCCGAGTTAGGTCATGCTCCAAGTATTGAGGAGCAGAGCAGTGTCTCCACTCTCCAGCTATCTGGGAGACAGCCTTCCTCAGCTCCCCACTCCTCATCACATATTCTTTGGCTTCCCATCCCCAGAATGTACCTTCCAAATCATCAATGGTCTTCTCCAGCTTGGCTACAGACCGTTCAGCAAATTCAGCACGGGTCTCCGCCTGCCAGACAAAAGCGAGCCAGTTAGCACAACAGCTTTGGGATATAGCAAAAGACTACAGAGGCATCAGCCTGAGCCCGTGAAGTCTCCCACCCTCCACAGCTCTCCCAGCTGGGCCAGCCCAACATGGTCACTCACCTCTTTGAGTTTATCAGTCAGGATCTTGATCTCTTCTTCATATTTATCCTCTTTTTGAGAGTACTGTGGAAAAGGAGAGGAGTCAGCAGCCAGCAGCCCTCAGCAGCCCCAGGTACCTCCCACTCCAGAGAGCCCACAGCTACAGAGGGAGACTTAAATTCCTCACTGCAGCGCAYGTGCCCACAGAAACTTCCAAGTGGGAGTTGTTCACATCCCTACCCTAGTCCAACAGAACTGGGTCAGGCAGCAAGTCCCACATCATGCACGTAACACAAACTTGGGCGCAGAAAAATTCTCATCCCAGCAGCATAAACACCTTGGCTGATCGAGTCTGCCCCAAGGCAGGGAAGGGCAGCGAGACTTCCCGCGCTCCCAGCTTCTGCAGTCAACATCAGCCCTGCACTGACATCCGTTAGCTCTCCTGGGAGAGCAAGCACRGCTCTCCTTGCTTGCTTAAGGTTGCAGTTGCATCATTTCCATCCCAGTGGGTGCTCTGCTGTCACACACCCTCCTAACAAAACAGAAGTTTCTGGCCCTTGGACAAGCAGCCCTACCTTCTCAGCCTGAGCCTCAAGAGACTTGAGATTGTTGGTGACATTCTTCAGCTCTTCTTCCAGCTCGGAACATTTACTGTGGGGTTTCGTAAAGAAAGGGGAGAGAAAAAGGAAAAGAAGTGGGAGGGAAAGACAGGAGAGACACGAAGTGAATCCATGTGCAGGGAACACGAGGAAGTTCTTTAGGAGACGGTCTGCGATCAGACTGGATGGGACCCTGCTTTGAGGCACTTGTGCGGAAAGCAAGTTCCCTTCCTGCCTCCAAGTTCATATTTTAAGTATTCTGCCAGCACATGCACAGGGCACTGAGCTGAGCAGCTGAGATGTGGACACAGATCTCTGCCGGACTTGGAGTCTTCAAGTAAAAGCTGCATGTTTAGTTTGCTGTAAGGAGGGAAGCTGTTCTGACAGACAGATGGACAGCCACCACCACTCAGACAGGAATATTTATGGGCAGAGAGGACAGAACATTCCAGGAGAGAGAAAGACGCAGGTAAGCTGAGGAAAGGAGTGTAGCAAGAAGACCACAAGAGTTCTGGTTTAATGGTTCAAGGAGGGAAAGGTTAGTACCTTTTCTTCAGCAACAGACAGACACTTCAAGTTCTGGTCCATCACTCTGATCTGCTCCTGCAGCTCCCGGCAACGACTGTTAGTGACGGTCACACGATGGCACAAGCCAGGTGGGGGCAAGGGTCAAAAGGAGCACCAATAACACAATACCGCAGAGTAAAAAAGGGGGTAGGGGAAAAACACAAAAAAGTCATGGTCATGACATGCATGTCTGGGCAGGAAGCACAGTGCTACTGCTGCGTACACACTAACTTTGTTAGACAAGGCCCAGAGTACAGAAAGGCCCTGACCAGCTCCTCAAGGATCAGYTAAAGCATCCAGACACGTGAAAGGAGCTCAAACACCGCAATTTGTGTATCTGCTCCGAGCAGAGGAAGTCCAGCTTGCTGCTCAGCAGCGCAGAAGTCTGTAGTGGTTACTGCAAATATTTTAAGAGGCCAGAGACCAACCTCAGCCACAGTTCCGCCCTTGGACATCCCGCATGCCACTTCAGCTCCCGGCACGGGAGGCCTCTGCCGCTTTAGGACAAGTGCCGTGCGCTCACGTGCCCCGTAGCAACGTGTAAAGATCTCGTGACCATACGTACAAAGCAGTGCTGGTGAATACCAAGTGGAGAAGGATTCTCTGGCCTTGCTCACTAGGGAGTCCCTCCATGCAAAGGGGCAGAACATCTCCACTACAAGGCAAATCACGTCATCGCAAACTCCACATCCTCAGCGGACCTAATCCTCTTCCAAGCAGGAGAGTGCTTCCAACTCTTTCATTTGAGGATCTAAACCCACCCTGTGCTTCAGGCCTTGTGTAACAAGGTTAGAAATGCTGTGTTAGTTCCCATGCGAAGGTAGACGTGCCAGTTACATGCGAGCAGTTTACTCACGACTCTGCAAGCTCAGCTCTCTCTTCAGTACGCTCCAGATCTCCTTCTATGATCACCAGTTTCCGAGCAACCTGGAAGGGAAAAAAATCGGAGTTAAGAGGAAGGAAGATGATTTTGTACTTGTAGGCTGTGCAAGGCAGTAAAGGGAACGCCTGCAGGAGTCACTGGAGCTGCCAGAGTCTTTTGGCTAAGGGGAACACTGATGTAGCTCTGCTGTGAGCCAGGCTCTCCCCCCAGGTTTGCTGAGGAAAGCCCTGTCAGCAGGAAGAGGAGCCGCCTCTCCTGGCCAGGGTCAGYTGTACTAGAGCATCCAAGGGTCTCACCTCCTCATACTTCCTGTCCGCCTCCTCTGCAATGTGCTTGGCTTCCTTGAGCTGGATCTCCTGCAGTTCCATCTTCTCCTCATCCTTCAGAGCTCTGTTTTCAATGACTTTCATGCCTCTGCCCAAAAGAAAGCACAGGGAGGGGAGATGTATAAAACAATCCTGTACAAGCCAGCAGTGTAATGAGTTTCCGAGCGTTAACAGTGCTCCCCCGGGATCACGTTGCTTCCTTACGAGCCATGACACCTCCGAGTGCAGAGGGTAGCACAGGAAGGCAGACACCGCTGGGCTGATGCAAATACAGCAACCTCGATTGCTCAGAATTAACTGTTCCTTGGAGCGTTACTCCAGCAGCTCATTGGGCTCCTGGACCAAGGGAAACGTGGCGCTGCTGAGAAGCAGCAGCCAGGCTATCTTAGGGACTCCACATGAGCCAAGCCCTTTCCAGGACGGAATGCAGGAAGAGCCAAGTCCGTCTTTATGGCAGGACATCATCTGGGTCAGGCTGCTCACTACGGCGTGTGCACCAATGAAGCACATCAGCCAACTGGAAGTGGACCGCTCCCCTCTGACTCACGCCGCCAGGTCAGGGGCCGTCTACCAGAAGGGAGGATGCTGGCAGAGGCAGCGGGAAGAGAGGCTTCCCCACCAGCAGCCACCTTTACAAGGCAACAGCATCCCAGAACCCACTTATTTCTCCTCTCTTGCAGGCGGGGATGCATGGTAGCACACAGCATTTACTCGCTCCTTAGCCTCAGGTTCCAAGATAATCACTGAAGGCCAACAGCATTGTTTTAGTTGCTCCGCATAAGCAGGTACCGACTCCCACATCCAGCCTTGATGTGGTATCTACTTCCTACCCTCCAGGAAGCCCAAGAGGTTGATGGCACCGGGCCCTCAGTCAGGAACACGTATGAGATGTTTGACGGAGTGAGAGCAGCAGCCCTTGCTCACCTTTCACTTTCATCTGCAGCCTTCTCTGCCTCTTCCAGCTTCTGCAGAGCTGTGGCAAGGCGCTCCTGGGCTCGGTCTAACTCCTCCTCTACCAGCTGGATACGGCGATTCAAAGATGCCACTTCTGCCTCAGCCTAGAGGGAGCAGATGAGGGTGACTCAGTCTGTGGCAGGTTTAGCAGTTAGTGCAGGGCAGCTGAGGTCTGCCTTCAGGTCAGCGGCAACACATGGGAAGCCAAAACAAAGCCAGGGTGCTTTATCCACTTTCTTACAGAGGCTGCACTCCCATACGCTTGCACGCACGTTAAGCTTCGCAACGTTTCACACACGTGCCTCCTCCATGCGGCAGTCATCCTGCAGGTTTCTCGCCTGTCAGCTTGAGCTGACGTGACAGTTTAAGCCATAAACACTAAGTAGATGACTTACGCTAATGGGTCTTCACTGCAGCTGCTCTAATCCTGCCAAGCCATCAATCACAGTCCTATTTATCCACCACACCAGAGCTCTGTGACAGCTACCATTTAGCACAGAGTCAGTTTACTCATGTGACCTGGACGTGAGCATTGCTTGAAACAAGCTCTCTCATCAGCAACGTGAGAAAGATTAACAGCTTCAGGTTCAGCGGTCTGCCAAGCTGTGTCAGGGCCGGGCAGCAGCAGGGCTCGGCCGATCGCTGCAGTGCCCACAACCCCAGCAGCTCAAGCCCCCGAGAGCCAGCTGTGCTCTAGGCTTCCTTCCTCCCACTGATTCACTAATAACCCAGAAAAAGACCAAAAGCCTCAATCCAGTCTTGAGACAGGTTGAGGAGGCTGTTCCCCAGCAACAGCCACATGCAGACAACCGCCTCGGTTCAGTCGTACACGCCAGGACCCGGTGAAACTGCCGAGAGCCCGCAGGCGCCACGCGTTTGCCAGAAGCGTGACCACAAAAGTGACCAAGGCTTTAATGAATCAGCAGAGATCAGAAACCATCACACACCCCCAGCCAGGCCTGTTACAGCAGCGCTGCTATCAACCACGAGGCGTCTGCTTACAGCCCAGTCTGCGTCAACCCCAACCAGAGCCTGAGGGGAAGCCTAGAYGCTTTGGGGACACTAACACCCCAGGGGAACCCAGAATCCCGCYCGCCAGCAGGATTACTGCGCTGGTACAAAGATGGACAGGGCTGCAGCCATTTCAGGGCAGCGCTGTGATCTTCTCCAGAGACCTGTGCACAGGCACATGCCAGGCATATATGAAATATCCCAGCTACTTGTAACACAGCAGCCTGCAAGGACATGCTGCTTCTAACCATGCCCGAGGAGGGAGGAGCAGAGCGATGAAAGAAGCCAGTGTTAGAGCAGGGTCCGACACAAATCACACTCAGTTCCCAGGAGAGGCTGTCCAAGCTCTTCCCCCCGGTCAGCAGCAAGGCGATCGGCACCCCCCCCCCCCCCGCCCAGCATGTTTCAAGACCAGGTTGTGAGAACACAAGTTGAAGAGGAGCTCCCGTGCCAGCACACCCTGCACTTCACCAGGGAAGCCCGCAACACTTTGATGCTCAAACAAGGCTGCGCTGCAGCGGGCTGCCCCAGAGCCAGCCCCGCCGGCACGTTCCTCCTCCAGAGGAAGTGGTCTGCTCAAAGAGGAACAAAATGATACGTTAAACAGAACTAGGAAGGAGACTGCTTGACACACATGTCTTTTGCCTATTAAAGAGGCAATGAGCTGTCAAGGTGGAGAGCCTCCTCCTTCTCCCAGGGGATGGAGACACACCAGCACAGCAGGCCTCTGTTTCCTGACCCCCTGAACCACACCATTTCGCCCTGACTTCCTGCAGGCAGCGCTTAACCCACCCAAAAAAACCACCCTTGCTTTTAAGGAACTGCCTCTCTCTCTGCAGAAAGGGCCTTACACCTCCCTTTCTGCTTCTCCTCACTGGATACAGCTGAAGCTGTCAGGCTTCCCCAGAGCACGGGGGTGAGACTTCCAGGCAGCCCCACTGCCCAGCAGCACGTTCCCTTTACTCCGTGCTTCCTTCAGGAAGGCAGCCCTGAGTCAGGGAGCTACCAGGAGCCCTGCAAGCCAAGGGCAGAGCTCGCCTCGGCCTTTGAGGCTCATCGTCGCTTCCCCAGGCCACAGAGCTCCAACAGGGACATTCCTCAGAACCCAAGGGCCAGGCCACAGGGTGAGTACAAGACGCCACTACACTGGGAACACTGGTTCTCTCCCCTGTAGCGAGGCTCCAGCAAGCTGGGAGAAACACGTACGTTCCCATGACAACGCTGCTATTGCAAGAGAATTCCTTATGTGGCTGCAAAGAAAGAGCCCAGCTGAGGTCTGGGAGTGGCCTCATCCCACTGCACGGCAGAAGCTTCTGCCATCAGCCCCAGTAGCAAAGCCCAACCAGTCCCACAGCAGCAGCACCACGCCGCTCGTCACAGACATCCGACTTGGGCACTGGGGGTGGRAAAGCCTCAGCTTCACCTTTTGAACAGCATCAGCAGCAAAGTCACTGCGCAAATTTGCAGAGAGTCGTGCTCAGATCCGAGCCTGACCTGCAAGGACCGGCCCTGTGTCACCCCATCCACTGTCYCCACCATGACGCCAGCCTTGCCCGCCTCCCCGGCCTGACAGAGCTGCGAGAGCGGGCGCTCGCCAGTTCAGATTCTGCCGTGGTTGCTCCTTCCTTCCCTCCAAGCAATCCCAGCCCAGTCCCTGCCTGCCCCCAACACGCTCTCCCAAGGCTGCTGGTCTTGGGGGCAGCGGAGATCCCCGCTCGCTGGGATTTCAGCAGGATGCAGAGGTTGGGAGTTTTCCACTCGGCTCCTGCATCGGCAGCATCACGAGTGAGATCACTTCCATTTTATCAGCACATGCCAAGGCTACTCAYACACACCTTTGTGCTTGCAACACTGGGCCAGACAAGATGGCCGGGTTCCTCCCCTTCCTCTCCAGCAGCTCGGAGCGAGCCGGCAGCCAGGGAACCCGCCCGGGGACCGGGCGCCCTCCCCGGCGCCTCCCCAGCAGCCTCGGGTCCCCCCCACCAGCCGCTTTCAGCTCCGAGGTGGCTCGGGAGACCGGTAACGATGAAAGAAAGATCCACCGGTTCCCTCCAGCTCCAGTCACTCCTCAGCACCGGCCGAGGCACCACGGTTGGGGTCCGGGGGACCCCAGCAAGAGCCGCCGCCACCACAGGACACACGGTAGGGACGACGCTCGCCCCACCGCCGGCTCGGAGGGGAAGGACCCCCCGGCCCCAGCAGACACCACGGCGAGCGGCGGCAGGGCCCGCATCGCTGCGAGGTGAGGTGGCGCAGGAACGTGGAGTCCCGGTCCGGGATCGCGGAGTCCCCGGGCCGGGATCCCGCAGCCCCGGGTCCCGCAGCGCTGCCCGGACCCGGCTCGGAGCGACCCTCGGCACCGCCACACCCGCGGAAACGCCGCCCGCCCGCGGCTCTATCCCCCGCTAAACCCACGGGGGTCGGCACGGCTGCGGGGTACCCCTTCCCCGGGGGCCAACCCGCACCGCGGCCCAGCTCCACCCGCGGTACCGGCGGTACCTGCTCGCGGTTGCGGCGCTCGGCCTCCACCTCCCGCTGCAGGCGGTCCGCCCGCTCCTCGGCGTCGTCCGCCTGCTGCTGCAGCACCTGGATCTTGCGCTTCACCGCCTCGATGGTGGTGGCCCCCGCCATCCTCCCGTCCCGTCCCGTCCCGTCCCGCCGCTCCGCTCCGCGCCGCGCCGGCCCCGCCCTGAAATACCGGAACCCACCGACCCGGCCCCGCCGCCCGGGAAGTGACGTCACTTCCCCCCCCCCCCGCGCCCGCGTTGCCGTGGAGACGGGGAGCAGCCGCTGGGCTCCGCGGCGGCGGGGCCTGGGGACGGCGGGAGGGCCCACGCGGGAGCGGCGGCACCGGGACCTGCCCCACACGGCACCAGGGGGGCCTAGGGGCACGGGTACCTGCCCCACGCGGGTGGGGGGGACGCCGGGACCTGCCCCACGTGGGCCTAGGGGCACGGGGACCTGCCCCACGCGGGTGGGGGGACGCCGGGACCTGCCCCACGTGGGCCTAGGGGCACGGGGACCTGCCCCACGCGGGTGGGAGGACGCCGGGACCTGCCCC